>CM051833.1:116545829-116945829 GCA_028451465.1 Erethizon dorsatum
GCACAGAGTGGTAAAAATTTTTGAGTCACCTGCTTCCCATTTTTCAGTGGAGGTCAAATAAGGTGACACTCTGCCTTTTTGTTTCAGCTTTCATGCTGTAAACAAATGTCATTTCCCTCTTTCCTTCCCTCCCTCCCTTTTTTGTAGGGGATTGAAATCAAGCCTTTCGTATGGTAGGCAAGAGCACTACAACTCATTTGCATGAGTTATAACTCCCTCAATAAACTGTTGATAAATCAACTTTATTTATTAAATGGTTTTAAACAGAAACATAACATAAATCAAGATTATGTGTTGACTAATTGATGAAACTGTGACCAGGCTGGCTGAAACCTAACCCTGTATTTCTAGTAGAAGCAAGGGTTCATTATTTGCTTATTCAATGTTTGCAGCAATTTTATGGAACATAACTACTTTCAATGACAAAAGTTGACTGAAAAAAATATTTTAAACAAACCTTAGTACTTGGCTCAGGGCTTCTTTTTCCATTCATCTAAACATCCATTCGGTATATATATATTTATTGACTTTCTGCCAAGTAGTGTTAGACATAGAAGAGTCAGGTGAGGTGCCACATACCCGCAATCCCAGCGCTTGGGAGGCTGAGACAGGAGGAGGATCGTGAGTTCAAGGCCAGCCCGGGACACAGAGAGTTCCAGTACAGCCCGAGCTGCACAGTGAGACCCTGTCTCAAACGACAGCCACAACAGTAGCAGCAACAACAGTGGGGTGTGAAATACACAGGGAAATACACTGAAGTAAAAATAGTAACTGATTTTAAATATATGTAGTTGTGCTCATAGTTACATAAACATTTTTATTTTTTATTTAAGATTATTTTATAAACTTTGTTAAGTATTCTCTATAACTACATTTCAGAATTTTTCTTTCTACAAATCACATTCGGGCTGGGGTTGTAGAAGCTTAGTTGTAGAGAGCTTGCTCTGGGTTCCATCTCCAGCACTGAAGGAAAAAAACACAGACACACACACAAAAATAAAAAACAAAACCCAGAACACCCCCCAGACCATTGGTGGCAAACCTATGGCATGCATGCTGCAACCGGCAGTTTGTTACATTGAAAGCTCTCCAAGTTTGGCCATCGCTGCCATAGACAAACAAAAACAACAAAAAACTCCATTTCTAAACATTTTGATGTAAAACGTTTAGTCTCTTTCTGTGTGAAGATGAATGCACAAGAATTTTTAGAAGTAAAATTGAGATCTTATTCACCATATTATCATGAATCCTTGTTTATATCATTAAATATTTTCCTGTAGCATTTTTAATGAGTACAGTATTTTGTTGAATAAATTGTCAATGTAATCATTCCTGTATGTTTGAACATTTGGTTTATTTCTGGTTTTCAGCTACTATAAAATTCTTTCCATGTCTGTGGTTACTTACTTAATATTTCTAAAGCAGTATTTGAAGCAGTTGCTGTGGATAACATTAATGCCCTGAATTCACTTTTTTGAAGTTTGTAATTGCAAACTAGTTTCTGAGTGTTTTTCATCTCTGTTGAGTTATGTGGAGAAAGTAGAGACTGGCTTCCATGTTAGACTTATACAAGCATAATTAAAGAATGTAACTATTGTTATTATAATCAACCCAAAGCCAGATTTGTATATCTGAGGTGTTAATACCACCCTTCATTTTTATTAATAAGTAAGGATAATTGAAAGATTATAAGGTTTCTTTGGTTCCTCACAAGAAATTGAAAAGATTAATTTCAAATTTTATAATAAAAGCTATAGAAAAATTCATTTTTATTTTAGGCATTCTTTTTTCAAAGAAAAATGGAGTATTCAGAAGAAATTATATCTTATAGTTTATGGGTCTGCATGGAACTTAAAAAAAAATAAAACAGTACTTTCTTGATTATAGATTTTATAATTATTGTAGATTCCATCAATATTTCTCTATTTTCTAAATTGCAAATTGCATATTTTTACTTTTAAAGAAGTATCTCTTCTGTAATGTGTTTGAGTATTACAGCTCTTCCTAGATATCAGTAGCTACTTTTGATATGGTATTGTAATTCACTAGCCTTTTAAGGAGGAATATAATGTGTAGATAGAGCCTTTATGTTTTCATCTGTATTTTATTTGGCTTTTTATTCCTATTGCTTTAAAGTATATAATGCTATAGTTCCAAATTATTTAATAATAGATAACTTGGGTGGATATCTTGCCCAGCAATGTTTTTGGTCCATAATTTTGTTCATCTGGAAAAGGTTACAAGATTTAAATTTTCCTTTCTTTTGAGTAATTGCAGTCTTACTAGTAGGTTACAGATCTTGTAACAGTAATCTTAGTTTATATTTTTAGTATATATCAGATCAGATTAAAATTACACGCTAAATATGTTTATTCTTACTTCTTTTGTGTCTCATTTAGAAAATGGGGCTTGGGCTGTGTCCTTGTGAGTCATTGCATGGATTGGTGTCAGTGTAGTTACTTGGGAGGGAGATTGTTTGTACTTGAGCTAAAGTTTGCTTTACTTTGTTTTCTTAAATAGTTGTGTGGAGTTTGACTTGAATGTAAACAATATTGTTGGAATAAGAAACACATTCCTTCTCAGAACTTATGCGTACCGTAAGTTTTTGGTTTATTTCTAAATAATTATCAGCTTTTTGTGTGTGTGTGTGTGTGGGTACTGGGGGTCGAACTCAGGACGTCGTGCACCAGCAGGCGCCTGTGCCGCTGAGCGATATCACCGGCCCTTTTTTTGTATGTGGGTACCGGGAGTCGAACTCAGGACCTTGTGCTTGCTGGGCAGGTGCTTACGCCGCTGAGCCATCTCACTGGCCCAGTTATCAGCTTTTGTTTTTCTTTCGTTCTTTATTTCTTTTTTAAAATGTCTGTAGTAAATAGCAACACCTGTTTAGTTGTGTTTAGGTATAATGTGTCTTATTCGTATTGTGTGTTACTTCCCTGGGTCATATACTACTGGAGTTACAGGTAAATCAAATGCATTTTAATAAATAATAGTTTTTAAAAGACGGCTAAGGTAAGTTGAGAAGTAAGTCACCCTTTATGGTGAACACAGAGTTTAGGGGACAGGAGGCATTTTTTTTTTTTTAATGGGTGTGGGAGTTGGGAAATTATGTAACTTTTCAGAGAAATTATACTGTCCTTTTACCATTTCTAAGTTTTAATTTTACTTGCAGTTGAAAACCGAGTTCGTCCATTAGTGCTGGTGATTAAGAAGTGGGCAGATCACCATGAGATGAATGATGCCAGTCGTGGTACTTTGAGCAGCTATAGCCTTGTATTGATGGTTTTGCACTATTTACAAAGTAAGTATTATGGGACTTCTCTTACTTTCTAAAAGTGAAATGCAGTTAAACTTCATTATGGTGTCTTTCCTGTTAACCTTGCCTTCAAATAGCAGTATTTTTAAAAGTTCTTTCTAATATCTACAAAACTATACTCCCTGTTTTGTTGCTTTAATGTTTAAGAAATGTTATTTGCTGGAAAACATTATGAAAAAGTTTCATTGTGTTTTTATTTTTTGACGGGTTTTCTATATTCACTTTTTTTTGTGTGTGTGGGTACTGGGGGTTGACCCCAGGACCTTGCGTGCTAGCAGGTGCCTGTGCCACTGAGCGGTATCACCGGCCCTTTTTTTCCTTTATGTGGGTACTGGAAGTCAAACTCAGGACCTCGCGCTTGTCGGGCAGGTGCTTGTGCCGCTGAGCCATCTCACCAGCCCAAGTTTTACATTTTTGAGGAATCTCCAGACTGATTTCCACAATGGTTACACCAGTCTACACTCCCACCAACAGTGGAGAAAGGTTCCTTTCTCCCCACAGCCCCGCCAGCATTTGTTATTGGTTGATTTCTTGGTAATCTAGTGTTGTTTCAATTTGCATTTCACAAATGATCATTGATGTTGAACATTTTTTTCATGTATTTATTTGCTATTTCTATTAATTTGAGAAGTGTCTGTTTCAGGTGTCCATTTTTGGATTTGGTCTTTAAATTTGGGGGGGGGTCTGATTTTTTTGAGTTCTTTATATATTCTAGATAGTAATCCTTTGCTGAGGAACAGCTGGCAAAAATTTTTTCCCACTCCGTGGGTTGTCTCTTCACTCTGTTGATTATTTCCTTTGCTGTACAAACGCTTTTAAATGAGATCCCAGTTGTTGATTCTTTGTGATATTTCCTGTGTGATTGGGGTTTTGTTCATACAGTTTTTGCCTACACCTATGTCTTCAAGAGTTCTACCTATTCTGTCTTCCAGCAGATTTAATGTTTCTGTTTTAATATTTAGATTTATGATCCATTTTGCTTGTAGTTTAATGCATGCTGAGAGATATGGGTCTAGGTTTAATCTTTGGCATGTAGAAAGCCAGTTTTTCCAGCACCATTTATTAAAGAGGCTATCTTTCTTCCAAGGAAGGTGTTTGGCCCCTTTGGCAAAGATAAGGAAGCTGAGTGTGTTTGGAGTTGTTTCTGCATCTTCTAGTCTGTTCCATTGATCCTCAGGTCTTTTTTTTTTTTCAGTACCATGCTGTTTTTATCACGGTAGCTTTGTAGTTTAATTTCAAGTCAGGGGGCCGGTGAGATGGCTCAGTGGCATAAGCGCCTGCCTGGCAAGTGCGAGGGCCCGAGTTCGACTCCTGGAACCCACATACGAAAAAAGGGCCGGTGATATCGCTCAGTGATACGGGTGCCTGCTGGCGCGCGAGGTCCTGAGGTCGACCCCTGGTACCCACAAAAAAAAAAAAAAAAAAAAAAAATTTCAAAGGGATTGTGATGCCCCCTGCCTTGCCGTTGTTGCCCAGAATTGCTTTTGCTCTTCTAGTTCTCTTCTGGTTCAAATGAATTTTAGGATTGTTCTCTCTAGTTCTTCGAGGTGTACTATTAGTATTTTGATCAGGATTGCATTAAATCTGTATATACCAATTTTGGGAGTATGGCCATTTTCACTGTATTGGTTGTTCCTACCTAAGAACAGAGAATATCTTTCCATTTTCTGATATCCTCTTCAATCTCCTTTTTCAGAGTACTGTAGTTTCAATGTAAAAGTCTTTTACCTTTTTTAGTTTGATTCCTAAGTGTTTCACTTTTGGGGGATGCTGTTGTGAAAGTTTTTGTTTTCCTAATTTCTCAGTGAGTTTTTCTTGTTTTTTTTTTTTTTGTTTGTTTGTTTGCTTTTGTCTTTTTGAGACATGGTTTTACTATGCAGTTCAGGCTGGCCTTGAACTCACTGTGTAGCACAGGCTGGCCTTGAACTCACAGCGATCCTCCTGCCTCAGCCTCCTGAGTGCTGGGATTACAGGCATGCACCACCACGCCCAGCAGTGAGTTTGTTTTTGTGAACAGGAATGCTGTTGATTTTTGAGGTTGACTTTGTATCCAGCTATGCTACTGAATTTGTTTATTAAATCTAGAATTTTTTTGGTGGAGTTTTTGAGGTCTTCTATCATGTCTCCCGCAAATAATAATTTAACTTTTTCCTTTCCTATCCTTTTAATTTCTTTTGTCTTAATTGCTCTGGCTAATGTTTCCAGAACTGTATTGAATAAGAGTGGTGATAGTGGACATCCTTGTCTTGTTCTTGATTGAACAGTGAGTGGTATTCCTTTTTTGTGTGTGTGTGTGTGGGTACCGAGGGTCGACCTCAGGATCTCATGCGCCAGCAGGCGCCCGTGCTGCTGAGCGATAATCACCGGCCTGAACAGTGGTATTCTTTATGTAGCTTAACTTCTGTACATGTAAAAATTAAAAGATTTTAACAACTGCCATGTACCAAAACATGAATTATTAATAAATGTTAGCAGCGGTGGGTTACTAATAAAATGTGATCTGTTGTATGAGTTGAGATTCTGATAATTCACTATCAGTATAGTAGTATTATAGGCTACTGAGTTAGATAGAAATTAATATACAGTCAGAGAGGGACTGGGCTCTCAAGGAAGTCAGCAGAAAAAAATAAAGACATCAGACTTGTGGCTTGAGGCCCATCTGAAAAAGACCAGGCCTCAAGATAGAGGTGCAATGGCCAGGCCTACATGCCTCTCTAAGGGATCAGCAGTAACTTGAGATTATACTGTAATTAGCCCCACCTGGTCCAGGAAGTCCAGATAGGCATCAGTCGCCCAGATGGGTGACCAGAGCATCAGACCTATCCCTTCCCCAAAATACCTTTGTTCTTTTTGTGTGCCCTTGCTAAGTGACCCTCTTCCCTGTTGGACTAATATTAGCTAAGCGGCTATACTTGTAACCCTATAGGTTGATTATAGTTTGACCCACGTTGTGCCCACATTGTGACTTTGCTACATAAATTACCTCTAACAAAGGGCCTCAGATAGTCTACCTTCAGGACCCCTACTGTTTCTTAGGAGCTGCCTCTCAATAAACCTTTCCTACTCTTAACCTCCCCTGTCCTTTAAAACTCATTCTTTGATTCCAGGGGACATGAACTTGGCACATCTAACAGCTTAGGAGTTTTATTTCTCCTATATCAGTATCATGTGCTCTATAACAATATTACAGTGCAGTGATATTTGAAAAAAACCTGTTTAAAAGCATCTTTTTATTGCATTGTTTGGTGCTTTTTATATTTAGATTCTGATAGTGATAGCAGTTAATATCGCAGTTTTGTCAAAGGCAGGAGAAATGTCAGGGATTTGGTGCCCATACAGCTGTGCTTCTGAACTAAGGGTTCTGGGAGGAGGAGGAGGCATATTTTTCTTGGTATGGGGATCAGCAGTTAGGATTGGGAAGTATAGTTTTGTAAGGTCCTGGGATACCACACTTCTTTTTGATAGGGAATGGGGAGATAATGGCCATATTGAACATGTCTTCGAGGAGTCATTTACTAATATTAGGATTGAAAACATTGTCATCCCAGTGCCTTGAGAGAGGGCAGTGCAGGGACAAGATGAATTGTCAGAAATTCTCTTATCTTCAGAGGGCTGCCCTCGCATAAAAAATTATTTGCAGTGAATGACTGAACAAAATTATTTCTCCATTATTCAGTCTCAGCATTTTAATGGGTAGAAGCATTAGTAAGATTCCTGGTCACATGCTTAATTTTGCCCTTTTGTTTCAGAATTTTTGTATTTAAAACACTAATTAAAACTTTGTTAAAATGTACTTCTTCTACATTTAAAAATTCAGTTTGAATAAGTTGTGCATACACAGGAAATCTTGAAAATACACTAAAGTAGAAAGAAGGAAAAAAAGTTATCCATATTTCCACACCCAGATGTTGTTGTTAATATTTGTTTTATTTTTTCCAATATTGTTTCCTTTGCCAGGGTTTCAAAAAATATCTAGTCAAACATTAAATGCCAAGTTCAATTTTGTTAATTCCAGATTTTGGACAGATGAATTACTGTAATGAGTATATATTTGATTGTATTTGTTTTTTCCTCCTCTGCAAAAGCTTGGTTTTCTTAAATGATTAGTATTCTTACATTTACTTTACCTGTGCATTGTGGCATTATTCCCAGACTTCAGAGAATAGCAGGACCAGTCTTTTTCATTTTTGTCTTGTTAATTATCAGAAACAAAAAACTCCTACTACCATGACTTAGAAAAAATGGTACAAGGGCTGGGGATATAGCTCAGCGGCACAGTGCCTGCCTGGTAAGTGCGAGGTCGTCAGTTCAATTCCCAGTACCAAAAAAGAAAAGAAAAAGAAAAAAGAAATGGTACATATTAACACCAAAAAGGTAAGATGTATATAATCTCATAATAATGGAGAGACCAGGCCGGTGAGATGGCTCAGCGGCATAAGCGCCTTCCCGGTAAGCGTGAGTTCCTGAGTTCGACTCCTGGTACCCGTATACAAAGGAAAAAAAGGGCCGGTGATATCGCTCAGGGGCACAAGCACTTGCTGGCAAGCGCGAGGTCCTGAGGTCGACTCCCGGTACCCACATTAAAAAAAATAATAATAGGGCCGGTGAGATGGCTCAGCGGCGTAAGCGCCTGCCTGGCAAGCGCGAGGGCCCGAGTTCGACTCCCGGATCCCACATATGAAAAAGGGGCCGGTGATATCGCTCAGCGGCATGGGTGCCTGTTGGCACGCGAGGTCCTGAGGTCGACCCCCCGGTACCCACAAAAAAAAAAAAAATAAAAAAATAAAAAAAATAATAATAAAAAAATAACGGAGAGACCATCCCCAAAAGTATTGTTACCTTCCCCCTTGTCCCCACTTGGTGTGTGCGGCACGCGCGCACACACACACAAACACACACACACAGACTCTCTGTCTCTCTGTCTCTCTCTCTCTCTCTCTCTCTCTCTCTCTCTCTCTCTCTCTCTCTCTCCTTCTGTTTATCACAGTTCAGGAAAGCCTCTTCCTTGACGGGTGATTCTGTGACCTGTTTTTCAAAGGATAATTTGTAATTATCTCAAAGCTAGTTCTTAAGAAAATCTTGATTCTACCTTTGGGCACATCTGTAACCTTGTCTGAAGATAGGGTGCCATTGTTTGACCAAAGTGTTTCATGTTAATGTGTGTTAATGTGCTCAAAATTTTCACTGGATGTCAGCCTTTTATTTCCTTGTTCATTAAGGGATATGGTTCTTAGCATGAATTTGCCATTTTAGCTTGTTAACCTTAAACTCTTTTTAACCTTAAACTATTTATCATCCAAAGTTTAATTGCAAAGTATATATAACATATGACAGACTAAATTGGCAGTTAAAAAAATAACAATATGTAATTCACACCTTTTTGGTAAGAGTATCATTTTGGTACAACCCTTCTGGAAAGCCATGTTGTAGTATTTAGGTTCATATTCTTCTACTTGATTCCATTTCTAAGAATTTATATCAAGGTAATAATCAGGGATACATATATATAAGGTGATTTTTTGTAGCGTTTGTTGAAATAATTTGAGTTTTTAAGACAAGGGGAGTGGTTAAATTAATTATGATATACTGTAGGTAATATAAAAATGATATCATGTTTTTAAGAAATTTAATGATACAAGAAAATACTACTTTTTTTTTTTTTTTTTTGTGGGTACCGGGGGGTCGACCTCAGGACCTCGCGCGCCAGCAGGCACCCGTGCCGCTGAGCGATATCACCGGCCCCTTTTTCGTATGTGGGATCCGGGAGTCGAACTCCGGCCCTCGCGCTTGCCGGGCAGGTGCTTAGGCCGCTGAGCCATCTCACTGGCCCACTACATTTTCTTATTCAACATAATACCAATGTTATTTTAAAAGGAACTGTTTGTGTATATATTTGCATATATATAAATACTGAACAAGTGTTACTATACTTTATCGGGTTATTCATGGACAGTTTGATTTTTTTTTATATTGTATTGTATTTGTAGGTATTTTACACTATATATAAAATAAGAACAATGAAATCAAATAATTTTTTTGAATTATTGAGAATGAATTAAAGTAGTTTAAATGGGCCTAAGTTTTAATGAACTAATCATCAAAAAGGTTTGATAATCTTTGTTTTCAAAGTTTCAAGCTCATCATAATATGTTTTTAATTGGGGGATCAGTTTGAATATACACAGGTTTGCTGTTGATTTGCCCCTTCAAAAGGATTTGAAATATGATGCTGGCTGTTTTAGATACTACTTTATCACTAATCTTCTTTTTGTCGAGTTTTACTGTTCAGTTTGAAGCATATTACTTGTTTTTAGTGACCTTTGTCCTCTTGTATATTGTACTTCACTTACTAAGAATTGAATGGATTAGGGTTTCTTATAAAATTGATGATGTAAAGAATAATATAGGGCTGGTGAGATGGCTCAGCGGCATAAGCGCCTGCCTGGCAAATGAGAGGTCCTGAGTTCGACTCCTGCAACCCACATACGAAAAAAGGGCCGGTGATATTGCTCAGCGGCACGGGCGCCTGCTGGCCTGTGAGGTCCTGAGTTCAACCCCCGGTACCCACCAAAAAAAAAAAAAAAAAAAAAAAAAAAGAATAATATATCACCATCCACTGTCTGTTCACATTTTAATTTTAGTAGTGGTTCAAAAGTTAGATTTGACTAAAGCTTTTAATATGTATGAACATCCATGGTATGTGCTATCCCTCTATTCTTACTGGTTACCTTAAAATTTTTAATTCGATTGACTTCTTTAGAAGATGCACTAAGCAATTTGAAAATTCAAGCATTAGAATCTTATCAGTGTAGTGAATCATAATTTGGTTTTAATTTTATTAAAATTATTTTAGTTTTAGTGAAGTGCTCCCATTTACTTAAGTGGTTTGTAAGCCATTTCTAGGTCTGTGTTGAACATCAGTGACCAGAACTAATGGGTAGCTCTGTACTAGCGCATAAAAGCTACTTGTCCATTGAAGAAGTTAATGACTGAGATAGGTAGTGGTTTTCGTGGTAGTTACTGCCTTACTGTGAGGGAGAAGGGTGTACAAGAGACTGCAAGGTTTACTGAGCAGTTCTGGCTCTGACACACAGAACTATTTTTTGTGGTATTGGTCAGGTTATTATACCTCTCTTTCCTTCACATTCTCGTCTGTAACATGAGTCCTTTAAGTTTCCTCTAACTTCTTAAATGTTTTAGTAGTTTTTATTCCATGATTAAAGAAACTTATCCTCTATATGTTAGAAAGATTGAAAAGACTAAAACATTTCCTAGAATAAAGTCAGTAGACTATATATGTTTGAAAAGATGATTAATCAAGCTTGAGGAGAGAAAACTATTAAGATATTGGAATTTACTTGGAGGTTCTTTAGAACTTTGAGTTTTTAAATGCCCTTGGGGAAGAAACAGTACGCATACACACAGCACAGACATCTGTCTGTCTATCTCTGTCTGTCTATCTTTATCTTCTTACTTCCTAAGAGTGATTTTGATAAGCAGTGTGTGAGTTTTTGTATTCTTCTAATATCCCCAATCATGTGCTGCATATATTCGTATTATCACAGAATTTTATTTGATTCCACTTTTCAGTTTGGGAATGCAGCAGTGATATAGAAGGGAAATTTAAATAAATCATCCTACTCTATACTGTGTAGTATAAATTTATAATCGTAGTTGGAAACCCTGACAGTTGGTCTAGTAATTGATAACATGTAACTTCAGTGTATTCCATAAGTCATTTTTGAAATTTTCTGTTTGTTAGGAATAACAAATATTCTTTGTTACTGGGTATAATTATTTTAGCATATATTTTAATATATATTTAAATATTATGTTTAATATATTTTAATTAATTATATTCCTGATTCTTAAAGTTATCATATGCTATTATATTTGACTTCTAATATTAAAGAAATCTTAAAAATATATAATTTGTGTTTTGCCATACTCAAGACATCATATTGTTTACATTAGAATGATGTGAAATTACTGTTAATGCATTTAATGAGACTGAATTTGGGTAAAACTATTTAATGGTGAAGAATGATAAAAAGTAGGGTGGCGGGCTGGGGATATAGCTCAGCAGCGCAGCACAGCACCGGCCTGGCAAGTGTGAGGTCATGAATTTGATTCCCGGTGCCAAAACAAAACAAAAAATATATATGAAGATACGTTTTTCAGTTTTGATACTTTTTCAATAGATCATTTTCCTGGAACAATCTCAGTTTTGGCATTGTTAGTAGAAATTAAGTAGTGGAGGGATAATTACGATAGAATTATTCTTGCCTGGTATAATATCATTGAACTGTACATTTTTAATAGCTACATCCATTTTAACAATGTCCATTTAGTGTCTGTAGAATAATCTTTGTCTTACTAATTTATGTGCATTTGTCTGATGTTGGATCAAATGACTTATATCCTTTTTTTTGGTATCCTGTTACTATAAATCCACAGAAGGAACATCGGTTTACATAGGACTATACATAGTTTATTAACCTTAAATTGTTGATTTAGGTATATTTTAAATTTATATTTTCAGGAAATGCTTTTCATTAAATATATAAAAACTATTGAATTTTAATGTAAATCCTTGTAGTGTTATACCTGGGGTGTAGCTGACAGATTATTGTATTGTAACATGAATCATGTGAATCATGGAAGCTTTAAACTTTTTCTTTTTATAGCCCTACCTGAACCAATCCTTCCATCCCTCCAAAAAATTTACCCAGTAAGTGTTTTTTATAAATTATTATAATACATGTTGTGTCAAGTATCTGTAGAATTATTAAATGCAGTAGTAATGTGGACATAAAAGTAATTAGGCTAAGTTCCATACATGATAACATTTTCTGTAGAACTGATGCATTGGCTACTGAGAACATTTAAAAGTTCTGTACACTTTTGGAAAACCTGGTACCTTATTTGGTGATTGGCAGGCAATCCAGTCAGTTATGTAAATGATAGAATTGTTTTGCATGATACTCATTAGTTAGTTGGTCAAGGATCATTTGGCCTTAATTCCAGTTTTCTTTATATGATTTTAAAATAAGTTTTATCGCTTTTCTTTTGTTACTAAAATTTTCAACCTATTATATTTATACTTTGAAAAGCGGGAGAAAAATTAAGAAGTTGAATAGTTGAATAATCTTTTTATCTTTCATTTGATCTTGCTGAGTAATAACACCAAAAGAGTTAACGTTCTTGTCTATATAGTACAAAGAATCCTGAGATTAATTGGAAACATTAAGTGTGCCTATTAGAAAATAATTAGTATGCATTTGCTTTGAGTTTAGAAAAGCCTAGGTAATGTAATGTGCATATTCATAATCTACATGTATTCTTGTTTCTTTTTTACTTTTCTTACGTTCTTCCTCCACTATTCTCTCTTTCCTTGTTTTTTATAGTCCACCCATCTCTTTTCCTCCATTTTCATCCTTATTCCCGATTTCTTTGGAAATAATATTTAACCTGCTTATTTGGAATGTTTGACCAACCTTCTGAAACCACTTAAGTTTTACCTATTTTGTTCATGTTTTGCATGTAAACATGTACATGTTCGTGCTGAATGCATACATTTCATACATAACAAGAAGAGCTGTTTTCTAAACTTAGTAAATGGCCCTATTACAAAGGAGAATATACTGTCGAGCTTGTATGATCAGTTTTTCAGGATCTCATCCTGTATCCCACGAAATAAAGTAAATATACTTAACATACAGCATTAGTTAGATGTAATCCCTGGTAATTGAGAAGAATTGATGTTGTTTTTGGACATCAGTTCTTATAGTGTGCACATGCAAGGTTCACTGTAATGGTCTCACTTCAGCGGGGCTCTCCCAGTTTCTGGTGGGTCATCTACCAGAAGAGACTCTGACAGGAACTTTCTAGAGTCTTCCTCCTTTTAAAAACTAATTTCTGCTATCATGAAGAACTATGAGAACGAGCTTCCAGATACTTAGGGATCGGACTTAAAAATTATGACAAAGGAAAGCATCAAGTACAGAAATAAAAGTAAGTTAACTTTTTGGCTTTATTGAATTTCTTTTCCTTGCTCTAAATGCATTTATTCTTATTATCTCATACCAAAAGGTTAGAGATAATAGTTGAATGTTTAGTATTATATTTTTCCAGCTTTATTTTTCTTTAAGACCCAGATTTCAGTGTAAGAAGAGCTGCTTTTTGGCATACAAAAATCTAATAGTTAAAACTTACACTTAAAGAACCTTTTATTGTTTATTGAAAAATGCAACTGCAAAAATCTTACTTGAAACCCTATGCTATGTGAAACCCTTTTTACTAATATAAGATACTAGGGAAATACCAGTTGAGTGAGCTCTGCTTGGGAGTATAGGTGCTGCTTTGTGACAAGATGCCACCCTGGTTCTTACTAATGTATTCTAGTTTGGATGGCCCCACGTGTACTTCTGCATTTCGTTTTCCTCATTATCGGGCTTTCCCTTTGTGAGAGTCCTGTTCTCACCCACTACTGCTGGCCCTAACCTCTTACCCTAGCTTGCTAATAACCCTGTCTCTGTACCTGTGGTGGGGAAGTAAATTCAGTGCTAGCCTAGTCTCAGAGCCTGGAAAATAATAAGACCTGCCAGGTTAGGAATGTCCTAATTTGCATCCAGCCACGGTTGCATATGCAGCTCAGGCTGGCCCTGAACTCGCTTTGTAGCCCAAGCTGGCCTTGAACTCACAATGATCCTCCTGCTTTGGCCTCCCTAGTGCTGGGATTCCAGGCATGCACCACAACGTCCAGCCTTACATTGCCATTTTAAATGCTTAAACCAGGTCATTTTTATTATAAAATTGATGCTTACATGGGTAAGGACTTGCCACCCCTTCTAGTACAAGATATTTTTGTTTTGCATGAAACCTATAAGCTGATCAGCAGAGCACTTTTTCAGTGGTCCATCTAATGGAACAAGCAAATCAACCTGTTTCTTACTTGTAATAATAACTATCATTTATTTACTATCCAAAATTTCATACCCAATTTCTTTAATTCTGAACAAATGAACTTTTAAGATATTATCTGTTTCATAGGAGTAGAAACTAAGATTATATAAAGATAATATGATTGATCCAAATGCTACTATCACAAATACTAGATAAAAAAGTGGTTTTTTTTTTTCATTATACTGTATTTCTTAGGGAAGGCAAAATTATAGTAGTCCTCCCTAACAACATTTCAACTAATTTCTCTTGCTTATTAAATTTTATTTGTATATACCTGGTTATTCCTATTTGGATATTTTGCTTTAAGAAAAGCAGATAGGGCTAAATTTCAGCTTAAATAGGTAAGTTTGAGAATGATTTAAAACTTTACCAAACATGGTTTTGGTACTTTACAAAGGGAAAATTTTGGGCGAGCATGGTGGCACACCCCTGTAAGTCTGGCACTCTGGGAGACTGAGGCAAGGAGATTGCAAGTTCAAGCCCAGCCTGAGCAACTAACAAGACCCTGTCTTGAAATAAAAGAATTGAAAAGTGCTGAGAATGTAGCTCAGCACGAAGGCCCTGGGTTCCGTCCCCAATACTGAAACACACACAGAAAAATAAAATGTTCGTATTGTATATGTTCATATCATAAAATATTTTTATTTATTTATTTATCTATCTATCTATCTATTTGTTTATTTATTTATGGGAATCTAACTCAGGGCCTTACTCATACCAGGCAAGCACTGTACCACTGACTGACCTGCACCCTAGCCCTGGATATAATACTTAAAATACTTATTCAAAATATTGATATATTTCCATTCACTTATGATATTGAGAGTGAAAGGGAGGGATGAAAATATCATTATTTCTAAGAGCTGTGTGGTAGTATGGAATTATTGAGCATTGCTGCTTTCTCATTGACTTAAAAAAGCAATATAAATGATAGAGCCAGTTTTATTCTTGAAAGTGTTTAATTGTCCAAATTTCAAACTTTGAAGGTAAAGTAAGATATTGTATTATAACCTCAGAATAAGAATAGAATCTGGCAGAAAATATTTTGCTATTTTTGGTAGGCACTTGTATGGATAAAAATAAAGAGACTTCAGGTTTTTTCAGGAGGTTGCCTTTAAATGTGTCTTAGCTTGGCCTTGATTGAAGAGAAGTGGAAGATTACATATTATTAAAAATGTCAACATTTTCAATATTATTTGGAAAATAGTTTCAGGAATTAGTAGGTCATTACACATTTGATGATTTGAATCTCAAAATAAGATATCCTAGAAATGTAGTAAATCTTCAGTTTATTTAAAGATAACACAACAGGGCCGGTGAGATGGCTCAGTGGCATAAGCGCCTGCCTGGCAAGCGCGAGGTCCTGAGTTTGACTCCTGGTACCCACATTTAAAAAAAAACAACAAAAAAAAACATAACAATAAATATTGGTAATCTAAAAAGTCTATTTCATGAAGAAATACATGTCATCAGTTGAATTGCTTTTCCACTGACTTGGGCTTCATGTTAAGGCTGTTTTTTTCCCCTTCCATTTTGTATTGCTCTTCAAGTACTTTCTAATGTATTAGGTTCAGTTCGGCACCTCTTTATCCTATCCGAAGTAGTGTATGTTTCTCTTAGACACGTAACTGTAGCGGGGAGCTCTCTTTTACATTTTTTGTTGACATCTTTCTTAAAGCAGAGGATCTTTCGGTAATACAAATGATTACCAAAAACTGAGGATTTCTTAATAGAATTCCTATTTCCTTGTAGCTCCGTTTCTTTTTATGTTTGCACTTCCCCTTCAATCTTTCCTCAGTAAACATGACGTGGTTCTTCTGTATGTGGTCATGAGAAGAGTGGAGCTAAGAGAAGACTGGTAGGGTAGGTGGGCCAATGTCATGTAGCATTTTTTTTTTAAAATGTGGGTACCAGGAGTCGAACTCAGGACCTCGCGCTTGCCAGCAGGCGCTTGTGATGCTGAGTGATATCACTGGCCCCTTTTTTTCCTTTATGCGGGTACCGGGAGTCGAACTCAGGACCTCGCGCTTGCCAGGCAGGTGCTTATGCCGCTGAGCCATATCACCGGCCCGTCATGGAATATTTTAAGAGAGATCTCACAGCTCTTCAGTTTTAGTCTTACATTGCTGATATTTTCTTTTAAATTATTGAACAAGAAGCCTTCAGATCAGGAGCTGTTAAATAGGGACCCACTCTTTGTCTTTTTAAATTTTTAATTGACACATAGTGATTGTGCCTACCACCTTTCTTACCTTTTGATCTACATTGCACGTTTTATTTAGCTTGCCAGAAAATAATACTTAAATTTTACAGTTTTAAATAATACCCTAAGTCCGTTTTGTACCTAACAAGGGACGAGGGGGTATAGAGGCAGAGTTCTTTCTTCGGCCTTTACTTTTGTTTTTTGTTTGTTTGTTTTTGGCCTTTACTCTTGATTGTAAATTGAGGTGGTTTTCTAGCCCCCCCCCCCCGCCACCTCCCATCTTAATTTCCACTTGAGTTTTAGGATGTCATGACAGCAGCTGTTAAACACATAAGGGTAAGTCCCTAGGTTCAGGAATTCAGGCTTTATCAGTTATTGTTGGAATAGAATTTTTCTTCTAAAAGGAATCACTTCCTGATGGTGAACATTACTCGTAGAATTATAGGTGATATAACTAGGGAATATTTTTATTGTTTTGCTCTTTTGTTTTTATTGATGCGTTTTGAGAACCAGCATTCAGTGATTCACTACCCTTTTTCCATATGCTATGTTTAGTTATTTAGGATGCTTTTACTTTTTATTTTAACTTAATAGTGTTTAGATGTTATCCATTGAAGTAGCACCCATAAGTCCAAGGTTTTTGTGTTACATAGCTGTTTTGTGTTAAGATTTTTATGTGACCACCTTACCTCTAGTTGTCATTCTTTTGCTTTAACTAGTTGCTTGAAAAAAATTTTTTTTTTCTATTCTGATGGCAGTGGTGAAGTACAGAAAACCATTCTTTTTTTTTTTTTTTTTTTCTGGGTACCAGGGTGTCGACCTCAGGACCTCGTGCGACAGCAGGCACCCGTGCCGCTGAGCGATATCACCGGCCCCTTTTTCGTATGTGGGTTCCGGGAGTCGAACTCGGGCCCTCGCGCTTGCCGGGCAGGCGCTTAAGCCGCTAAGCCATCTCACCGGCCCCCCAGAAAACCATTCTTGATATCACTGTACAAGTGCCTCGTTTTCTGCCAGGTGCAGTGGCTCACATCTGTAATCTCAGGTACTCAGGAAACTGAGGCAGGAGGACCACAAGGTCAAGGCCAGCCTGGGCAACTTAGTTTTTGAGACCCTACCCCAAAAAACAAAACAGAACAGGACTGGAAATGTAACCCAGTCCCAGTGGTAAAGTGCCTGCCTAGCATGTGTGATCCTCAGTTCCAGAAAAAGGAAGGAATAAAAGAAAGTAACAAAGAAGGAAAAAAGGATTATTTTCTAATTTATGAATATATATTAGTTAACAATCTCAATATTCACTTAGTATGTTTCAGATCTAACACTTGCTGCTAATAGAGGGAAGATCAGATATGAAAATTCACGGTATGCCATAGGCCAAGAGACAAGTACCCATTAGTATTTTTTCTAATGAATATCTCCTTTGGACCTGGATTGCAAGCAGTTAATACTCTCCCTTATTACTTTTGTGGTAAAAGTTTGGTGTACTTGTTTATATGTGTGTGCTATCTTTCTTCTTTTCCCTGCCTTTGTTTTTTCAATTCATGTTGAACATCTATTTTTCCCTCTGAAATACAAAATCTAAAAACAGAATAAAAGAAAATTTAAAAAACCTTAAAGTCAGTGTAAGTACATTTCACATAATTGAAGCTACTTTTGTGGCCTTTGAGAGAAAATTAAATGGTAGACAAAGCTGTTACTCTGTGCTTGGTTCAGCCTTCATACATAAAGTACATCTGCTCCTCATAAGAGACAGTTAAAGAGATACATGATTGAGAATACTCCTGTGTTACTGGGTGGAGCCATGGTGTGTATACTATAGTATTTATAAGTTAGAAATATTTTGCTACCATAAACATTTAACTAAGTGATATACCCAAACCAAGGATTAGAATATCTTAATTTTTTCAGGTACCTTTGGGCTTACTCAAATTACTGCTAAAATCATTAGTGGAAGAAAATCTTCAAATTTCCAAATTGCCAACACAAAGAAAATTTCTTTTCTCTTCAGTGAATCTAGATAAGGATTTATAAAGTTTTTGGTGTGTGTTTGAAATGGCTTTAGATGATTTTTTTTTTTTTTTTTGAAACAGGAATCTTTTAGTCTTGCTGTCCAGCTGCACCTTGTACATCAAGCTCCATGTAATATTCCTCCTTACCTCTCAAAGAATGAATCGAGTCTTGGGGACCTCCTACTGGGCTTTCTTAAATATTATGCTACAGAATTTGAGTAAGTAAAACTTTTAAAGTTTTAGTTTTAAGTTGATTCATTGTGATCTCATTTTATGTTTAGCTGCCTCATTTTATAGTAGGGCCTATATGTGCCCTGTTTCAGTCCTGTGTAGTTTGGAACTTTTCCAGGAACTTAAAATTTAGAGTAAAAAATGCAGCTATGATAAACTTGGAAAAGTTGTATTTATGCTTGATGTCTGGATAAGGGGTTGTGTTAGTATGATATGCAAATCAAGGGATATATCTTTTACTTCTTTGTTTTGAGAGCAGTGTGTAGACATGAAACAAAGTATACAGTCAGGCTGGACAGAACTAAAAGTTTTTGTGGTAGTTCTAAACCCAGGTAGAGTGGGACTAAGCATTGTTTGCAGGTCTTATCAGTCTGGAAAAGTTGGAAGGAAGAATAAGAGAAAGGAGTTAGGAATTTTACATAGAGGAGGATACAGTGACCTTAGCATACTGTTTTGAAGCAATTTGAAGAGGGCAATACTAATAAGTTGTTATCAGTTATGGCAAAATGCTTCTAAGCAGAATATATACGTTATCTCAGGTCACCTGGTAACTGTGATGTGCCCTCATACTTTACCAGTGAGGGACAGACAAAAAGGAAGTTGAGAGAGATGGACTTATTTACCCAAAGGTCTCTTAGCTAGTATGGGTTGTATTTTAGGTAGCGGTGAACCTATGGTACGTGATGCGTGCTGCACTGGGCTGTCACCATTGAAAGATCTAAAAGGTTTGCCATCACTGGCCTATAGAATTCACACCTAACTATGACACTTACAGCAGTGTTGGTATTGTCTTTGCTGCAACGATGCTAGTAGCTCTATAAAGAAACCTGACTCTTGGGACAGTTCACAGTGTAGCACATGAAGGAAGAAACATTACTCAGATTCTGGAAAGTTCAGTTTATACCAGACTGCTTATGCCTGTGTTACTTGCAGTTGTGCCCTAGTACGTTGCCCAGTACCAGGCAGTGGTACCTGGGAAGTACTTTCTATGGTTATGCAGCAGGAGTTGAGGTTGTGGACTAGACTCAAAGATTCTTAAAGTGACTCAAAAGTTACTGTAATAAGCAGAGCAGGAAAAGTGCTGAAGGAAAATCGTTCCGGAATAATGAAGTTGGAACAATCCAGATTAAAAAGTTACCAGGATCTGAATGTAAGTCCCAAGCAGCAAGGATGAAAAAGCAAGAGCCTTCATTTATGTGAAAAAGAGGAAAAAATGTAATATTACAACAGGACATAAGGAGAGTTAAGTTTAATGGGTATTGTAGAATTACTTTTTATTTATTTATTTATTTTTATTTATTTATTTATTTTTTTTTTTTGTGGGTACCGGGGGGTCGACCTCAGGACCTCGCGCGCCAGCAGGCGCCCGTGCCGCTGAGCGATATCACCGGCCCCTTTTTTGTATGTGGGTTCCGGGAGTCGAACTCGGGCCCTCGCACTTGCTGGGCAGACGCTTAAGCCGCTGAGCCATCTCACTGGCCCTAGAATTACTTTTTAAAATGTTGTAGTACTAACACTTGATGTTCAGGTCTGTTTACCTAGTGCCCTGTATATTTAAATGATGGCCATGTATTTTATTTAACCCATAAAACCTCTGCCAAGCTTAGGGAATTTGTGTGCGTGAATCTTAACCATAGCAGTACAGCCACGTAGTGGGAGAACTGGGGTTCAAATGTAGGTCTGTCTCCAAAACCAAATGTTGTTAGACCGTACTGAGCTCATCTACTCTGTCGTGTAAGTTGGTATTCCAGGGAAAAGGATTCATGGAAGAAAGGCGTGTTTCTTCATATATATCGTTATATGATACACATACTCTGACAATCTGCTGTTTGTTGGACTGAAACAAGATGGTGGTGTGTAAGTTTTTGTGTTTAATATTAATAGGAATTATCTTGCTGGACCAAATGATACTAATTAGGCTGCTGATGCTCGAAAATACATTTTGAGACTTCATCATACAGCACTTTAGTCAAGTGCATTGTTTATGAAAGATATTCAGAAATTTGACTGCAGGGAGCTCAGCTGGTAGTACAGTCATAGTAATGGATTAGGTGCTATGAAAAGAATTCTGGCAGCTGTTGAAAGGTTTGTAAGGATTTCTTTTGAACTTAGGGTAATTTTAAAATTCCCTCTGCTTAAAAGATAGAATTAAGTGCCTGGTAAAGGATATTTAAGAATGTGGTATAAATGTTACGGATATTTTATATGGCTATTTAAAAATCATTAACTTCTAGTTAGGTGCAGTGGCATGTCCCCATAGTCCCATCTACTCTAGAGGCTGAGGCAGGAGGATTATTTAAACATAGACATTCAGGGCTGGCCTCTAATATAGCCAGGTCACATCTCTTAAAAAAAAAAGTAAAGTAAAAATAAATAATAATCTTACATCATGCTGTTGAAAATCCTTAAAATGAAGTCGTGCTTCTGGAATTGTACCTGGGAACAGCGAACTGAAAGACTATTTAGTGACTATAAAGTGCAAAAGACTGACAAACAAATGATGGTTAAGAATGGATTAGTATGATAAAAGGCTTAATTGATGGCTTGTGTGTTTTAAAAAATGAATTAAGGAAAATAGTTCTAAATTGCCATTTAAATTCATCTCTGAAAATAAGTATATATCATGTTTGAAATATTTAAAAATAATTTAGAACTATTTAAAAGTTCTTTGAAAATGCAGTAGACTTGAATCATTTTTAATGGTAGTGATTTAAAATCCTTTTGGCTTTTGTGACTTCTCAATAGCCCACCCTACACTGTAGGGTGTATTTTTTTTCTATCTTTTCTTCTACTTTTACTTTGTCCAAACTCGCTCCTCGGAGCCTATTTTTCCTTCCCTTTAATAAATGTGAAACTTTGCCACTGTTTAAAAAAAAAACTATTTTTCTTTGAAGTACTTCAGATGAGGTAGCCATTTAAATAACTGTTACTTGGGCTGGTTGAAGCTGAAATAATACCTGGTTAGGGACGATTAATAAAGTGCACACACATGTCACGTACTGTGTCTGTAACCCAGTTTAGAATGGTGGGGTATAATATAAATAAACTCAGGTTTGGGTTTAACTCCAATACAGTGGCGAGAATTGAGTACCTTTCATTGAAGGAATCAAAACTTGTATTTTTAAAGCAGATATAGTATTTTGATCTATCTCTCTCTTTCTCTCCCTTTTTCTTTTTCTCTTTCTCTCTCTTTTACAGTGCTAGGGATTGAACCTAGGGTCTAGCACATGCTGTGAAAGTGCTCCGTAGCTGAACTTTATTCTGGAAACTGATAGAGCAGACTGTCCCTTTTCTGTTCAGATTTTCTCACCTTCCCTTCTTCAGCCCCTACCCTGTCCCATCTTCCCTCCTCTCCTCTGGGTGTTGATCCCAGGGTCTCTGCACTGAACTGAATCCCTAGTCTTTTATTTTGAAGCAGAGTCTTGCTGCATTGCTAAATTGTCCATTCTGGGCTCAAACTTGCAATCCTCCTGCCTCAGCCTTCCAGAGTTGTAGGGATTACATACATGTGCCACCGTGCCCAGACTTTCTGGAGTTACTAACGGAACTGCAGTTAAGTGAGGGACCTAAAATGAAAGGACTGACAGCTCTCTGTACAGTGGGTTTGCAAACTACTCTTTTTTTTTTTTTTTTTTTGTGGGTACCGGGGGGTCGACCTCAGGACCTCGCACGCCAACAGGCACCCGAGCCGCTGAACGATATCACCGGCCCCTTTTTCGTATGTGGGATCCGGGAGTCGAACTCGGGCCCTCGCGCTTGCAAGGCAGGCGCTTATGCCGCTGAGCCATCTCACCGGCCCTACAAACTACTCTTGATGAAAACACAATAGAAAGTGATACTTGCAGGATGCTTTACACTGACCAAAATTCACAGTATACACAATTTTTCTTATTTAGTATAGAAAGTAACCATAATATTTCTAGAAACAAATATCTTAGTGGACCCAATATTCTTTTTTTTTTTTTTTTTTTTTTTTTTTTAAATGTGGGTACTGGGAGTCGACCTCAGGACCTCGTGCTTGCCAGCAGGTGCTTGTACCGCTGAGCTATCTCACCGGCCCTTTTCTTCCTTTGTGTGGGTTCCGGGAGTTGAACTCAGGACCTTGCGCTTGCCAGGCAGGCGCTTATGCCACTGTGTCACAGTATTATATTCTTAAAAGATTTTCTGATACATCAAGGAAGAGTAGGGTGAGTGTTGGAATTGGAGGGTCCTGAGCCACAGCTTGTGTTTGCTGAAATGGTAGAGAAGGCTAATGCTGCTGAAAACAAGACCTCAGCCATTCCTCACATTCATTTTTCTCTTGTGTACAGCCAAGTAGACGTGCATTTTTGGTTGTTCTTAAAAAAAAAAAAATGCTAGAAAGGAAAAGAATTTTTAAAAATGTTTGAAAAAGTGAAGTATGAAGTTGTGTGTACCAAGTATCAGATGAGTAACCTTCAGGCATGTTGATAAAATTGTTGCACTAGAGTAAAATTTTACTTTCAACAGCTCCATTTGATATGTAAGCGTAATAGTATGTTTTCATAGAGTATTGTGTTCATAAAACAGTATCCAGTTGCTTACCTTAGAAAATTACAAAATCTTCTCTTAGGTCATACAAAGAAAGAAGACGTACCTGAACAAAAATTATTTAATGGTGCCAGAAAACAACAGGAGAAGACCTCTGTCTTAACAAATGAAAAAGTCTTACTGGGGTGTTGGCAGGTTTTACATATATTTGCTTACTTGCACTTTAAAAATTTTTCTCTACTACTTCATTTATTAAGTAAACGTGTGTTGAGCACCTGATATGTACTAAGTAACTGTCAATAGTGGAAAAAATAGATGAGTATCTTAGCTTCTTGGAGCTTTCATTCTACTTGGGGAGGCACACAATAAGTAACAGTATAATAAACAGCAGAGTAAATAAGCAGATTGTTAGAATATGGTAAGTGCTGTGTAGAGGACAAAAAAGAGAGGAGACAAATGGACATTGTGCTGAGGGTTGAGGCACATTTTGGAATTTTGTAAGGCAATAAGGGTAGGCCTTGCTAATGATACAATAAAAGGGAAATTTATGAAAATAGTTGACATTAATGTTTTTCTTCTTATAGCTGGAACAGTCAAATGATTTCAGTTCGTGAAGCCAAAGCCGTTCCAAGGCCTGATGGTATTGAGTGGAGAAGTAAATACATATGTGTGGAAGGTAGTCCCCATGACAGCTCTTCACCACCCCTTTAGCACCGTGGTGCTGAGAGGATTACCTCTCTACTTACGGCTTGTATGTCAGTGAAAAATGATATATTTGTGTTCTGACGTGATTTACGTCTTTCAGCTTTAAATTTTTAAATCATGATTTAAAATTCTTTAGATGTGAGAAATAATAGATATGAATTTGAGCACTTATTTTTTCTAGTTGATAAGATTTGAGGAGTTTTTATGCATTCTTGTGGTTGATTCTTAATCTCATGCTTTATGGGTATAAGAAAATACAGTCTTTATATGGTGATTCTTATATTGAAATAAAACAATTTATTACACTACAAATAGTTATACAAGCTAAATTTTTATGAACTTGATTTTACTTCAAAAATTAAATGATCTGAAGATAATTTTGTTCTCTAAAATTAATTTACCTGTAGTTGAATATATGTCAGATACATTTTGTTTGAATTAGTGGGAAACCGACTCCAGGAGACAAAATTGAGAGCACTTGCCTCGCATGCATGAAGCCCTGGGTTGGATCCCCAGCAGTTCCCCCAAAAAAGGAAAACAGGTGGCTCTCATAGATGTCGAAGTGAAGGCGTTGGTAAATCTTCATGAGTTGAGATGAGCACCATCAGCCTGAGAATATTTTAATCTTGGATTATAATGCAGCATCTTAAGTTTGTCAGTATGAATTTAAATCTTCTTTGGTGTTTGGTTTGCTAATAAATTGTACAGTGGGTGTATATTATTTTAGTTACTTGTGTTCTTCTGAATATTAAAATTATGAGCCTACTTAGATTATATGACTAAAGTGAACCTATCAGGTCTTTATTCTTTCAGACTTTTTCTAGGTCTTCTCAGCTGCCTTTCCTCTTTATAGCAATTCTGTTTTCCCTCTCTTCCTTCCCTCCCTTTCAGCTGTAAGGCATCCATTCGTTTTTCATTTTTGAAAAATGCACTTGACAGGATCCTTCTAAGTACTCCCATTCCCTGCTTTTCAGTGCCAAAATTCTTAATCTCTAGTAATTCTTACTGTATGCTGACATTGCCATCCCTTCTTGTTCCTAATATTCTATATTATCCTCCACTTGTGAATATTATCTTCAATTTCCTTGTCCTCTTCTGGGTTCGTTCTTTATCTCTCTCTATAGCCTCTTCTATCTTGTGGGTGAAAGGTGAGTGACATCAAGGTATGTACGCAGAATGTATATGTTGGGGACACATGCAAAAACTCCTCCTCTGGTCTTCTCTGCTTGCTGTTCTTTTTTTCTCTCTGTGTGTATCAAATTTCTCACAAGAGTTAATGTTCTCACTGTATGTCTTTCTAAAGATATACTCACACCATACTCCCTGCACTGTTGACCATTTGACCCTTTCCTGCTGGACAAAATCAACTTTCAAATTAAAATTAAATTTAAAATTACCTTTCCCTAATATTTGTCAGCAGGCACTTTTGGATATAGTGCTTTATTCTTTTGGACAGCATTTTATTCTTTAACTTGTTTTTATTACCCTGGGGTGGGTTCTTAACTCTCTGTAATTCTTCAGAAGTCTTAGCACTTTTATGATTTAGACCTAACTTGCTATGCTGATGACTTTACTTTTTTTTTTTTGTCATCCTTTCACTGAATTCTAGCTACCTTATTAGACAGCTTATAATATAAACTTTTCTATATTCATAAATCTAGTAAAGATATTAGGGTAAACCATGTGAAATTGCTGTTTTAATACATCAACGATCATATATTGGCAATTTCATGTACTTGAGCCTAATTAAAAAATGGGGATATAGCTTAGGTAGAGTGCTTGCCTAGCATTAACATGCACAAGACCCCAGGTTTTGTCTCTGGCACCTCAAAAAAAAAAAGCCCTTTTTAATTATTTCTTCTTCATATGTACATTTAACATTGCAGAACCTTTTGATGGAACAAATACAGCCAGAGCCGTGCATGAAAAGCAGAAGTTTGACATGATCAAGGATCAATTTTTAAAGGTAAACAGTGCATCAGATTTACTTTAGAAAAATTAGTACACTAGTGTGCCTCAAAAATGGGGAAGGGGCTACCAGTGTAGCTCACTGGTGGAATGCTTGCCTAGCATGTGCAAGGCCCTGAGTTTGGTGCAAAAAATTTTATGTAGTAGGATAGGATAGTCGTGATCTCTAAGTTTTTCAGTCATTAATGTAACACAGTAGAAAATTCATTGCTTGAAGTTAGATACACTTTTCCTTTCAGAAAGAGCTGGCTGTTTTCATTCATACAGCTTTCGGTTTTGTGGGAATAAACATTTTTATGGGGATTAAAAACTCCCAAAATGATTGAATAAAACCTAATGGACTCTTTTCCTTCCTTGAAATATCAGTTTATTATAGTCTTAGAAGGAAGCTGAGGTCTAATCCATGCTTTTCCTTCTCCATACTATACCATCACAAGGAACTAGAGTGCTGTTTTATCCTGTACTGTTTGGAAGAGTTGAAAGAAAACGTGTTTGTGTCCGTGGTATGAACTTACTCTTCCGTGGTTTTGTTACCTGAGGTCCCTATCTTCAGAGAATAGAAATGTGTACTATGAGGCATAGGAAGGATTGGTTCACAGGAGAAAAGGATCAGAGAACTGTGAGTTCATTTTAGAGGCCTAGCTTTTCATTATTTAGTCATACAAATGGATTTTACTCTAATAGTTAAAAATGCAAGTGTTACAAACTATTCAGACTAGGCCTTTGGCACCATGATCGGGTGATACACACCTATGATCCCAGCATTTTAGGAGTTTGAGGCAGGAGGATCATAAGGTAAAATCCTGCCTATGCAATTGAGCAAGACCCTGTCTCCAAAAAAAGGAAAAAGAAAAACATAGGCCTTCTCAGTTTGTCAGCCAGAATAGAAAAATTTGATCTGCAAATAAATGTAGAGTTTTTAAATAACATTTTCTTTTATGTTTTGAATTTTTCTTTCTCTTCTAGTCATTTCACAGATTGAAAAACAAAAGAGATCTGAACACTATACTACCTTTAAGAACTGCAATCCTGAAAAGATAACTGGCTACTCTATTTCTTAAATTCTTCTGAGAAATAAAGAACAAGAGTTAATCATAATACATTTTGTTTACCTCCATCATGGTTTCTTTTTAATTGTTGTTCTTGTTTTCATGTTTTATTTTTAAAAGGCCATACTTATATAAAGATTGCATATTTTATTATGACATTTCCTAATAAAATCTTTTGATTTAAAAATGTATTTTTGAAAATGTTTACACGATGATTAGTAATATTGTGGCATGAATTTTTAGGCAATCAAATAAAATATATTTTGGGTAATTACCTGAACCAGCAACAGATTTTTGATATAACTTTAACTATCACATGCTAATAATGGAGTTTGTGGAATTTTGGAAAGGGTCTAATTCATCAAACTTCAAGTGTCACCTATAGTAGATGGTTTGTTGTCTTAATTCTGTTCTAATGAAGTGAAGATTTAAGTCAGTTTTTCAGTTACTTGAAGCAAAGTAAAATCCTCCATTTCAGTGAAATCACTGCAGAGTCATGAAATACTGGACAGTTGCCCTGTGTCTTCACTTGCCTCCCTGGGGCAGCCTGAGGCTTCTTGGCTGTGTCCGTACAGCATCTCAGGAGTGCTTCCAGAACTCCGGACGCTCTCTTGAGATTGCTTTAGATTTTTTATGGAAGCAGCAATACATGTTGCACTGTAGTACAGTAATGTGAGCACTGACTCTTAAGGTAGTCACTGAATTGTTAGTGAGTTTGTTCAAAGACTTTGGAAAGATTGTCTCCCATGCTTCATGATAGCATAGTGCGATGTGCACTTCCATTTTCTTGCTTTTATTTGCCCTGTCACATGAAGCACAAACTGAAACATTAAAGTTAAGATTATATCCTATTTATAGAATCAGAATTTTTTTCTATGTGCAGTTACAGGATGATAATGTAAACTGGAATTTTTTAGGCAGTAAGCCACTACAAAGTGTTTCAGGCAAGACAAAATAAAATTATAAAGAACAGCTTAATGTTTATAAAATACCTTTTTTAGTATTTTCCACATGAAAGTAGTGGTGGCAGCTGAAAAAGCTAGTGTTATTAAAGTTGTTTTTGACTTATGTAAATATGTGTAAATTGGTCAATGCCTGTAAATTTGAATATAAAAAGTACTCTTGAAAGCAGTTTTAACTTTTCAAAAGGACTGCAGACTTCTTTCAGACCTGCTGTAGAACAGTTTATACCTCTAATGAATTTTTTGCAGGCCAACTCAAAAGCTAAAACTTGCTTTTACTCAAAAGCTAAAAGACAACTTTCTTTGACTTGTAAAAAGTACGTATTTTTTCTTGATTTTACATTTTTGTATGTCAAATGGAATAAAGTTTATATATGGAAATTGTTGAAGTGTTTCCTTTTCAGTGAGAGTCTTTTCTTTTGAAATGAGATTGAGGCTGTGATTATCATCCAGAACCGATTTGAATCTGTTATGCTTGATTATTTAGATTAAAACAGAGGATCTGGAAATTAAGTTCACTTGTCAAGTTAACAAGCCACATCGGCACCCCATTTCTCTGGCATTGTTAGGAATGAAGGTTTTCACATAGGTGAATTTTTAATATTACTTACGTGTAGAAATACTGTACTTTGGATACAGTTGGTTTTTTTATATGAATTTTTTCTTTGAAAATGTCCCAGAATTTATTATGCATTGTGAAACTCTTTATGAGAATGTATTGAGTATAACTGATATTCTAGTGATGAGTCTGGGTACTCATGTAACAGCCATGGTACTGTTCGGTGTCCTGCCTGCCTGTCTCAGGGATGGATGGCAAGAGTGGAAGGTGCTCTCCCCACAATATTGTGACATTTCCGAATAAAGCTCCAGAAGTGATCAGTGTGGCCTCCTTCACTGCCGTACTGCTCAGCTTGCAGTGACCCTATCCTTACTACTTTTCAGCTTATTCTCTGTAACAAATAGGTGAAGAGGTTGATCAACTTAACTTTAAACCCGTGGCTGACACAAGATTATGCACTTTGTGACAGTCCAAATATGTCAGATAAGTTGTTAATATATGAGAGAATTGTTTAGGCTTTCTTTCCATCTCAGTTACTTATTTGATGAATACTGAATCATTTTATTTTGTTCGTGTCAGTGTCTGCATTTCTATATATTTGTGTGTGTTGTCGCTGTTAGAAAGTTAAAGATGTGCACTTTGTAGTGCAGTTGAAAATTTGGATTGGTTTGAACAAGGGTCTTTGCAAATAAATCCTGCAGACGTTCATGTTCCTAAGAGTTTTTGAGTTAGACGGAAGGAACACGATGGCTACCTGTAGTTTTGGTTAGTGTGTACGGTTTCCACAGCTGGGTCCGAGTCTTCCTGTCCTGGGAGAGCACGGTCATTTGGGATTGCTCATGGAGAAGCCTAGCTAGTGGTACAAGAATGAATGCTGCTGCACTTTAACCCGGGTGAGTGAAAGCTGGGAGGCCGGACTCCGCTCTTTTCGCTTCCTGTGCCGGTTAACTGTTGCTTCTGTACAGTATCCAGGCTGTCTGTACTGTGTCGTCCGCAGACCTAAGTGTGCATAGAAGGTGGGCTGCCCGGCCTCCATCCGACCCGTCTAACAACTCTGAATAGTCTGTCACAAGTAAAAGTGAATGTTTGCGGTCCTGGCTGTGAAGTCTCGTGACACGAGTGCTGCCCTGTGAAGGCTCCTCTGCTGTCGTGGGCACTCGGCAGGTGTACGCAGCATACCCTGTGGTCAGGAGGTCCTCCTGACGTTCCTGCTCTGTGCCAGGTAGCCTCGCCAGCTCCTCGGCCTGCACGGGCTGGGGAGTCTCCAGGGGAGACGTAAGTTGCAGGCTGATGTGGGACCTGGGCTCAGCCTGAGGACTGCAGGAAAATGTGATCTTGAATGATGAGTAACCAGGTAACTAAGGATGGGAAGAGCTTTTCAGGCAGAAGGGATTGAAAAGGTAGCGCCGAGTGACTGGAGCCGGGCTGCTGAAGAGGAGACCCCGGAGGGAGGATGTGGGCTGTTGGCCTGAGGGTCTTGGGCTTTAGTGCTCGAGCAGCAGGAAGCCAGTGAGGGGTGTGAAGGGAACGCGTGCGGAGCAGCGGTTCAGAGCCGAGCTTGGAGTGGGGCAGGTGCGTGCTGTGCGGCCTGAGCGGCTGGAGCCGTGGTCCCGCGTGGCGGGAGGCAGCGCAGCCGGGACGGAGGGAGCGCTCCCCGAAGGGAACCCTGGCTGCACGAGGGTCCTTCAGCAGCCCCGCGGGGAGAGGGAAGGCCGCGCTGCAGGGAGGGGAGGTGGGCCCGCCGCCCAGCTGTCCGGGACTGCGCGCCCCGCCGGGAGGGGCTGGGCCGCCGCCAGGCCAGCTCGCTGGCGACACTTGACGCCTTCTATTTCGAGGGCCCCCGCCCCGCGGGAAGCCGAGCCGCCGGCTGCGGCAGCGCAGTCGAGGGGGAACACCCGGCGGGCGCGGGGCTCGGCCTGGACAGCTCGGACAGCGCGGCGATGGAGGCGCGGGCGGCGGAGTCGGAGGAGGAGACGGCGGCGGAGGAGACGGAGGAGGAAGAGACGGAGGCCGAGTCCGAGGCGGAGGCCGACGCCAGGTGAGCCTCGCGGCCGGCCGCTCCCCGCGCTGCGCACCTCCAAGCCAGCGCCGCCCCGGGGATGCGGACGGACGGACGGAGGTGGAGGCGAGGGAGACCGGGGCAGAGCTCGTTCCTCCCGCCTGGCCCTTCTTGGAGATGGACTCCAGGTCCTGCGCGGCCAGCACTGCTGGAACGCGCCCATCTGCCCCGGCCCAGGCCGTCTGGGAAGCCAAGCTAGAGGGGAAGCACTGAGGACGCGGGCGGAGGAGGCCCGGGCCCCTCCAAGTGGGTGGCAGTGCCTTGGGTACCCAGCACTGGCTGAGTCGCTGTAAGAGGCCTTGACTTTTATGCATAGACCTATACTTTTTAAAGCGGGAGTTCCAGTAACCTGTGTTCTTAAATTCCCGCTGGTTCCAAAAACCAACTTTTCAGGGAGTATGAAAGTGATTAGTAGTACAGATAAAGATGGCTTTCCTTCCACTTTGATCTTCCTCCCCTTCTTGTAAACCCTAAAATGAAAATAGTAGGAATTATTTCTTTTTGGATTTTTTGTACTTTTGGCGTTTTAAGACAGGGTCTCACTATGTGGTTCAGACTGGCCTTGAAATCAGCGATCTTCTTGCCTCAGCCTCCTGAGTGCTGGGGTCACAGGCATGCACCTGTGGAAAAGTTCTAAAGGTGGCAGATGGATGTACCATCTTAGGGTACCCATCTTACCCAAAGTTCAAAGTAGTGTCCAGCCAAGGCCAGCAGAGCTGAGGTTGAAAAAAAACACCCATAGAATGGCATTGGTCAGATGAGAGGTGTTGGACATCAGCCACCTGTTTACAAGCAGCTATCAAGCGGGAAACGGCACCGCCTCTGCCCTCAAGAACTGTGGGAAAGGTTAGGGAGGAAGATGGGAGCCTAGCACTGTGCTGAAAAGTGAAAGGAGGGTGAGACACATGTGCTGTGCAAGGCCAGGGGAGGTAGACCTGAGAGGGAGCTGGGCCTTAGAAAACGAGCAGCAGATGCCTGCAGAGGGCAGAGGAAGAGGCACTGAGGAGACTGGAGCAGGGAGAGGGCCTGTGACCCGGGGGCGTTGGCGAAGGAAGGGGCAGTGTCCTCAGAGCCTTTGTGACCTCCTCCAGTGTGCCTGGGTGCTCACCCTCTTCCCAGCCAGGATTCCCCTCAGGAGACTGCAAACTCATTCTCAGTAAAATGTGAGCACTGACAGTTGAAAGCACCACTTTGGGGTCCCATGGCCCTGTGACAAAGGTCAGGACCTGCAGGTCAGGAAATGATTTATCTGCAGTCAACTTGAGCCTCTCTGAAATAGAACAAGGTCAGAATAAGCAGAGTGGGGGACATGAAGGTGGGTGGTGAGGGAGGGGAATCTTTCAGGTTTCTAGTTTATGATTTAATATGGTGGGTAGCAAGGAGCCGGTAGAACTTCGGAGCAGGATTTAGGAGCGAAGACGATGTCAGCAGACAAGTAGGGTGACGGCAGGTGGGGAAGTGGGGATCCAGGGGGCTTGGGGAGCCGTGGAGAGAGCGGTGCTGTCCAGGGCGGGCCGCGGGTGCCCGTGGAGGGGCTTGGGCTGGGGCTGCACGCCAGCGGGGCCGCAGGGTGTGGTGTGGTCGGCAGTCAAACCACGGCCCTGAGTGTGAGTTCACGCACGTGTTCTGAGACTCGCGCTGGGTGAGAACTTGGAATCTTCCAAAGGACGGCGTTGAGAGGGGTGCGTCGCCGGTCTTCGCCTCCGGTCAGCGCTGCCCAGCTGCTCCCCCTCCCCCTCCGCAGTCTGTGCGGAGACTGTCCCGTAAGACACGAGGACACTGGCGCTCCGTCTCATCTCCTGGGGTCATCAAGCAAGGAGACAGGAGAAGCCAGGTGCGGGGCCAGGTCTGTGTCCGCCACGCCAGGGGCCGCCCATCTCGCTGCAGGTGCAGCCCCGGGAGAGGCCTCCCCGTGGCCTAGTGACGTCCCCCCTGCTCCCCGGAGAGCTGTCTGCGGTGCGCGGCGCTGCGAGACGTCCTCGGGACTGCGCCTACGGACTGATCGTTTTTTTTTTTTTTTAGATTAAAGGGCACATAAAAGTTAAATAAAATGTAATAACTATTGTTATTTTTTTATTGTTTCATTATGAAAATTTGTTTTATTTTTCATTAAAAAGTTATAAAATACTACTTTTGAAGCTTCTAATGATATGGAAAATGCCTATGTTGAATTTAAAAGCATTGTATAGTATAGTATAGTATAGTATAGTATAGTATAGTATAGTATAGTATAGTATAGTATGATGTCAACCATAAAGTAAAAGATGTACTAGAAAAAGTCTTAGAAGGTTAGTAACAGTGAACCATAGGGTTAAAAAAAAGGTTAAAGTGGTTGTCTAATCACTGATTAGAAATTTTTCTTTATCTGAACTTTTCAGTTTTCCACAGTGAGTACTAGCACGTTTTGTTACCAGGGAAATAAACTTTAAAAAGTACCTGCTTATAACCCTTTCATTTACCTTTCCAGGTATAATGTGTAGAATTAGCTGTAGCTTCTTTTCTCTTTATAAGCTTGAAGGGACGTTTTGTTCATTAACGGGCCATTTGTGGGGCGCCGTGGACAATGCGTGGCGCTGGAGATGCACGGGGTAGTAAGAGTCCCTTGTCCTCAAGATGTTCGTCTCCTGAGTGGCGCGAGGGAGAAACACGCTCACGTCGTTCGCTGGTAGAAGGGACGGGATAAAAGGTGTGTGTGAAGCGCCTGAAGTAGACCAGGTCTGAGGTCCACGCTGCCCACCGGGGTTTTTGAGGGCTTCAGCGGAGCAGGGTTCTGAGTCACACCGCCGCGCCCCACAGGGACTGTGGTTTGTGAATACCAATTACGTTTTTCTGTTGCTAAAATTTCATACAAGAGGATTTGTAAATGGCAGATCTATAAACCCCGCAGTGTATTAGAGCTAGCAGGGGCTTCAGGAACACCTCTCTCAACAGCCCTTTTACAGATTCAGAAATTGAACGTCAGGGCTGTGTTTTTTCAAAGCCGCACAGCTTTTTAGTGGAAGAATGAGGACTAGACCTCAGGTGTCTGGATTCAGTCTAATGTTCATTAATTTATTCATTCAATAGGTATTTATTGAACTCTTCTGATGCGTGAGGCACTTCCGAGGGAATTGACAGTGGACAAAAAGAACAAAATCCCTGGGCCGGTGAGACGGCTCAGCGGCTTAAGCGCCTGCCTTGCAAGCGCGAAGGCCCGAGTTCGACTCCCGGAACCCACATACGAAAAAGGGGCCGGTGATATCGCTCAGCGGCACAGGTGCCTGTTGGCGCGTGAGGTCCTGAGGTCGTCCCCCCGGTACCCACAAAAAAAAAAAAAAAAAAAAAAAAAAAAAAAAAAAAAAAGAACAAAATCCCTGCTCTCCTGACACACTTTCCTGTTTGGGAAAACAAATAATTACACAATTAAAGAAATGTGGACTACGTTGGGTGACCAGAAGTTATATGAAGACCAGTACAGTGGGATACAGGGCGTGCTGTGTGGATGGGGGGTGAAAACAGCCTCTCTGGTTGTGACATTTGAGTCCACCTGAAGCAGTGCATGTTCTAGGCCAGTGGTGGCAAACCTATGGGCACATGCTGCAGCGGACTGTTTATTACTACTGAAAGCTCTAAGAGGTTCGCCGTCCCGGCTCTAGGCCATGGCAAGAGCAATTGCAAGGGCCCTGAGGCAGGAAGGTGTGGTTAGGTTGCCAGAGCGCTGGGCGAAAGGGAGGGTGGGCAGAGCTGAGCCTAGGAGGCAGCTGGGTTGCAGACCATGCAGGGCTTTGTAGGCCATGGTGACAACTTTGAATTTTATTCTCAATAAAATTTGAAAGCTACGTTCTGTTTACTACAACACTCAGGATTAAAAACAACACAAAATTATTTAAAAAAAAGTGCAGCATTCTTTTCACTAATAAATACCTGCACATTCATATTTTCTGCCAGCTCCTCTTTCCTGGACATGTGCCATGTGCCATGTGCCAGTGCTGAGTGTGTCAGACTCCAGTCTCCGTGAGGTGAGGGACGCATAAATAGACACGTTTGTTTGTGTTTTGTTTTGATTTGTATTTTTCTGAGTGTAGACCAGTGAAACCTAATTTTTTTAGCCTTTTCCCCAGATCACTTAAAACTTTTCCTCATTTTTTTTTGAATTGATCTCTTTTGTCTCTTAAATTCTCTATTTAAGCTAAGTTGATTTTTGCAACAGCGGTTCCCAAAACTTAAAAATCACCTTCAGCTGCTGCTTTGCAGGTGCCTATGTGAAATCTGTCTGTCTAAGTTGATGGAAGTAAAATTATTCGTGGCCTTCACATTTAACCAATCATTACGGGAAACAAACATTTGGGAGGCAAAGGGAGTTCGTACTGGCTTATGTTACCAGTACAGAGCACTCTGTTTCCACGTATCTATTTATAGGGTGTCTCTCCCTGATGTGCCTATCTAGGGCTTTTGACGAGTGTGTTATTTGAGCCCGGTCTTCTGGGGTCAGTGGAAAGAGCTGGGCAGGGGAGGGCTGGCTGACCACTGAGGATGCCAGGGGCTGAGAGAGGGTAAAGCAGAGGCACTTACAGCCAGAAACTGAAGAGCTATTTAAGTGTTGGTTGCATGGATATTACATGGCCTTGGTAAGACTTTGATTCAATGTAAAAGAATATAGCGAGAGTTGGAATTATTATTTTTCTTTATAACAGTGAACCTACTGAAGTGTAAGCTATATGGACTGATAGATCTAAAAAAGTAAAGTGTCTTATGTTCCCTGGCTATTCTGGACACCGGCCATGAGTGCCTTGTCTCTGTTCAGACGTTATAACCAAATTTCCGTTCTACCCGGAAATATAGAGAATCAGGTACAAAAGACTAGATGTGATTTGTATGTGAAAATAATCTTGGTTTAGTCCAGCATTATGCAACAGAAATATAATGCCAACCATATATCATTTTAAATATTTTAGTAGCCATTTAAGAAATATAAAAAGAAACAGATGACATTAATTTTAATAATATGTCTTTAACCCAATAGCCAAATTGCTATCATTTCAGCATGAAATCAATGTAAAAATTGCTGAGACATTCTTCATTATTTAGTACTAAGTCTGAAATTTGGTTTGTATCTTGCTCTTACAGCACACCTCAGTTCACCCCACCCAGCCACATTTCCAGTGCTCTATAACCACACGTGGCTGCTGGCCCCTGTGTTGGACAGTGAAGACCGGTAATAGCCGAAGTCTTTTAGCTTCGTTAAAGCCCATAGAGCTGCTCATTAGTGGTGAATCCCATGTGCCAGGCCCTGCACTAGGTACCAGGGACATAAAGATGATTGGATGGCGCAGTTGCGTATCTCAAGGACCTCAGAGTCTGCTGACGGGAAGCAGTTAGCTCCAACATGGTGTTATGAGCACTGCACTGAAGATACTAAGGAAAAGACATTTTTACTAAAGTAAGATTGAGAAAGGTTGTAGAGTGGTGCTGCAGCTGGAAAGAGAAGTATTCTAGGCTCGATGAATAGCTTGATATTCTCTTAATTCCTGGTTCTAGCTCTTGTGTTGCTAGTTACTGCTTTGTCTCACATTATCTTTTTATCATCCTGAATCACTCAGGATTCTCCAGGGTTAAGTATTTGTTGATTGAATAGATGAAGAACTGTCAAGTCACTCGACTTTGGAAGCAGATTTAGTTGCATGTTGAACTTGTCGGAGAGGCAGGATTTTGGTAGTTGTTGGACCGTTTACCAGAGGCTGACAGTGCCCAGTGACTTTGGAAATGCAGGAGCGTGAAGGGGACAGTGATAAGTACAGAGGATTGTTCGATTACGATGTCTGCAGTTGTCATTCCCACCTCCTGTGGCTGCCTGGCCCGTGAGCGAGATTGTAGACGGAAGGAGCAGAACAGGCTTTGCCTTTGCCCGGAGAGAAGTGTGCTATGAAGGCAGTTGGAGTGGGTTCAGCTCCAGAATCCCACTTCCTAATCTGAGAAAGTCGAAGGTGTGTGGGAGGATTCACTGACGCTACTCTAGTGTCCTCAGCTAGATGCTTGAAGCCCTCTCAGGAGCTGTCGCTGTGTCTTCCTCTTTTGGTGTGCTTCTCTTTAAGGAAAATCCACATGCTAAGCAGAAATTTGAGGTCCCAGTGCCGGAAGAGGCCTCGCTGGTCCCCTGGTTGTGTTCTCTTTGTAGTGGGTCCCTCCACTGGCTCAGGGCAGAGGGGTGCCCGTCATGCGGGGACCTGGCAGGAGAGCCAGCTGGCTGCTCCAGAAGGGCATTTAGATGTCACTTCTCTGACTCTCTTGTGTTTCTGATGAGTGACAAAGGCCTGGAAAAGGGAAGGGAAAGGAAGTGTACTCAAGTGCTATCACTTGTTATTTTAGATATTTTTCCAATAGATCCATGAAGTAGGCATTTTTCATCCTCGTTTTATGAAAGAGAAAATAGAAGCTTAGCAATAATTTACCTAAGTTCAGGCAGCAAGGAAGCATCCTGACTAGGATTCTAACTGTAGTGTAATGGTGGAGCCAGGCTGGAACTGTCATGAGTTTGAGTGCTCAGTTCAGTATTTCAGTTTACTTCAAACTTTTTTTAAGCAGAAACATAAAAGACCTGAAAATCTTGTAACAGCTAATCCTGATCAGTACCTTAGCTATATTAAGTTTCCTAATGTGTAATAAAGAGAGTGGCTCTTATGTTTAAAAATACACATTAGGCAATCTAGTGTGATCGTGTTTTCCTAAGGTCAAAGCACCCAAAATAACTTCTCTACAATATTCTATTTAAAAGGCAGACTTTATGTTAGGTTTAGGGTGATTAACGTTTTCAAATCTAGTATTTTCTTTTTCAAGAGCACGTGAAAAGATTGAGAAGGGCTTTAATAAATTCCCTCTAGCTGGATGTGGGGATGCACACCTGTAATCCTAGTACTCTGGGAGGCTGAGGCAGGAGGATTGCAAGTTTGAGCCCAGCTGGGTAACTTATTGACTTAACAGACCCTATCTCAAAATAAAAATGATAAGGAATGGCTTAGGATGTAGCCCAGAGCAAAGGTCTTCGTTTCAGTTCCCAGTGCTGCTAAACAAGCAAGCAAGCAAACAAACAAACAGACAGACTCCCGCTAAGCCGCACATGGTGGCACATGCCTGCAGTCATAACTGTTCAGGAGGCAGGAGAATTTCGTGAGCCCAGGAGTTGGAAGCCAGCCTGGACAACAGAGCTCTCTCTCTCTCTTTTTCTTGTGGTACTGGGGATTGACCCAGGGCCTCACACGTGCTAGGCAAGCACTCTACCACTGAGCTGCATCCCCGGACCTAAAACCCCATCTTTAAGAAATAATTACATAAATTCATTCATCCAGCCTCATTTAGGGCATAAATCAAGTAACATTGCATTAAAAAACAAAACAAAACAAAACAAAACCTGGTAAGATTGAAAAGATGTGTATTATCATTCTGGCTGTGCCACTTACTAATTTTGTGATGGGGACAGGACACGTCAGTGCGGAGGCCCCGACCCGGCCTCTGCTGATTGTCAGCTTGTCCCCTGCCCCCTGCCAGGGTGGCTTCCTCCAGCGGTGTTTGCACTTGCTCCCTCCCTGCTGGAATGTTGCATCCCCAGCTCTATCTGAGCTTTCAGTGCTCGGTCCCTTTCTTATGAGGCCTCCTTCCCTCCTCGGCCTGTTGGGCTGAGTTTACTCCCTCTCTGTCACTGATGCTCAGAGAGTCACTATTTGACCTCACTCTTCATAGTACCCGTGACTATCTGAAATGGTATTGTGACTTATTTACTATTTATGGCTACACTAGAATGTAAGCTCTCCGAGGGCAGCTGCCTCACTTCTATACTGCATTGCCTGCAGCTGCGACACAGTGTCTGGTACCCAGAGGGACCCTAAGAAACGACTGTTGAATGAATGAGTGGCCGGGCTTCACCGTAACATCTTATCCCCAGACTCTCAGCTCCCTCTGATGGACACCACCCTTGTCCTCACCCTTCTGACTGACCGTTTTGTCTCGGTGTCAGCATCATTACGGATGGAGAATGAGAACTGAGAAGTGGTCACTGCATTTGACAAAAGTTAGGTCAGTAGGACAGATTGATAATTTAGAAATGTAACTTAGCAAAATGCAACAAGGAGAGATTAATAATTTACAGAAGAACACCTTTGAGAGAGCCGTTTAAACCTGTCTGTGCCTGTTTAGATTGGATTCACTTTTTTTTTTTTTTTTTTTGGTGGGTACCGGGGGAACGACCTCAGGACCTCGCGCGCCAGCAGGCGCCCGTGCCGCTGAGCGATATCACCGGCCCCTTTTTCGTATGTGGGTTCCGGGAGTCGAACTCGGGCCCTCGCGCTTGCCGGGCAGGCGCTTAAGCCGCTGAGCCATCTCACCGGCCCTGGATTCACTTTTGAACAGACCTTTTCCAATACACCATCTAGAATGCTGCCCTGGAGAAGAGCTCGCTAGAAGGCGAAGTGAGTGCTTAGCAGAGGAGTGGGCACTGAGGTGAGCGGGACGCACCCTTGTGCATCTCAGGAGCCAGGGAGATCTCCCAGGAAACTGCAGAAAACAGCTTTCTAGTCTTCCGCTCGCTGATAGCTTCCAGAGAGAGCGACTTTCTTATTTCCCTGACTCCTGAGAGAATCCAACGTACAAAATGGTAGGGATAACAAAGTTAGCAGTATTGATGTATAAACTAGAATTAAATTGGTTGGCTGGTAGAATTAGGATTCCTAGTCCATTTACATATTTGATCTTTTGGAAGACAATTCGAATGGAGTCGCCTGACACCAGGCTGGATTGGCGGAGAGATGGAGGGCGATGTAGCCACTGTGAGAGAGGTATCAAGTCAGAGGCAATTGTTGGCATCAGAAAATCAGCGCCTTAACATCTGGATAACTCATCAGAATCAGTGGCCTACTTTACCTTAGAGGAAAACAGCAAGAAATGGCAACTACTTCTTAGATTTTTCTGTTTCTTTCTGCTCCAGTTCACACTTGCTTCTTTACCCACCAGAGTTTCCACTTGTCAGTCTCATAAGTTTCCTTAGACTGAGTTAAGTTTAACAGTTTAGGATCATGAATTCAGAAACCCAGGCATCAGTAACAACACTGCCACTGAACAGAGTTCAATCTGCCAGTTGAGCCTTATGTAAGTTATTTCCTGTATGTAGGTGAGAGGTGCTGCGTTGGATTCTGAGCTTTTGTCAGTCAGGATTTTAAGTTGTGATAGAAGCTACCTGTGATTAATTTGAGCAGCAAGTGACTTGGTATCTCATAGAATCATGGGAAGGTGGAAACTGAGCTTTAAATAGATAGGAGCAACCCCTCAAACCATGCCTCAGACTGGTCTGATGAATTATTACAACCCAGCTATCAAAAGACAACCCAACTTCAAAATGGCCAAAGGGTCCAAGTAGATAAATGTCCAGTGAGCACAAGATACCCACATCAGTAGCCATCAGAGAAACGCAAGTTAAACAACAAGATGCCATTTCATTCCTTCTAGAATGGTGATCATTAAAAAGAAAGATAATAACAAGTATTGGTGTGGTTGTGGAAAAATCACAATCCTCGTACAGTGCTGGTGGGAATGTAAAATGGGTGCAGCCACTCTGCAAAAGGCTGAGAAACCTAAGCCATTAGGTGGCATAGTGTTACCAGGTTACCTAGCAGTTCTCTTCCTAGGTATATACTCAAGAGACGTAAGCACATATGTCCACGTAAAAGATGTTCAGGAATGTTCAGGGCAGCATTCCTCAGAGTAGCCAATGAATGGATAAAGAAGGTGTGGTCCATACAATGGAATATTATTTGGTCATTAAAAAAGAATGAAGTACTGAAACATGCTACAACATGGATAAACTTGGAAATAGTACGTCAAGTAAAAGAAGCCAGAGACAGGACCACACATCCTGTGATTCCATTTATATAAAATGTTCAGAATAGGTTGCTTAGATGTGAGGGAAACATGGACAGGGTTGATGGTTTAATGGGTGTGGGGTTTCTTTTGAGGGTGATAAAATGTTTAGATTGCAGTGATGGTTGCCCAACTCTGAATATACTAAAACGCTTTGAATGATATACTTTAGTGGGTGAATTACACATTAATGACATGGTTTTAAAAAGTTATCTGGTTTAGAAACTGTTGCCTTTGACATCGGGCTCTGATGTCACAGCTTGTCACATTGCTGCCTCCCCACCAGCAGCTCCGTAGTGCACAACTGTGACCAGGGCAGAGAGGAGGAGGAGTGCACTCCTCCCTCAGCAAGTCTCATGTCTGCGGCCGTGTGCAGGTCATCACTTGACATTACCTGGAACGTCGGCTTGGTCTCCCCAGGAGCCCCAGAGTGGGGGTTCACTAAATGGGAGGAGCGATCAGTGCTGTGCTGTCAAAAGACCCAGGGCCTTGCACATGCTGGGCAACTGCTGTACCACGGACCTACATCCCCAGCCCAGGTTTTGCTCATTCTATGGATAGAGAACACTTTACTTAAACAGAAGAAAGAAACTAGTTCATATTTCCCTAAGCAATGTAATTTAAAATACAACCATAAGAAGTTGGAGTATTCCCCCCTTAAATATCAGCAGAATCTGACTATTCACCATTGTTCTAGCATGGACTTTCCCTTTCGCAGTAAAAGCAAGCAGGTGGGCCTCCACGGGACCTGGTGTCTTTGCTTCGTGTTTCAGAGCTCCGTGGAAATCCCTTCACTGTCTGTCAGCTGTAACCAGAAAGTTAATTCCTTCTCTCCTTCCTGTCCGGATGTGCAAGCCGGTCCTCCTCTGGAGAAGTGCGCTCCGTCTCCCGGACCAAGGGGAGAAGCCAGACGTGGCAAGTGTCGCTTGTCCGTTCTGGTCACTTGGAAAAAGGCACAAGTTCTATTTAGTTGGCTTAAAAAGAATGGAGTTTGGGGGACAGGTCTCAACTGTTTGGAAATCTGTTCAACATTATTTTGATCTTTACAAGAATACTTTGTGATGTAGTGTTGATTTTTATCTTTGAAAATTATTTTTCTATTATTCAAAAAAGTCCAAGTGTATAATCTGTGGTAAAAAAAGAACATTAACTATAATTGCGGGGCATAATTTTGTGTCTGAGATGGTGTCGAGAAAAACAAAGGCATTAATGTTAAATGAAAACGCTCTGTCCAGGCGGGGAGCCCCGAGGGTGGAGAGTGGGTGGGGAGGCGGCTGCACGCCCGGGGAAGCTGAGACCCCGGCCGTGGTCTGAACGCAGGGCCACACTCACGTGTTTCCACGGCCTCGAAACAGAGCGCACAGGCCGGCCTCGCGCTCCGCCCGAGTGGGCGCTGCTGCCCCAGGGCCTGAGAGCCGGGTGCCAGGCTCCTGTCACCCTGCAGAGGCCCCCCCCACGAGAGCAAGTCGTGCCCACAGCCCGTCCTTTTCTTAAGAGGGAAAAGCAGTTAAATACCTTTTCTGAAAGCCAGGACCTTCTTTTGTTCTTGGTTTACCTCTTAATTTCCTTGAGAAATACTTTTCTGTTACTAAGGAAAACTAAGAGCTCAAAATTAATTCCGTAGACTGAGGCTCAGTGTGTCATCCGAGGATAGTAACACTCAGGAGAGAGAGAGAGGAAGAGAGAGACGGAGACAGAGACACAGAGATACCGAGAGAGACAGAGAGACAGAGATGGGGGAGAGAGACGGGCAAGAGAGAGACAAGGGGAGAGAGACAGAGATGGAGAGAGACGGAGAGAGACAAGCAGAGAGAGAGACAGATGGGGGGAGAACTGGCAGAGAAGAGAAGCAGAAGACAAAGCCACGCTGACACGGAGGGTGGCTCCTTGGATTTTCAGGGTCCCTCTCTCCCCTTCCCCGGGAGGCTGGGTTGTATCCTTGGTCCTTGGACTCCGAGAAATCTATTATAATGAATGTGTGAATGATGAATGAAAGTGATATGGGGAATAATAATCAGAAAACGAATCAGTTTTGCTTAGTTACTCTTTCCAGAAGTAATCATTATTAAAAGAGGTGACTACTATCTCAATTATAGCTGTATTCATAAATAAAAGCGGGTTTGCAGCTTTTCGAAGTTTGGGCTTCGCAGGGTCACTTCGCAGTGTGTTCTCGGGCGCGTGCAGCGGCTCCCCGTGTAGATGGGGCTGTGTCCCGCGCGCCTGTCGTGAGGAAAGGCACCGAGTGCCCCTTGCGTCCTGGGCTGCAGTCCTGGCGAGCAGCGCAGCCCCAGTGTCAGCCGCTGGCCCCCACGAGGGTGCCGCCACCCGCGGCCTCACTGGGGACGCCGAAGCACACAACAGCGGCCCAGGAGAAGAGCAAGTGTAAAGTTTGAAGCATGGTTTCACGGAATGCGTATCACTCTCATGCTCTCATAAAGTCAAAGAAGTTTAAGTGGAACCATCACAAATTGGGCAGTGTCTGTGTCGCGTGAGGAGTTTCGCACGTGTCACCCACACAGCTGCCCGGCAGCCTGAGCGTCCTCGGTCACTGATGATGGTGGCGCGGGAAACGGGGACGCCGTCTGCCCAGTCGTGCAGAGCGTCTCGGTCTGTCGTGCTGCTATGATGGGGTCCGAGACCGGGTGATTCACCAGCCGCAGAACTCGCTGCTGGCGCTCCCCGAGTCCGGAGCAGGAGCGCGCGCTCGCCGGCCCGAGGGCAGCCGGAGCGAACGAGGCCGCGCCGCGTCTCCGAGGCCGTCCGCCCGCGCGGGCCCCGCCTCAGCCGCGCTCAGCCGGTCAGGCCGGGGTCGCACCCGCGCGTCCCGGAGAGGCGGCCCGGCCGCGGGCGCTGAGGTCGGGGCTTCTGCTCGCCGAAGACGCTTGGTGAACACCGGTTACAACAATGCGAGGGCGTCGCGCTTCGTGCCGGCGGCTCCGGCAGCGCGCTCCGCCCCGCAGGGCCCGCAGGCGGCCCGAGGCGGGGGCGGGCGGAGTCCGGGCGCCCGCGAGGCCCGAGCTGCTTCCACGGCGACGCCGGACGCCGCTGACGGTCGCACCCGGGAACTCGCACCCGCGCGTGCAGCGTGCGGAGGTTCCTGCAGGCCTTGTCACATGTCACAGCGCAGCTAATCTTTAAAAACCTACTGCTTGCCAAACTACCACTTTCCAAATTCCGGTGTGGTGTAAAGAAAATGTCCACACTTACCTGAAAATTGCTCTTCCTTTTTCCAACTGTAAGTCCATGTCAAGCTAGCTTTTCTTTGTGTATTTGTATATACGATACATCTACATTTTGAGTGCAGAAGCAGAGTCCAGAATTTAGTTGTCTTCTGTTAAGCCGAACATTAAAAAGATTTGTAAAAATATACAATAATGCCACTCTTCTCACTGAATGTTCTCATTAGATGTTTTGGAAAATAGAATTACTTTTTGTAAAATAGGTTATTGATGTGACATGTTATTGTCATTTTTAGATGAATGAATAAAATTTTTTAATTCTTGTTTTAATTGTTAAGACTATAAATATTGATAAACACAACCCACATAAACAAAACTTTTTTGAGAGTCACAGTGATTTTTTAGAGTATAAAGTGGTTTTGTTGGGTGTGGTGGCACATGCCTGTAATTCAGCCCGTGAAGATTGTGAGTTCAAGGCCATCCCGGGCAACTTAGTAAGACTAAAAATAAACAAATGAAAAGGGCTGGGGTGCCACTTGTTTTAGAGGATTGCCCAGGTTGCATGAAGCCTTGTGTTTAGTCCCTATATTGCAGAAAAAAAAAAAATACAAACTATAAAGTGGCTTTGATCCCAAAAATTTTGAGAATAGCTGTTGGAAAGATATTCTTTCACTGCATAGAACAATATTCAGAACATATTTTAAGTTAAAAAAGAAAAAGGCTATTACATGACATACCATGTTGTGGGAAAAAAGCAAAAAGCACATGGTAGAATAGACAAAGAATGGAGAAAATATACCAATATATTAAAATGGCCATGTTTGTTGGGTTTTCTATTATAATTTTTTGTGCTTTTTTATTTTTCCATATGTTCTATAGTGAAATTTGGTAACTAGGAAATCTCTTAATTTTAAAGATAAGAACTAAAAATCCTGAACTTTCACCTGAATTCAACTGAGGAGTACGTGGGGGGGGTATTCTGAGAACTGCCTGTATCATGCTTTTAAAACATGTCACATCAAATATACTTTTATAATTGAGTTTTTATGACTTTGTCTTTTGTGGGTGATCAATAAAAGAATGTTATGGGAAATTCATCTTAATTTTAAAAATTGCTATAGAGATATAAATCTTTAAGGTCTTGTGAAAATGATTTTGGAGATGCAAAGTTTTGTAATAATTCCAATATACTCCTCCATAAAAATGAGTGAAACTGTTGGATCCATTGTCCTGTTTCCAATTTTCAGATTTTACAAGACACTAGCAAGTTATTTCCTCGTGTACCAATAGGGATTTTATTTAATTGCTTTGTTTTCTTTTCTCTCAGGAATTTTACTGGCTTCCTCTTACGAGTTTAGTTTCATGTATTATGTTTGAGGCAAGAGGTTCTTGTTTTTTTTCTAGTGGTGATGTTTGAGCCTGGTGATGGGACCATGGGTTAGGTTTTGTGGATGTTCTTCATCTGCTAACCTTGCTGATCTGCTTTAAACTTCATAGGAACCAGGCACCTTTGCCCCCAATCTAATATGGCAGAATTTGACTAAAATGTATTAGCCAGTAAAGGTGGTAGGGAGAGAGTAAAAATGTAAGTACCAAGACAACTTCTGGGAAAACTGAAGGGACGCAATGTATAATTGTCAACGTAGGTTTTGTAAATAGTCTTGAGAAGTGATTCCTTCCATTTGTAATTCTCTGGTGGTAAGGCAACATCAGAGAGGGAAATTAGCTACTTTCAAAAGATGTCAGTTTTTTTCAGATACCTTTTGTAGATCATTGATTTGAAAATAAATTAAAAAATGGGATTTGGGAAGCTTTCTAGACGTTTTATATATGACAAAAAACACACTAATACTGGACTTTCAGAAAACAATGGTGTTAATGAGTTACTGTCTAGAGCTGGTTGTCTTACTTACTTTTTTCTCATTGCTGAGACAAAATACCTGACACCCAAAGTTAAAGGAGGAAAGGTTTATTTAGCTCAGTTTGTAGAGGTTTCAGTCCGTAATGGCTTCTCAGAGGAGAACAGTTCCAGAAGGCAGCAAAACAAACCAGGGGCCTTACAGTGTTCTGCCCCTTTCATCTTATCCAGGCTACTCAGGGCGGGCAGCGTGCACACCCTTAGTTCTCGTGTCTTGGAGCCTAGCATCGCACCATGAATCAATCCCAGCGTCGCACACTCTAGGTCCAGCCACCTCCGAAAAAGCCCCACATCTGACCGCATGAGGCTTTGGGGGGACATCTAGACACAGCCACAACACTAATCTAGCAGAAAGTATCCGAGGAGCTGTTGACATCCATGATATTATGACTGGTTTTCCTTGAGGACGATTGGCAGCATTGGTGTGGGGTCTAGATAGACATGCAGAAGAGCACCTGTCAAAGAGAGGGAGTGCGGCTGCTGATCGCTCACGACTTCGATCGGCGCTCCCCTCCGCACCCCTGCGTGTGGCCGTGGAGGGCTCTGGTGAGCTTCCTCCCTTGGCTGGGGACTGCTGCCCTCCAGAGAGTCATCCGGGGCCCAGGAGAGGCCGTCTGCTGCCACCAGGTTTCTTCCCTGCCACCAGGCAAAAAAGCTCCTTCCTGAGCATTGGGGCGGGGACAGGTTTGATCTTCTCCTGGTCATCTCAGCAGTGTCTACTTCAGGGGGGTCTCGGTAGTTTTCTTTTTTAAAATTTTTTCTTTAAAAAAAAAAAGTTTTTTCTTAAAAAATCACAAAAAACAGAAAAATGTCACCCTATACTATAATAGATATAGGAAGAAACCCTGATTAGATCTAGTAGATGAGCTTTATTTTTAAATTTATTATTTTCAAGGCTACCACATAGTGGCTCTTTGTCACACACTTAGCAAGAAGAGTTGCTGGAGGCCTCCGAGGAGATCTCACCAGATTTCTCCTGCTTTTCAGACCAATTCGCCTTCCATACCTCACGCTCTCGCACAGCTGTAATTGTAGGTTTAAATTTAAAAAGTTAGTGGAACAGCCAGGCAGAAGCTGATCTGGCTTGCTGATATATTTTTTTTTTTTTTTTTGTGGGTACCGGGGGGACGACCTCAGGACCTCACGCGCCAACAGGCACCCGTGCCGCTGAGCGATATCACCGGCCCCTTTTCCGTATGTGGGTTCCGGGAGTCGAACTCGGGCCTTCGCGCTTGCAAGGCAGGCGCTTAAGCCGCTGAGCCATCTCACCGGCCCCTTGCTGATATATTTTAAAAAGACCTCAACCTGACACATTCTTTTCAGACAAGCACTCTGTCGCTTAGTAACCAGCACTCAGCGCTCCCAGAGTTCTGAGGGCAGGTGGGGTGCAGTTTCTGCTCTGCGCTAATACTCAGTAGCCAGTGAGGAATTCCAGTGCTAACAGCCTGTGTTTAACTCCTGAGCTGGGAGTCCTAGAGAAGAATATTCCTATCCTGCATGGTTTGTCATTCACGGGATATTGCCCATGGCTCTTTCTCATGCTTGGGTCTACTGATACCAGTGCTTCTCAGCTAATTTGTGTCCGAGACATTTTGGGTGTCACAGTTGGGGCTGGGGTACTACCTGCATCTAGTAGATAGAGGCCAGGGATGCTGCTGAAACTCCTCAGCACACAGGTCAGCTCCCCACAATAGTGAATTATCTCACCCAAAATGTCAGTAGTGCCGTCACTGGGGGACATCTAGCTCCCGTGATCACCAATAACTGAGTTCCCCACATGTTGGTCTCAAGTGGTCACCACGCTATGAACCCACCCTATCATAATTCACTGACTTTGGCTCTCTGGACCTGGCATCCGTTCGTCCTGAGCTTTCGATGGTGGTGAAAGTTTGATGGATGAGGTGATACTTTTCCCTGGTAAATTCAGAGGTTTGCCTGCAGTCTCTGTGAGTCGTCACCCCCAGCCCAGTGCCAGACCCCGAATAGATTCTCCTGAAGTATTTATGGATTGATTGCTCATGCCAAAATCCAAATTACCCCTTTTAACTCCAGACGAATAGATGATTTCTACAATTCCAGAGTTCTGGATTGGTCACATCGATACCTTTATCCACCACTAGCACATGTTTCTTACTGGAAATGCATGGAGAATTTGTGTGTGTGACCTCCATGCAGTATTTGGGTTAGGGGGAGTGGGCGGCAGGAAAGACACTTGTGACTATTTTGAAACATCCTACTTTCAAATGGGTCACCTCTTCAGATAGTTCTGTTGTTTTTGGACCAATTGGCCTTCATATCTCATGCTTTTATGGAGTTATAATTATAGTTTTAAAAAAGTCAGTAGAACAGCTGGGGAGAAGTCTATCTCTGGTAATGGGGCAGCGAGAGAACAGTGGAAATAAAAGGAAACTTTGTCTGTGTAAGATGGTTATTTTACAAGAATTTTTTTCGTTTGCTTATGTAATGTAAATGTGTGTGCGCATGTGCGTGAATCTGGACTGGCATCATTGCAGCACACGTCTTAGACATGACTACCTCAGCTCTTAATAACAAACACGTGGGTAGCTCATCATTGACTGATTATCAGCACTGTCTAAAGCCTTGGGAAAGATAGGGTGATAGGGATTCTCCCATCTGCTTGGAGTTCAGAGTAGCATTTGGAGGCCTCTGCAGGATGCTAACATTCATGCTGGGAGGCCTTGCAACTTTTAGGATGATCACCGGCTCTGGCGAAGGGCGCCCCAAGGTGCACGTGTGGCAGGCTCACTGTATGGTTCCACACCTTTTTTCTCTTGCACTTGTTTTCTGGTTACCTGAATTGCCTCCAACCACTTGCAACTTGGCCCTCCTGGAAACTCATTTTTATCTTGCAAAACCTTAGATCTGCATTTTATACTCTGATTATACACCAGACTGCCCCCTCACACCTGTGTCACACAGCCTGTGCCACACCATCCCATAGTTAAAAAGCTACCTACTGGGGCCGGTGAGATAACTCATCAGCATAAGTGCCTACCTGTCAAGCGCAAGGTCCTGAGTTCGACTACTGGAACCCACATAAAGGAAAAAAAGGGCCGGTGATATCGCTCAGCGGTGCAAGCGCGAGGTCCTGAGGTTGACTCCTGGTACCCACATAAAAATAAAATAAAACAAAATAAAAAGCTGCCTTCTTCATCCCAGCGCCGATGCTGTTTGCACATTCTTTCTGCTTGCAGCTCTAGTTCTGTGCAAGCCTCCAAACTTCTACAAGGAGGGAACTGTGTTATTCCTTTCCTGTTCCCTTTACTTTGCACGTTATGGTTGTTTATTAGAATTTAAAAGCAGAATTTCTGTTATTTATTTTGCCAGAATTAGTTTTCATTTTTGCTTCTTAAATTTACAAAATATTATTGAGTAACTGGGTTATCTCTGGTAATGGGACGGGGATAGAGATGATAGTAATTAAGGAAACTTTCCTTAGTTATATTAGATTCTTTTTTTTTTTTTTTTACAAAAAGTGTTTTCATTTACTTGTGTAATTAGGGCTAAAATTATACTGGGTGCAGTGGTGCATTCCTGTAACCCCAGTTACACAATTTTGACGCCATCCTGGGCAATTTAGCCAGATCTTGTCTCAAAATAAAAAAATAAAAGGGGCTGGGTGTGTAGCTCAGTGGTAGAGCACCCTGAGTTAAATCTCCAGTACAAGAAAATTAAAATATATAGTTTTCTATGCCAGAGTACAGATGTTTAATATTGGGGTAAGATGTTTAAGGCCGAGATGTGCATAGAGTTTGTATTACATAAGGTAACGCTAGCTGCTATAACAAATCCACCCAATCTCTGTACCTTGGTGTAATAAGAGTTTCTCTAGCTCACTTAAAAATCCAATGCAGGGCTGGTGAGATGGCTCAGCGGCATAAGCACCTGCCTGGCAAGTGCGAGGTCCTGAGTTCGACTCCCAATACCCACATAAAAAGGAAAAAAGGGCCGGTGATATCGCTCAGCGGCACAAGTGCCTGCTGGCAAGCGTGAGGTCCTGAATTCGACTCCTGGTACCCACATTAAAAAAAAAAATCCAATGCAGGCATTTATAACTGGACAAGCAGTGACTCAGGAACCAAGATGCCTTATCTGGTGTGGCTCTGCCATCTCTAGCAGATGGTCTTTAAGGTTGCCAAGCTTTAGGCTGCAGATGGGAAAAAGCACAGAGGGTCACATGTGGGAGATTTTGATGATCCACGCCTAGTCACGAGCATTCATTTACCCTTGGTTGGAACTCATTCACTTGGCTGGGAAATGCAATGATCTGTAAACCTGGAAAGAAGAAAAACGAGTGTTGCGATAAGCTGGCCGTCTCTAGTAACATGAGAAGCAGCTCCATGCGTAAGGGACAGACTATGGGTGCATTAGAGAGATTTTGAGGTGCTCACAGCAGGAGCGGAAGAATGGAGAACCAGGTAGGAACCAGGGCAGTGCTCTCTGGGGTCTGTACTGCAGGAAGGGCTGATGTTCTGCCCTGGGTGCCATGGATTTTCAGCCCTCAAGTCATTCTTAAAACCCAAAGCCCTGACTTGAGTAGGACGGGAGCGGCGGGGCTCTGGGCAGCTTAGCCCAAGGAGCTGCCCATCCCTGAGCTACTGGCTTGGCAGGGCTGATTGTCCCACGCCTCAGCCATCTCAAACCCTTCTACAAGCCCAGCTGACCTGGCTCCCAGCTACTGTTCTGGCCTCAGCGCACCTCTCTTTCCTGTCCAGTTCCTGTGCAAGCGCAGCCTCGGCTTGGCCTTGAGTGTCATTGTCTGCTCTGCCGTTCAGGTTCACTTCCTCACTTCCTTCCTGGCTCTGGTCCAGTCACTCTTGAACTGAGTGATCGTCCTTGATAGCCCTGAAGTGTAAGGTGGCATCTCAGCTCATCGTCATCGCCCCATCCTATTTGTCTGAGTTTCTTCACACCACTCATCTTCTTAAATTCTATTAAAATCTAAGCAGCACGAGAACTGGAACTTTGTTTTTTATGCTGCTGTATCCTCCTTCTCTAGAACAGTCTGGTACGTGGCAGGTGTTAAAATTTGTTAAATAAATCAAATAGCAAATTTATGGGTGAAAAGACAATATATGTAAAAGTCTTTTCAAAGTTACTAAGTGATGTGCGATTATAACTTATTGTTGTTGCTGAAAACCAGATACCTGGTGAGTTTCGGGAAACTGGTGTCCAAGTATCCTTACTTCTGTGAGTTGGTGGTGACAGGTAATTGCAGAGCCAGCACAGCCTGAGGATAAAGTGATCTAAGGCTTTTCTCTTTAGAATACCAACTGGGAGCTGGGCATGTTGGCACAGGCCTGTATCCCAGCACTCAGGAGGCTGAGTCAGGAGGATTGCTGTGAGTTCAAGGCCAGCCTGCATTATAAAGTGAGACCCTGTCTCAAAAAGCAAAAAAAACAGAAACAAAAACAAAACAAGCATACCAGCATACCATTTTGGTCTTTTTTGCATAATTTGATTCAAATTTTCAACACTTCTTTCCAACTCATTGGCCCTTTTACCATATTTGTCACTGACCATGGATAATGCACCTTTAACATTGGAATTTGTTGCTCACAAAGCATCTTAACCTCGAAGTGGTGGAGCTCTTAAAGCTCGTGCGAGTAAAGATGTGGCTGTGTGCTTCTGAGGAAGCCCTGCCCGTTATCAGGGCACTGCTGAGCTCGGGCTGGTGGATTTCTCTTGGTCTGATTGGTCCCTATATCCATGTGTGGCAGACGCTATTACATCTATTATTGTTGTCCAGGAAAAGCCTTTAGGTCCTGCTCGATGCTGTACATGTGGCCATTTATTTATTTTTTATTTTTTTATATGGATATTTATTTATATTGGAATTTGGCAAGTACAACTACTATACAACACTCCCTTTCCTTTGTCTAAGTTCTGAAATTATTGATAAGTAACTTGAAAGAATGGTAATAGAGATAAAAATATCAAATTTATTACTTTTAAAGCTGGCATCAGAGAATGTGGCTTATGTGCGTGGAAAAAACAATGTGCTTTTTAATACCAAATCTCAGAATTACACAGATTTGTATTCCCAGTTATGGGCAGAACTACAGATCTGTCCTCATCTACTCCACAGCACAAGAGCAAACTGGGGAAGAGGCCGGAGTATTACCCTATCCGGGCTGGGCCAGGGCTATTACACCATTGCCTGTGCTTCTGCACGACAGGAAACGTCTGGAATGAAAACTCAGTGTCCCAGCTCATTATTTTAAGTAAATTGCTATCATGTATTTTTAAAGATTTTACAGATAAAATGCAAAAAAGGGGGTCGAGGATATAGCTCAGCAGCACAGTGCCTGCCTGACAAGCGCAAGGTCGTGAGTTCAATTTCTGGTACCAAAAAAAAAATGCTAAAAAGATGTGAATCTTATACCACATAGTTTATTCCTATACTCTTGTGTAGACGTAGCAGGAAACTGTTCACATGCAACAACTCAGTGCTCTTAAGCTAAGTTGCAAGAATGTGTTATGTCTGGCGCTGCTCTTGTACAGATAGGCAGGCGCCCAGTTTGCTTTGCTGGAGCTGCCTCCAGCAGCATCATCCAGATATATCCTAGATTTCAGAAGAACGAAGTTAGACAAAATTAATTTATTTTTCCATCACAAATCTATATCTCAGTCCAAATTGTTTAATTTGAAGAAAACTCTTAAGACCTCTTAGGCAATGTGCACTGAACAGTAATCTCGCTTTAAAAAAAAATCATGTGCAACAGTGCCTAGTAATAATTTGAGCTTAATAAATAAATGTATGAATCTTGACTTCGGGCTTCAGTCTGAAGTCACGTGAAAGTCAGTGGTGATTGAAAAAGTCTCGTAGTTTCACCAGAAACAGAAACTTCATGGAGGTCAGCACTAATGTATAGAAACTAGTAATGCAAAGAAATAATATTACAAGCAGTTTTAAATCATTTTGCACTAAACCTAGTTGGCTGCAGTAATCAAGGCTCCCTGTTTTCTTTATAAAACAGACTAATGAAAAAGACAGGGTGACTACTTTGATTAGCCGGTTACTCTCTAATAATATCCATTATTTTCAGTTGTATTTTTATAAAGGGTTGATTGTAATTTTTCCTAGCTGTATTTGTTAATGTGATAAAATGATTTAATTAAATATTACTTAAGCTTATGAAATTGTAGATACAAAAGTGAAAGAGCTGTTGTTTCTTTGAAAATGAAGTTGAATATTTTGAAAAGATTCATGAGAAGAGCCTCCAAAAAAACACTGAACCCCTGAATGGGGTTGGGGTATAACTCAATGTAGAGTGACATGTGGACATATGTATTCCCTCTCTTGTGTCCTCACTTACAAAGTGAGAAATATTGTAAAACCACAAAGCTCTTTTCATTCATGATTTCTGATAAGTTGATTTTTTTCATTAGTTACTGGTCTCTGTTTGAGCTAAGGTAAAACAAAGAGAAAGAGAAAGGAGTTATTCCTAGGAAGGGCAATGGGGGCCTGTATGGAAAACATGAAAACTTTTGACATGATCGTCATGTTCCAGGGCCTGCTCCTTCATTTTGGAATGCCGGAAATTATACTTTTTAGCACATTTAGTAAAATTCACCCTTTGACAACTGATTTAGACTCACAAAAAGAAGTGTAGGAAATAGAATGTCAGTTTTGTTGGGAGCTATTCAGGCTCCAGGTCTTAGGGACAAGCTTATGGAAAAGGATTAAATACAGACAAAATGCAAATATGGTTTGTGGGGAGTCCAGGAAGGTCAGAACTCTCTTGGAGCTAAGATAAAGACTTCTCTGGATTGCCCATATTTATTGGATTTCAAACAAGTTTGAGGGGTGCGAGGACATTCTAAGCAGTAAATCTTGCTAATGGGAGAGCCATTTGATCTCCTAGGTTGACAGTTATAGCTCTGGAGTAGGGAGTGAGAGCCCGTGTCCTCGTGTCCTCAGCTGCCTCGGCTATGGTGTTACCTTGTCTTCAGAGCATAGTGGTCAGCAACTTAACACTTACACAGCCTAGTCTCCAACAAGTTTAACACAAAAAAACCCGCTAAGATATTACTTCATTCCCTTTTTACCATGCAACAAGGCTGGGCACACAGTGCAAGTATAAATCAGTTCCTTGGGCAGAACTGCACATGGAGTAACAGAGCATAGCCAGCCCTTTAACCTCTCATCTCACAGAGTAATGCTTATTGGGGATATGGCTAGGCTGTTATGGGAAGTGAAGGTGTTCTGGAGAAGAATGATGCTTATATAATGCTTAATTTTTTTTATAGAGATAGGAATAGGGATATCAAAATAAAAGACAAGACCGATAACTTTGTGAGAGAATTAAAAGAATGGAAATTCTTAAAATGAAAAGAACAAAACCACATTTGATTATTTTAATAAACAGTTTGGACTTAGTTGAAAACAATTAGTATACTAGATGATAGATTGGGAGAAACAGCTAAATAAAACACAGATTGGATGTAATGAGACACTGTAATTTATAAAAAATCAGAATCTCAGAAGAAAAGAGAAGCAAGGGGGCAGAAGCAATATTTGAAAGACAGTACGGCTGAGGATGACTCAAAATGATGAAAGACATTAATCTGCAGATTGAAGAAACCACACTCCCAGCAGTATAAGACACCTAAGCATATGACAGCAGCTTCTGAAAACTAAAGACAACAACCAAATCCCAAGAATAGTTGGGGCTAGTAGGGTGGAAAGTTCAGATTACTTTAAAAAAAAGTGATAGTGACACTAACAGCTAATTTATCATTAGAAAATGTGGAAGACAGAAAATCATAGAATGATGAGTTTAAAATGCTGAGAAAAAATACCTAACAACCTAGACTTTTATATCCTGAGAAAATATTCTTCCAGAATTAAGATGTAAAAGACTTTTTAGTGGGAAAAGCAGTAAGAATTTGTCACTAGAAAATCCACACCAGAGGAAATACTAAAGGGAATTCTCCAGGGAGAAGAAAAAGGATGCCAGATGGAATCTCAGAGATGCAAAAAAGAATGAAGCACAATAAAAAGTTTTGGTATCTAGATAAATCTAAATAAATATTGATGGTTTAAAACAGTAAAATTAATTATGTCTTGTGAAACAAAAACATTTGTAGACTTAAAATATATAACTACAGTGATATATAATTAAAATTAAAGTGATTCATGGTACTTGGCATTATCCAGGAAATGGCAAAAAATACCAATTTATATTAGATATTAATGGGTTGAGTATGCATGTTGCAAATTCTGAGGTAATTGCTAAAAGCATAGTAAGATAGAATACAACTCCAAGCTAACAGAGGGAGAAAAGGAATAATAAAAAAAATTCAAAATAAACCCAGGAAGATGAGAAAAAGGAACACTGACTAAGTTGTACAAATAGAAAACAAATAATAAGAAGCAAATTTAACTCTAGGGAAACTTCTTTACTCAGATAAGGGCTGTCCTCAGAAGGAGCCTTTGGTGCTCTTGTCTGGTACTAATCTGTCCTGTCCTTGATCCACCTCAGCCCGCTGAGCCTTCCTGTCCAGTTCTGCAGGGGGCAGGGGAGTCATTAGTTTGCCTCGGCTCCCTCCTTGGATAAACCTGCACGGGAAGCCAAGTAATCACCAGAAAGCCGTTTCGTGAGGATGCCATCAGAGGCAAGTGGAAGAGATGACTTCATGCCCGCTGTCCTTCCATGAGGAAAGGCTGATGTGTGCACAGATGAACACATTGGCGATGCGCAGTGAGAAACAGTCATTCTGAGCTCCAAGGGCCCATTTCTCCCGAGTTAGTACAGTACGGTACATTGTTTCTTTAGGCTGAGTGAGAGATGAACGCTCAGGCTGTGGCTTTACCCAGGCTAATGCAGTTGTCCTCTGTTATTCAACTTTGTCTTGCACTGAGCCAGTGTTCATTTATGTGCACGTTTTGCATGTCCTGGGACCTTTTCTGTTGACCTCTCCATCCTCATGCTGTCTTCTGTCCTCCTCCATTTGGCAAACAAGACCAACCCGTGGCAGGGTCTGTCCTCTGTGGGGTCTTCCTTCCTCAGGCCCTGTCTGGCTGACCATCTCACTAGTTCTTGTCACATTGTATTGCGGTGTTTAGTTCTGTCTTCTCACTGGTTTTGAATTTCTTTAAAGAAGGTTCTGTGTTATTGTATTTGCATTCTTACTATCTAAACTTAATAAAAGTTTACTAAATGCAGAAATGATGAGTTAACAAATAAGCACATGGTTGGTTAACTCCACCTCAGTAGGGCTCTATTACTAAGACCACCATTTGGGTGCTCTGCTCAGCACTCCTGAGCTTATGCTAGCGAGTAATGAAAATGTGTCTGCTTGGGCACACTGAATTTACAATCCGTAATGAACTCTATATTGAATTTATAATTGCTTTTATAATGCTGCTGCAGTCACGGTTATTCCAAATGCTGACTTTCCAGATGCATGTCATAACCTTAATTTTCAATTTCACCCTATTTCTGTTAAGTGACACAGAGAGGAAGAGAAGTATGAGTTGAAAATTCTGGGCAACAACTTTAATTTTGTATGTAAAAGAGCCTGAAAAAAACAGTTCTAGGGCCGGTGAGATGGCTCAGCGGCTTAAGCACCTGCCTGGCAAGCGTGAGGGCCCAAGTTCGACTCCCGGAACCCACATACAAAAAAGGGGCCGGTGATATCGCTCAGCGGCATGGGCGCCTGCTGGCGTGCGAGGTCCTGAGGTCGACCCCCCGGTACCCACAAAAAAAAAAAACAAAACAAAAAAAAAACAGTTCTAAATAAGATTCAGTCCAGGACCACGATTAGTTACTAATTAAGTGCAGTAGCTCAATACCAAAACAAATGAGGGAACACAGAATTGCCAGAAAATGGGGAACCTAGTTCTTCCCACTGCTTCCAAACCCTTTGCATTCAGGGCACGTAGACCATTGCAGTACATCGCTGTTATCTGTAGCGCTCTGGTGTGGGTGGATGAGGCTACCGGTCCCAGGCTCCAGTCTGCAGGGCTGACAGGTAAGGAGATCAAGGCCTCAGCACAGCCAGAACCCCCTCTTGCGAGACTGCCGCAGACTGAAGTTCAGCAAAGGGGAGTAGAGTGTACCTGCAAGGACTTGTGGTCCTCATCTTCAGCCAAAGCTAACACACGGGAAAGGTTCAGAGTGAGCAAGAAACGTGTGTGCTATCTAAATTTTAGATCTAGGATTTCAACTCTGGATGCAAATGGAAGCGTTTAAAACATAAAAACCTGGCAACGCCCAGACTCTACACTTGCGCATTATATCAGAGTCACTGTACAGAGGGATTTGGAGTGGCCCCAGTATTAAAAATCTCCCCACAGGGGTTTCTGGAGTGTCCAAGTTGAGAACCACTGATACAAGCAGTGCCTGATAATGATAAAGGGCTAATAAGGGACATAATTCTAAGTATGTGTCTTTTTGAAAAACACCTTAATTTAATACTTATGCTTGGTGGTTTTAACACAGTAATTTCTGTTTCTGTTGGTATAAGCCAGTCACTCGTTTGGGTTTATTTCAAAGGGCAGCCATGTTTCTAGGATGAAATAGTCCTTGGAGTTTTTATCTCCAATTTAATGTTTATGTAGCACTGGCAAACACGTCCACCTCATTGGTTAAGAATGGTAACAGTGGACATTTTAAAATGAAGCCTTGAAGGGTAGAGGTGTAGGATGGTGGAGGATGAGTATTCTAAATGGAGAAACAGCAAAACTGCACATGAGAAAGAGGGAAAGGAAAGTCCAGATGAGGAAAGCATTGCAGATCGACAGACAGGGGACAGACAGGGCTCTGACAGCAGCTGAAGGGGCAGCCGCAGCCTGCCACGCCGCAGAGGACAGGAGAGCCGTCCAGGGAGAAGAGTCTCCAGACCTCTGTGGATGTGAGCATGCTCAGGCTGCTTTGCCTTCTGGGTCAGGGACTGAACAGGGGTGCTGATTACGGATAGTACTTATTGAGCACTAGCTACATGCCTAAGACTTTCACTTAATGTTTCATGTCTTCACAGCAATCCCACAGGATAAGTTCTATTATTTCCCCTGTTTTGCAGGTGAGGAAAGTTAAGCATAGCAGGCTGCATTTTTTTTTTTTTTTTGGGTCATCTCTCATTTGTTCGGTGACCTGTTTTTTATCTTGACTCAGAGATTTCATGATATATTTACTGGATAGTGAATTGTATATGATCAAGTGTCACCTGATGGTGGGAATACATTCTGGGAATTTCATTGTTTGGCGATTTCATTGTTGTGTGAACATGATAGTATGTACTTCATACAAACCTGGGTAGTAGAGGTCATTCATTCCACATCAGCTCCTGATGCAATCAAAAGATAGTAAGCATGAGATGTATGAGGCTCTGCTGGTGTGCCTTGGCACATGTTTTTACAGTAAGTTTTTTTAAGTAGAAAGAATATATTCCAAAATAACAATACAAAGTATAGTACATAAACCAGTACATGCATAATGCAGCAAATACACAAACCAGTAACATGGTTTGTGTTCTTTGTCAAGCATGATGTTGTGGGGAACCACTCAGAGTGCTTCAAAGCTCAGAGGCATCTAAGGACACCTGAGGACGTGACCCCACTTGTCTAGTGCAGGTGCACAGTGGGATACAGGTATGTAACCATGACTTAGCACAGGTAAACACGCATGTGCTGGTTACAGCACTATGTAAGAATGTAAATACGAGATAACAACCTGTATAGGAATTATACAATAAAGACACGGGTGGCTCTTGCTCTGGCTCTTGCGCTCTTTTGCTCTGTGCTACTCCTTGCTACCTGCTGTTGTTGCTGATGTGTTGCACATGTGTGTTTTTTAACCTTGGGACCTCACCCTCATAAATCTCCCTTGGGCCCCCAAAGCAGGCTGACAGATGTACAATGCATGCTTGATGTGCTATACTTTTATACACCTTGCAGTTTCCACCAACAGCTCCACAGCATGAGTAATGCATTGCATGAGGACACAATGATGTCACTAGATGATAGGAATTTTTTACCTCCATTGTAATCTTCTAGGACCAATGTCATTTATGTGATCCATCATTGACCAAAATGTCATTTTGTGGCATGTGATTGCAGAAATTAGCCATGCTGGGGTGGGTATGTACTTGGAAATAATGTCAGGGATTGGAGAGCTAAGGATTTGGAGCAATTTTTTTTTGATATATATTAAGATGTACTGAGACTTTTGAGCAAGGAGCAGCATGATGAAAATGTTGAGTAAAGCTATTTTGGAAGGATGGGGAGAGGGTAGGGGGGTAACAGGCAAGTGTGACCCCAGCTGAGCAGTTAGGTAGCAGATGGCAGCAGTCTAGGGGTGGTATGGTGTAAAGCTAGTGGGTGGGGACAGGTGACAGAGGGCACAGGTGCAGGAGATGGAGGAGGACTGTGACCCCAAGTGAGGATCTCTGGAATCAGGAGGCCACCCTGGGGGAGGTGCTGCATGGAGCCTCAGCTTTGTTTTTTTTTTTTTTTGTGGGTACCGGGGGGTCGACCTCAGGACCTCGCGCGCCAACAGGCACCCGTGCGGCTGAGCGATATCACCGGCCCCTTTTTTCGTATGTGGGATCCGGGAGTCGAACTCGGGCCCTCGCGCTTACAAGGCAGGCGCTTATGCTGCTGAGCCATCTCACCGGCCCTCAGCTTTGTTTTTGAGTTTGAGGGATGTTAGGTCATTCTGGCCTCCAAGATGTTACTGTATTTGGTATTCTGACTTTAATATTTTAACTTTATTTTACACACATCCCTATTTTTAGTGTAGGTGGCAACATTGACCTTTATATTTTACTTTCCTGTTAATCTTATATCTGCTATAATGTATTTACTTATTACAACAATTAAAATGTATATTATTACATAATATATACTGATGGGTAGTATTCTATATTATAGGTTATCAGACCAGGATGAAGAGGGCAAGACCAAGCAGGAGTGCATCATGTCCAACCCCACCTTTTCCATGGTGACAGTTCAACGGGAAGACAGTGGGATAACCTGGGAGACCAGTTCAAGTAGATCTTCTACTCCGTGGGTCTCAGAAGAGAGCCAGACTTCCGGCGTGTGTAGTCCGGAAGGGTCAAATGTGAATTCTCCTCCAGGAAGTGTTTCCTTTATTGTGGATGAAGTTAAAAAGGTTCGGAAAAGAACTCATAAGTCAAAGCGTGGCTCACCATCATTGCGTAGGAAAAGCAGCAAAAAAAGAAATTCTTTTGAATTTCAAGATGTTCCAGCAAACAAAAAAGACAGTTCTTTAATTTCAGAAAGCCAGGCACTAAAGATGGAGAAAGAGAAGGCTTCTCTTGGCCTCTATGATAAAACAAGAAAAAAGACCACCTCAAATACGCCTCCTATTACTGGGGCAATATACAAAGAATACAAACCATTAGTGTTAAGGCCAGTCTACATAGGAACTGTACAATATAAAATTAAGATGTTTAATTCAGTTAAAGAAGAATTAATTCCTCTGCAATTTTATGGAACATTGCCAAAGGGTTATGTCATTAAAGAAATACATTACAGGAAAGGGAAAGATTCATTCATTAGTCTAGAACCAGATTTGGACAATCGTGGTTCTAGCATAGTTTCCAAAACAAGTAAATTAGTCACCCAAAGCACGGAAGATGATAAAATAGGAGAGCGTGGTCCCCCGTGGAGAGGTGCGCTCTCCAAAGGATCAAAGTCCCTGACCTTATTATTTGGTCATGAAGATGGAAAGAAAATTGATGCTGAGTCCTCCCTAAAGGCCACATCTGCAGCTGGGCCCGCAGCCTCCCATCGCTCGAGTAACGGCATGGCAGAGCAAGGGGTGCTGCTCAGACCGCCACAGGCTGCGCCTCAACAGCCAGGTGCTGAGGTGGAAGCCCATGAAGTGGAGCCCCCCTCCCTCCCTCCCAAGGTGGCGGCGCCTGGCTTCCTGGAGACAGCAAAGGAAGAGTCTGAGGCTGAGGCAGAGGGGGCTGTCACTTCAGAGGTGGACTCTGCTGTCCCCTCAGCCTTGGTTGGTGAGGTTACGAAGGAAGTCATGGATTCTGCTGATCGTGCCATGTCACTAGAGGCAGAGGAGGATTCGTGGGGGACAGGCTCCCAGGGTCTGTCACCATATACCCAGGAAGGCCTTGAGCCAGGCAAAGAAGAGCTGGAGCTGGCTTCATCAGAAAGCACGGAGCCAGCCTCTGGACGCGTGGCCCCCACTCAGCCCGTTGTCCACGGAGAGAAAGAGGAAGCCGGGCCTGAGCTGCCCATGTCTCTTCCTGAGCCCGTCCTGTCCCAAGAGCCAGAACAAGAACTGGAAACTTCCCCCCGAACAGCCGCTATGCCTGGGCCTGAAGGCTCTGATTTGAAAGAAGAGATCATAGAGCTCGATCGCCCAGAAAGCCCGTTCATTTCTGAGCAGCCCTTACCATCACGGCTGTCCCCTGAGGTGCTGCGTGAGACGGAGCCCATCCCTCCATTAGCAACAACAGCGGCACCTGGCCGTGTCACTTTGTCTGGGGATGAAAGGGAGGAAACCGAGTCTGTTTCTCCCGACTCTGCTTTTGTGTCAGAGTACTCGGTCCCTCAGGATTTGAACGATGAACTAGAGATGCAAGAAGATGAGCCAGTTTCTCCACCTAGCACAAAAGCCACGTCTGAGCGTGCAGTTCTGTCAGAGGGAGAGAGTGAGGAGTCTGAGCCTTGCTCCCTGGCTGTGGGCTCAGCACCCGAGCACGCCCTCTCGCTGCCCATACCTGAGACGCCTTCTGAAGGCCTGTCGCCGCTGTTTTCTGCAGTCCCTTCAGAGCACGTGGTCCTTTCAGGAGAGGAGGCCTCAGAAAGTGGACATTACACACCAGATTCCACATCTGTTCCAGAATATTCAGTTCCCTTGCATGAAACACCAGAGTCACTGAAGAAAACAATTGACCACAAGTCCCTGTTAAAATCAAATGGCGTTTCTGAGCATGTGATTTTGTCAGAAGAGGATAAAGACACTGGGCTGCAGTGTCCAGCTGTGGCCTCCGTGTCCACGCACTCTCTCTCACCACCCCTGATGGAGCAGACTCCTGAGTGCCAGAGCCGCCTGCCTCCTGCTGCTACCTTGCAACCCGTGGTCCTCTTGGAAAAGGAGGGCCTTCCAAGTGAGCCTCTCACACCAGATTCAAAATTGACTTCCGAATCTGCAGTTCCCCTAAATGCAACACAGGAATCCCAAATGAAAATAACTGATGAAGTTCCCCAATTCAAATCAAAGGGCATTTCTGAGCACACAATTCTGTCAGAAAAAGAGAAGGAAGACACTGGACCGTGTGCTCCAGATGTGGCCCCTGCACCTGAACGCTCTCTCCTATCCCACACACCTGAGACAACTTCCAGATACCAGGCCCCACCACTTCCAGGCACCCTCCCTGAGCACACGGTCCTATCAGGAGAAGCGACCATAGAAATGGAGCGGTACTCACCCTCTTCCGCATCTGCTTCTGAGTTTTCAGTACCACCATGTGCAACACCAGAGTCCCAGGAAGAAGAAATTGTCCAAAGGTCCCCTCTACATCTCAAAGGCACCTCATCACCCATGAATTTATCAGAACAAGAAGACATCGCACCCTTTTCTCCAGATTCCGCATTTGTGTCAGAATTCTCATTTTCGCCCTATCCAACTCAGGAAGCAGAAAAAAGAGAAGTCGAGTGTGGTTCCCCGGTGTGGCTAACATCGCCGTCTGAACACACTGTTTTGTCGGATGAAGACATTGAAGATGCTGGACTTTTTTCCCCAGACTCGGCATCACAGGTTTCAGTCCCACCATACAGAATTCCAGAAGCAGAAACGAATGCAGGTGAGCCAGATTCCCTCCTAACTGCAAGGTCTGCTTCAGGATTTTCTTACTTTTGGGAAGCAGATGAGGAAGAGATTGGATCAACAGCTGCTACACCCGTCCCTGAGTATTTCGATTCATCAGAGAAGCAGAAGGCTGAGCCTTGTCCTGTCATGTCTACCCCCGAAGACTTGAGCCTTCCATCCTTGGGGGACAAAGCAGACAGCGCAGCAACTAGGCCGGATGTTCGAACATTCTCGGCATCTGTGTCGGAATATCTCATTTTGGCACAACAGCAGAAAACTCAAGGTCATCTGGAGCCTGAGCCTGGAGATCTGGTTCTGCCATATTTAACCAACAGAGCAGAGCAGGAAGAAATGAAGGCTAATTCCTCAGCAGCTACAGCCCATGCTGCTTCAAATGTGCAATCATCCGTGGCAAAGGAAGAAACCAAACCTATTTTGCCTGAGCCTCAGTATTCAGTTTCACTTGATTCGGTCCATGCAACTAAGAAAGAACAGGAACCCAAAGCATCGCTCACTCTGAAAGCTGCAGATGAACAGATGGCTTTGTCAAAAGTCAGAAAGGAACAAACTGTGCCCAGTTCTCAAGAAGCTACAGCACATGTGTCACAGGATCAAAAACCGGAGCCTCAGCCTCCAAATGTTCCAGGGTCTGGGATAAAATATTCAGTTTTGCCTGAGTTGGTAGATGAGCCAAAGAAGGATGTCAAGCTCGGTTTAGCTCCAACTGTGCCTTCTGAGCTGGAACAGAGCATGTTGTCAAAGAACGAGCCTGAAGTAGTCAAGGCATACGCACCTCCAAAGGAAAGCTCTGTGTCTGGACCCGAGCTTTTATCCGGAGTGAAAACGGAAGAGAAACATGGTTCCAAAACAACAGAAGAGCTTCATTCAGGCTCATCCAGAGGGGAAAAGGAAGTTGAACATGGTCTTCCTACACCCACATTTTCAGCTTTGTCAGAAGAAATAAAGAAAGAAATGGAACCCAGCTCCCTGACCACCACCTCTGTAACTAAGTGTGATTCAAACTTAACCACGTTAGTAAAAGACACCCCGATAGATTCATCTCCTGCCGCCCCTGTAGGAGAACATCCAGTCTCAACAAAAGTGGGCAAGGGTGAATTAGGAGGTGGTCCGCCAGCACTCTGCAAGGGTATAGACGAGTGTTCCATTCTTAAAGAAGAGGAAAAGGTAGCAATTCCAAGCGCTTCTTCTCGAATTGAAACTTCTCCCTCCAAAGGTTTGGCTCCATCAGAAGTGGAGGAGGAAACCAAACTAGATTCACCTCCAAGCGTGTGCTCTATCTCAGAGCACCCTATTTTGTCAACGGTAGACACTGAGGAAGCGAAACCTAGATTGCCAGGAGGCAACATGTCGTCTCCTCAGCACTCGGCTGTGTCTGAGGGAGCGAGGGGAGAAGACAAACAAGGTCTTTCATTATCTGTGGCCCTTGACTCCACACATTTGGTTTCCTCACAGGAAAAGAACTCGGTTTCTGCCTCAGAAGTATCAGGGCCTGAACCTGTGCTTTCACTCGGCCTGGGGAGTGGGATTGAGGAAGAAGAAACTAGACTTCTTCCGTCACACACTGTGTCACCTGCGCCTAAATGCACAGTTCCAGGAGGTGAAAATGAAGTGATGACGAGTTCTTCCCCCGAGTTTGAAAACTTAGTGTCGGAAGACTTAGTCCCAGCACTACTGACCTCCGGCGATGGTGAGAGCGAACGAGTATGGGATGCGACGCCTGCAGTCCATGGGGATTTCCTGTTGGGAAAACAAGGTCTTGCTCCGGCAGAGCTCCCTCTGGAGTCTGAGAAGGAAGACAAGCTGCGCCAGCTACCAGAATTACCGAAGGCTGGGTCAGAACTCTCTGCGGGTTTAGGCAGACAGAGTGGATCTGAAGACACAGAACCAGCGACATCTCTTATAACTGACACACAGGGTTCTGTTTTGGAGAAGGGCCTCGCTGAGCTTAGGAGCAGAGGAAAAGAAAATAAAGAAAACAGGGAACTTTGTGTGTCTGCTACAGAACCATCAAAGATGGCTTCTTCTGACCTCCGTGTAGAACAAAAGAAGCCTGAAAGGATACTTCATTCAGATCAAGCTGTTAATCTGACCAATGCAAGCAGCTCTTCTGAAGATAAGCCAGATCGAAATATTAAACAACTGCCACTCGTGGGAGAGAATTTGCCTCAGGAGCAATCACAGTCATTTGTGACAACCGACCCCGAGCAGCTGGACTCCTCCCGCGCCGGTGACCTGCTGATAGGGCAGCTCCGGGCTGCTGCACTGGAGGAGGATCGCACGCATGAAGCTGGGGCGCGGGTTCTGCCCCAGGCTGTGGAAGAATCTCATTTGCCATTACAAGAGCCAGCATCCACTCCTGGTACTTCTGGGGGTAGCACAGAAACCTCATCAGCTGAAACTCGCTCTCTTGAAGAAGTAAAGGTGGTCCAAGAACCAAAGCCTCTGGGTCCAGCCGGAAATTTGGAAAGAAGCACTCAGAAGGGGCCTGTCCACCCTTTCACGGAGAGCGAGAGTTTTATATTGGAGAGAGCAGATACAGACTTTTCCAGGCTTTCCAAAGAAAGCCTCCGGGGAGAAGTCAAACTACCTCCTGAAACGCCCACCCCGACACCGGTGTCTGGCCCATCAGCAGAACCGGTGAGGTTGGAAGCCACCCCCTCTCCTGTCAAAGCGCCCCATTTCCTAGTGGAGACTGTGGACGCGGCACTGCGCAGCGAGAGAGAAGCCCGCGGGAGCACCCCTCCGTTACTTGGAGAGAAGCCACGAGAAGAATCAAAAATGGTTCTGTCAGAGATTATCGATGAGGCTGCCGAGGGAAGGAAGTCAGCTCCTGAGGTGAAGATACCGACCCAAACAAAACCCATCCCCTCAGTCCGGACCCGAGAAGAACCTCAGCCCCCAGAGACACCTGAAGTCATGCAGCAACTGCACGAGAAGCCGAAGGTAGCTGCGCAAAGGCTTCCTGAGGAAAAGGGCAAGAAAGGACTTTCTTCTTTCAAATCGTGGATGTCCAGTTTACTTTTTGGACCAAGCACCTCAGATGACAAAGTTGCTGAAAAAGAAGACTTAGATACTCAGCAAAGTCTCTCTGTAGAAAAAGCAGTGACTGTGCTAGAGCCTAAAGGTAAAATTCCTGCTGATTTTAATGCAACCAAGAAACCAGCTGATCATTCGTTACCAGAGGTGTCTAGCGAAGATCACAGGCAGCATGAAATCCCAGACTCTTCGGAGAAAATGGGCAGAAACTCAGTTACTTATGCTGACAGTGAGGAACATCTCAGAATTCAACCGGATAAGAAATCGGTTATGGAAGAAACCAAACCTGTTACTGAGAGTAAAAGATACCAGAGGCCAGCAATAGCTCCTCCATCTAACTGGAATATTTCTGTTCTTAAGGAAGGACCAAGTGGTGATCAAAAAGAAAAATCATTTTCATTTGATGTCGTAGATGAGATGTCACAACAGCTAAAATCAGATTCATTCAGCTTCACAAGTAAAAATATCATAAAGGAATCAGGGAAGCCCGAGCCAATAATTTTGCCAGTAGAAAAATCAAAAGGCAGTTTAACTGATCTCGGTGAGGACAGATTAAAGAAAGAAATGCCCAAACCTTCTTCCTTGAAACTTTCTGAGGAGGAAGTAAAACTCAGTCTTGTCAGCCCAACGGAGCAGAAAGATAACTTGGAAACTGGATCATATACCTTGGCGGGAAAGGATGACCTGGCAGGCAAACAAGAAATGGCGCCCCCCTTAGAGCTTAGAGAAAATAAAGAACCGGTGAAAGCACAAATGACACAGGGATACAGATCTATTGAATTAGAAGAATCAAACGTTGCTGCTAGGCTGGAGCACATCTATCCCAGTGAAGACCACAAGGAAAGAGCCAAAATTGTTTGTTCTGAGGAGGAGAAAGGAGAGGAAAAAGAAAAGCATGCACATGTATTTTTGGAAGGGGAGAAGGAGCAGGAAAATCAGCCTTATTCTCTGGATGTGGCCAGGTCTATGCCTGAAGAGCCAATCATCTCTTCTCTTCATTCTTTGGGTGAAACACAACCATTTTCATTAATTAAAACAACATCAATTGCTGAAAAACCAGAAAGTGTGCTTTCAGAGGCTTACCCAGAAATCAAGGAAAGAAAGGTGGTAGAAAGCCAACCACATCTGTTAGAAGAAAGTAAAAGTTTTGTGAAGAAAACCAAGACTTTGTGCCCAGTGGATCTTCCTTATCATGATGAAATAGATGAGCATCCTTTACCTCTGGAAGAAAATCTGGTATTAAAAAAGCCAAGCAGAGATATGGCAGGTCACAGAGAAGAAAGGGGGCAGTTCTCAGTGTCACAGCTGTCCACGGGTGGTTTAGTAGCCACCACAAAAGAAAGCACGAGGCGAGCATCTCCATCTGAAGACCCTGAAAGGACTGTAGGTCATCCTTCTGATGATACGAAGAGCTTAGAAATGCCGCCATATTTGCTGTCATTTGTCAAACCACAAACTCTTGTTCCGGAAGTTTGTCCAGAAGTTAACACGGAGAAGAAACGAGACGGGCCATGGTCAGAATCGACTGTAGGTCACCCTACGGTCCACACTATGCAGACATCCGAAGATCACCCAGAGGTGCTGGAGCAGTCTATTCTGGTTTCAAAGCACCCCTTGGAGGCTATGGAAGATGCTCACGTAAACGAACCGGTCTCTTCATCAGGGAGCAACTATGCTCAATTTATGATTAGCGCATCAAGAAGCACAGCTGATGAGATGGCTTCTGCTAAAGAAATGTCCAAGGAGCCCAAAGACACCTATGCAAGAAATGTAGAAGCCACAGTGACCAGTAAACCAGCTGGCCTGTCACAAGATCAGAAGAATGCCTTCAGTATCATTTCTGAAGGCTGCGAGATACTGAATATTCATGCGCCTGCCTTTATTCCTTCAGTGGATCAGGAAGAAAGCGAACAAATGCAAGAAAAATTAGAGTATTTAGAAAACAAAGGCTTGTTTAAAACTATAACCCTTCATGATGATAGTGAGACAGTAGAAGATTCTGATGGAAAAGTTACATCGCTGAAGGAGAATGAAGAAAAGGGCGCTCCTATTACAAAAGAGAAGCTGTCCTCGGACTCAGACACTGGTGAGTCAGCTTTCATTCAGCCCACAATGCCCAGTGAAGAGGATTACTTTGAAAAATATACTTTGATTGATTATAACATCTCCCCAGACCCAGAAAAACAGAAAGCTCCATGGAAATTAACTACGAAAGAGGAGCTCTCAAAGGGAGCTACAGAAGAAATGCTCACTTTTCCAGAAAGTTCACAGGAAAGTTCTCTAGAACATGCATATGACCTGGTGAAATTAGATGAAAGTTTTTACGGCCCAGAAAAGGACCACAGCAAGTTGTCTCAGCCAGAGATGCAAAAGTCTTTGGTTACCCAGAAATCACCTGACAGAAATGCTTCAAAGAACATAAATAGAGATGTGGACTCCAGGTTGCCTGGGATGCCTTTATTCGCTATGGAGGAAGGGGTTTTATCCAGAACTCAGATATTTCCGACCACTGTCAAAGCTGTTAATCCCGAACTCCTGCAGGAGCCACCTGCACTTTCATTTTTATATAAAGATCTGTATGAAGAGGCAGCTGGGGAGAAAGAGAAAGAAGAGGAGACAGCTTCTGCAGGTGACAGTGTGAATTCTGAGGCATCATTTCCAAGCAGAAATTCTGACACTGATGATGGAACAGTAATGTATTTGGAGAAGTATACACTCAGAGATGACATTCTCCATGACACATCAGTAGCACAGAAGGACCAAGGCCAAGGTCTAGAAGAACCAGTTGGTAAGAATGATTCACACCAGCTGACAGACGCAGAAGGGGAAATTTGGAGGAAATCTGAAACTGTTCTTTGGGAAAAGGGTCTGGAAGAACAGACGGCTGTTTACAGGGAAGGGGAAGCTGTAGGCCTTGTGGAGACCTCTGAGGACACAGCAGGGCACAGGAACGCTCCCGTCACTGAGGGGGTCAGTGTGGTCACCCAGAAGGTGAGCTATGCGGTTCCATTTCAAGATGGCCGCCGTGGTCTGGAGAGTGCAGCGGAAGTGCGCAGTCAGGGTCATGAGGCAGGAAACACGAGCCCAGAGGTCGGTCAGAATGTCCCAGCACAAGTGTCCTTCACGGAGGAAGGGTTTGCATCAGGTGCAGCTTATATTCCAGAGGCACCACGAGAAGAACCTAAGATACCGGTCCCACCCACACCAAGCGAAGAGCGGCTCCGCGGCAGCCCTGTGCAGGGTGAGTACGAGTTTGCCGAGTCCCTGAGTTACCAGGTGGTCGCTGAGGACGCTTCGCCACAGGAGCTGTGCTCAGCCTCTGCACGCGAAGATGTGTTGTCTCCAGGGGAGGAACCCCGTGAGCTCGTCAGGAAAGGTGAATTTCTCACCGAGGCGGAACGGACTATGTCTGCTGACCAGAACGAGTTGGGCAGGAGGACAGAACCAGACCAATTGTCATCAAAGTTAGTGACCGAGAAGGCACAGGAGGAACCAAAAAAGTCCCAGATTGACACATACTGCTACACCTGCAAAAGCCCAATTTCTGCAATGGACGAGGTGTTTAGCGCCCACAGAGACCATGAAGTTTCGACGCTTGACGCAGCCATCAGTGCTGTTAAGGCAAGCTAACTTTGAATCACAATATATATAAATTTTGAAGAAAAGCATATGTGTTTACTTTCACATTTTTTTTAATTTAAAAAAATGACCAATATTTGATACATTCATCTTTATGGAGAATAGCCTGAAAGCAAACTGATAATATTTCCCCAAGAATTTAGTCGAGATTGGCTTGACAAATATTTATGGAGTATATACTATGCGTTGGGCATTTTTCTAGGTCCTGGGGGATTCCAAGAAATAACACAGGGTCACTGACTTTAGGGGGCTTGTCATCTTATAGCAGTGACTCATAACATTATAAAAATACCATACAATTTTAGATTTAATAAGATACCTTTGAATATAAAATACAACTTATTTTCTGTCATCTGTAGTGTTGTTCTTTAAAATAATCACATGTATTACATAGGGAAATTTTATGATAAGACATAAAATACTCAAGTAAGATTTTTTTCAAGTAAGCTTTTTAATTCTGATTTTCTCCATATTTCCTTTTTTGCTTATAAGATTTATGTTATAAATGGAAACTCTTTGCATCCTCTCTGGCAGTGTCTATAGGACCGTAATCTAGATATAAAGTTAGTCACTGAGCATATCCTTATGTGTGTGGATATAAATTCTCCACCTCCCGGGGGATGCTGTTGGAAACCAATATTTAGTTTCCTGTCTACCCTTTCAGTCACCTTCTAACTGGTCTCCCTGATCCTGCCTCTTTAATCCCTTCCCCCACTAGCACCCAGGCTGTCTTTGAAAATTAACAAGCAACAAGAAGAACTGAGCAGTTACTGTATGCCAGCAAATATGTTAAGTTCTTTATATACTGGATGCCTTTTAATTCTCGTAACAACCCTGTCAACGCAATGTCATCAATTTGCGGATAATGAAATGCGCTCAGAGAGTAAGCGATTTGCCACAGTCAGGGGAGGCCAGGCTGGGGCTGGTGCTCAGGTCTGTCAGGCCAGCGTCTTGACTGTGTATTTATATTGCATGGCTCAGTGCCTTGCCAATGGTAGTGATTCCTAAAAATATCATTCAATTCTATCACTATTAAATAATTGTCAGACTATTTTGATTAAATAACATAACAAATTGGAGTCTTAGCATTTTTTCCTACTAAATTAGTCCTTCTCAATTTGTCTGATATTGGTTTCATTTCTCCTGGTAAAGTTTTTTTTTTTTTTTGTGCGTACCCGGGGGTCGACCTCAGGACCTCGCGCGCCAGCAGGCGCCCGTGCCGCTGAGCGATATCACCGGCCCCTTTTCGTATGTGGGTTCCGGGAGTCGAACTCGGGCCCTCGCGCTTGCCGGGCAGGCGCTTAAGCCGCTGAGCCATCTCACCGGCCCTCTCCTGGTAAAATTTTGTTGAAGTTTTACCTGTTAACATTTGGGAGCACTGGGCGTTGTGGCGCACACCTGTAATCCCAGCACTTGGGAGGCTGAGGTAGGAGGATAGCCGTAAGTTTGAGGCCAGCCTGGGCTACCTAGTGAGTTCAAGTCCAACCTGAACTGCCTAGCAAGACTGTGTCTCAAAAAAGAAGAAAAAAAAATTAGGGGCAGGGCAGGGCACAGGCAAACTTTTGTGAAAGCTCAGTTATCAGTCGCATGAGCTCCAATGAGAGGACCCCATTCTGTGGTGTCACTGACCGTTACTGGACATCACTAGCTGAAAGAAGACTGGCTCTTCTAACTTTCTGTATTTTTTTTTTATCTTTGAGTTTTAGAAATTAAAAAATAACTGTCTAAAACTGTCCATCAACATTTTTGAGACTTAGGGAGAAGTATCTCGTTTCTTAAAAACTTTTAGTCTTGTTTTCTTGATCTTTTCTAAATGGTATGAATAGAAAGTGGAAACCAGTGGACTGAAGCCAGGGGCGCTTGCTTCGTTTCATTAAGATAACCATGAAGAGTAAAAGTTGATTGGCAACTTTAAAAAAATAAAAATTGAAATTGAAAAAGCTGCGACTTGAGAGTTCTCTAGCCTCTTGCAGGTGGTGTCTTGCGCCTCTTCAGGGGCTGATGGCTGCATCTGTGATAACCTGAGTGCTTGCTTCTCCTTCAGACCCATCCCCACTCTGCTGGCTCATCTTCTCTTCCTTCTCAGTGCTTGCGACCTCCCGGTGTGTGTTAGGAGTGGAGCTCATAATGAGAGTAAGAAGCAAGAGGAACTAGGAGGATGGATTTGTAAGGTTCCCCAGATCAGTGCTGAGTGTGAGCGCCGGGCGTGGGTGGACAGGGAGGGCTGTGGAAGGTGTTTCTAAGGCTCAAAACTTGGCTGAGCCTTAAAGGTGAGAGCTTTTCTAGCAGTCAAAGGCCTGGAGAATATTCCAGAATTAGAGAATACACAGGAAAGGGCTCACATATAAGAAGTGTCTGAGGAAAGGACCCAGCTGCGGCATGGGAGCTGAGGCTGGAAGATTCTGGAGGCAAGGACTTGAGGGACAAGAGGGCAGCTCCTGAAGGTGCTTCCTCAGTGTAATATCATCCTCGTTTGATGGGGACTGGATCAGACAGTGAGTTTATTAAGTTTTTTAGCAGGACACACTATTGCTAGGTTGGTAACTCTGGTTAAGGTAGGTACCATCCTCCCTCACTGCTCCATTCATTTTCTAGTTGAGTATTTTAACTCATTGAAGGCCTCATTTAGTAGGCAGTTTCTAGTATTTGGTACACTGGATCCCATCACCTTCGCATGGCTGGGTCTTCCTGCGCACCTGAGGCCCCTGGCGCAAACCATGAACTGATTCCTTAGGTGTACCGGACCGGTGTCATGGAAAGGCTGCTGTCCTAGAACGAGGCATTACTAAGGAGAGGGCATTCAAATCTGTAGCTCATTTAAATAAGCTCACCAGTTTACCAAGAAGTCAATTTTTTTGCATGAGAAAATAAACTCTTTCCTTTTTTTTTTTACCAATTTTTTTTATTAGTACATGTTTGTAGTACATAATAATTGCATTCCTCATGGGGAGTTGGTACGTGTACCTAACTCATTTTAATTCTTTTTAAGTACCCTCCTGCTCCCCTCCTTCAACCCTTCCTCCATTTCTTGGTCCCCTTCCTCTTGCTAAAGATCTGTCTTCCTGTTTCCTATTTTCTGTCTTTTATTTTGCTCTTTATTTATATTTTAGGTTTCTCATATATAAATGTCTTTCTGCAGTTGCTTTGGGGCTGTCACTGACAAACCTCTTAGTTGTTTGTCATACAGAATTATCTATAATCAATTTAGATGAAGCAGCAGAAATAATCCAAAGATTTGTTAGTTGAATATGGTATACAAAATTTCCACCAGATATATCAGACTTACAAGGAAATTGGAGCCCACTGCTTGAAGTTTTTTTCCCAAGTGTTATATATTAAGGATACTATAATTCTTTTCTGCAGGTTCAATTAGCAGAATTTCTTGAAAATTTACAAGAAAAATCCTTGAGGATTGAAGCCTTCGTTAGTGAGATTGAATCTTTTTTTAATACCGTTGAGGTAAGTTAGCATAACCCCTTTTGCCTTATCATAAGTAAATGATTCTGAGCTAGAAGGATCTGAATTGGTGTGTGTGTGTGTGAGTGTGTGTGAGTGTGTGTGAGTGTGTGAGTGTGAGTGTGTGTGAGTGTGTGTGTGTGCTGCTTGCCATTGCTGGCTTTGTTCCCTTCAGAGTGAGAGGACTTGGTGTACTTTGGATGCTACTTTCTGCCTGAGGACAAAGGGTTCGCCCATCACCACGGACACTCGGTCATGGGCACTTACTATGTTCAGGGTTTTACATGCTTTGCCTAATTTAATCCTCCAAACAGCCATGTGAGATAGATGTGATTGCTTTCATTTAGTAGCTAAGAAACGCAGACTTAGAGTTCAGTACATTGTTCTGCTTTTCTGGCTCTCCCTGGGTCAGCCCTGCTGGCACGACTGACAGCACTGCAGGGCCCGTGAGCAGCTCTCGGGGTGCCGCTGTTCTCACGAGCTCACCCCCTCTCGGCAGCTGCTGTGCACCCCGCACAGCGAAGGGAGCAGGTAGTGGTGCTCCATGCGTGAAGCGAGGGCCCAGCACCTCCCCGTCAATCAAGCACAGCAGAGGGCCAGGGCCAGAGGATCGCTTTTATTTATTTATTTATTTTTAATTAGATTTTATTAGTACATTTTAGATATACATAATGATCACACTCATCATACAGAATGTGTACCTGCACACGATATATCTTGTTTTTTTCCCCATTCCTCTACCCTCCCTTCAATTCCTCCTCCTCTCCCCATTTCCAAAGCTTCGTTTCCATGTTTTCCTCCTTTTCTCATTTTTTCTTACTTTTCCCTTCTTTCCTTTCCCTCTCCCCTCTCCGTTGTTCCCCTCCCCATTTGAACATTTTCCTCCTGTTTCACAATACCTATTATACATTTTTGGTCCTTATTTACATTTTTGGTTTCTCACACCAGAGAAACAATGCAGTATTAAAATCCAAAAGGATCGCATTTAGAGAGTAAATTATATGATCACCTTATCACTGATCCTGCTGATGAGGGTGGCCTCAAGAATCTGGGTTGTCCAGATGGGCAACAAAGGAGAAACTGCCCCTTCCTGGAGAACATTTGGGAACTTAGGACCCTGCTCAGTGTCCTGGCAGCTCTCTCCCTCCAACCCTTACCTCCACATGGCGGCCTGGGATCCTTGCTTGCTGCAATGCCATTTTCAAGTTTTGTCACGTGGGAATGCAGCTGCATTAAGACTTCCATACCAATGCCATCTGCTTTGGTATTTCAGTATCTAAAACCTGGATGGTGCTCTTACAGCTGGTTCTACTGCAAAACTAGTTATGGCAAAGCTGGTTGGTAGGTTAGAAATGTAATATTAATTAAATATGAAGTGCACAGTCTAAAAATCTAAAATTCTGATTTCTTATTAAGATACCAGATATCAGTTCTCTAAAGAAAAAGCAGAGGAGGAGGAGGAGGAGGAGGAGGAGGGAGTAAAGGGCTGTACCTCTTGTTTCATTCAGGAGTGGTTTTGTTTCTCCCCTAGGAAAACTGCACCAAAAACAAGAGGAGGCTAGAAGAACAGAATGAGGAAATGCTGAAGAAAGTTTTGGCCCAGTACGACGAGAAAGCCCAGAGTTTTGAGGAAGTGAAGAAGAAGAAGATGGAGTTCCTGCATGACCAGATGGTTTGCTTTCTGCAGAGCATGGACACCGCCAAGGACACCCTGGAGGCCATCGTGAGGGAGGCCGAGGGGCTCGATGAGACCGTCTTCCTGACGGTAAGCGCCGGGGGTGACAGGTACCCGCTCTGGTACAAGTCTACTCTCAAACGTCATCTTTCAACATTCCTCAAAATTATTTATATTTCAGTGTGGGGTTTGTATGATTCTGGCATTTTAGAATTATTTGGGCATTCAGGATACCTGCAGAAAATTCCCCACAAATCCTGAAAGTTCCAATGCCCAGATCCAGCTGAAAGATTCATGGAGTCAGGCCATCGTGTCGCACAGGATGGGGATTTGTCTAAGATGGAATCAGCCTTCCAACCTTATTCCTGCCACCCTATCCTGGCACCTTCTCCACTGCAGAGTCCGAGGTGGCCTCTCACGTGAGCCATTCCGTTGAAGCCTGGCCAAAGCTGAGAGGAGCATCTCGGCACACTTTTCAATGCAAAAGGATGCCATAAATTGTGGGACCTCCCTCAGGGAATGCGGTGGTGTTTCTCCAAGTGGCTCCCTGAAGACAAGGTCCTCCAATTCCAGCAAGCAGGTGTGGACAGGAGAGTCCCTTGGGTGCTCCTTAGTTTCTCCAGGGTCAGATCGCTAAGCCTCGTGATTCTCTAGAACGTCAGGCAGACGCGGGCTCTCTGCAGAGCTAGGATTAACCAGGAGCAAGGAGACGGTTCCCAGAGGGCGGCCCCCAGCCTCCTGTCAGACCGGGGACAGCGCCACCTTTCCATGCGACCTCCTGTTAGAAGATGCCGCCCTCCTGGCCTGCTGGAGCGGGTGGCCCTCTCAAGGAGACCTCAGCCTCAATCCTTGGACGGCTTCCCATTTCATTAAGGCAGAGCTAGGCATTTTTAAATCAGGCACTTCTTGTGAAGCAAGCGTTAATAAAGTGCTCGTGTTCCCCAAGAACCTCATCTTAGTTTGATGAGAATATTTCCTTTTCTCTAGAAGTAACGAATTGAAAAAAAACCAAACGTTTTCCCTACTTACATATAGTCGTAGAAAAATTGGAAAATACAAGAAAGCGCTAAGGTGTAACTACTCAGAGATAACCACGGACTTACATTTTTGATATATATTTAAGCAAATTTAAGTCATTTTTCTTGCTTCAGAGAAATCTATTCTGGAGGCTAAACCATTCGTTAATAAATAGAGAGAAGCAGGGTACAAACAGCCCACTGTCAGCCGTGCTGATCAGAGAATGGAGGCAACCGTGAGCCGAAGCCCCTGCAGCCCTGTCCCCCGGGCGGGCAGCACTGCTGGCCCGAGCTCGCGTTTCCCGCGCCCCAGGGAAGGGGTGGGAGACCATTTCCCAACTTTGTGGTCCTAAAGCTCTTGGTTGGTTTTTCTTTTTGTTGTTAATCTCTCTCTCTCTCTCTCTCTCTCTCTCTCTGTTTTCATCTGCCCCCGTAAGTCATTTGAGGAAATCAATGAAAGGTATAGTATATAAACGCGCACAGTGTACTGGCGACTGGGGCTATAGCATGACTGGATGCTTTATTTTTATATCTTGATGCTTTATAGAAAATGAGCTGTCAATTAAAAACTTGTCTAGGGAGCTACTGGGTTTTCACTGTTAGACACAGTGCTTTTAAAAACTAAATGACAGCTTGGAAAGCAAATTGCACGGGCGTTAGCTAAATAACAATTATCGTAATGTAGATTTTTAACTGCTTGCTTGAGATGTATTCTGCAGTTTTTTTTTTTTTTTTTTTTGTGGGTACCGGGGGTCGACCTCAGGCCCTCACGCGCCAGCAGGCGCCCATGCCGCTGAGCGATATCACCGGCCCCTTTTTTTGTATGTGGGATCCGGGAGTCGAACTCGGGCCCTCGCGCTTGCTGGGCAGGCGCGTAGGCCGCTGAGCCATCTCACCGGCCCTATTCTGCAGTTTTTTTTTTTTTTTTTTTTTTTTTTTTTGTGGGTACCGGGGGGACGACCTCAGGACCTCGCGCGCCAGCAGGCGCCCGTGCCACTGAGCGATATCACCGGCCCCTTTTTCGTATGTGGGATCCGGGAGTCGAACTCGGGCCCTCGCGCTTGCAAGGCAGGCGCTTAAGCCGCTGAGCCATCTCACCGGCCCTATTCTGCAGTTTTAAAGCCTTTTCTAGACCATCTTTCCGTCACTGCATACAAAAAATTCTGTAGACAACTTAGACTTATTGGTTGAATCTGAGTATTTGAAGGACTCATCCGTATCTGCCTAGAGTAATCTTATGACTTACGTAATCTTAATAGCACGTTCCCTCACCTGTCTTCAAATATAGTCACACATTTATCTTCTCTTTTTGCTCAGCTAACCTGAAGGAATCTTACTCTTGATTTTGTTTTGTTGCTGTGTTTAACACTCAGTCTAAGAGAGTCTTCATTCTTTAGAAAGGCATAACATTCAATAAGAACTTAGAAAATTTTCTTTTCTTTTTTGTGATCCTGAGGCTCAAACCCCAGGCTTCCCCCATGTAGGGCAAATGCCTTACCACTGAGCTACACCCTAGCCAGTCTTTAGCTCTCGATGTGGAAATTCTCGTCTGATCTGACTCCTTTTTTCTTTTGTCCCCTTGCAAAAACTGAGATCTTTCCTAGAGGTTGAACCTCATGTTTAATCTTTTTAATGTAATTTGAAATGTGAATTTATAAATCGTAAATATTATTTTCAATTTATTTCCATACCAGTTCAAATTGTGAAATTGCATAGAGTAAAATCAGACATTTGCATCTGTGGTGTATTAAGAGATATAAAAATGGATTTGGTTTAGAAACCCAATCTTTTTTTTACGTAATTGAAATTACTCAGATGAGTCCTACAAAATTCTATTCAGCAGAATATCGCCAATGTGTTTTATGAAAATAGTTTGTGTATTAATATTTCTGTTAATCAATAAGAGTTTTATACAAATAGAGCTACCTGGGGAGCTTTAGAAAATGCTGATACCTGAATCTCACCTCCTGAGGTTCTAGTTTAATTGGTCTGAAGTATAATCTGGACATTTTTAAAACTTCCTAGATGATTCTAATTTCCAGCCCAGGTTGAGAACCTCTGGTTCATAGCAATCTGCCCTCTGGCCCAGCGGTCCCTCACGCTGTGCCTGAATCATTGGCAGTTTGTTTTCCCAGGGACCCTGGGCCCCAGGAGCTGCTCTGCTGGGGTTCCTGGGGTAGGACCAGGCATCCGCACGCAATCACTTCCACAGAGCAGTGAGGCTCAGATGTGCCATGCAGGGCTTGAAGCTGGTACTGAGGCCTTGCTCCCGATTTCCTTTATTTTAAAAATTATACGTTCTCCTAAATATTATTGTTTTCCTATTCAAAATTTATGGGTTTATAGTGTCATTCCACATGTGCTGGATATTGTAGATGTCGATTTGATTATTTATGCTTTAACCATTCAAGGAAGATAATGGTTGGTAAAAAAATGGGATACATGAAAATTTGTGAATATATTTACCTTAAAATGCTCTAGAATGTTTTTACTTTTCTAAGGATTAGAATACTGCTAATATGAATTGACAACCATTTCATACTAAATGGCATTTCTTTGGTTTTGTGCTTAAACTTGTCAATTTCTCGTTTTAATTTCTATTTCCTTGCCCATTTGATAGTGAATTAATCTTTACTAAAGCTGCATGTCACATATAGAGAACACACTTGGGATAACCATTGTTTTTCTGTAGGGAAAAAAGAACAAAATTCAAGGATTTGGTGAAGAAATATGAGCAATTAAAGAAAGCCTTGTTAACTTGTGATGTACACACACACATACACACGTGCACACACACACACACACCCCTTTCGTGTCCTCAAGACACATCTACCTCCACGTCTCAGTGTTATTGGCATTCCTTTCTATAAGTGCTAAATATGTAGTTTATTTGACCTTGCTGCTTTTTCTTTACATCTCTAAAGGCAGTGCTTGTATATTAAATGATTTTTCTTGACACCAAAAATGCTTAAATTAAGGAATGCTGTCAAGCATATTTAGACTCAACATTTGCATATCTTGAAAAACACATTTGCTTAGAAAATGGTCTTTGTTAAGATGCGTTTCCCCCTCCGTTTCACTGTTCTGTATTATAATAATGAAAAGAGTTTCAACCATTTCAGATCTACTTATAAAAAGACGTCTTCTTGCCCTTTCATATGCTGATGTTAAAATGTGTACCAGGAAAACTCAAACATCTTACTTGTGGAATCCACAGCCAGAGCTTTTGTGCTGCACAAACTCCTGCATTTAGGCAGTGGGGTGTATTGAGAGGACTTAGTGGACCTATTGTTCACTGTCTTTGTTAATTCTGAGTCTGTTGTTTCTTCCCCTGCACCTCAGAGCCATAGTTTGCACCTCATCTGTCTCCATGACCTCTCTTGTCTGTGCTCCGATGCTTCCTTAGACACTTGCTGGGATCCTCTTCACTGTCCTTGCGGAAACAATTCTGAGCTCTCTTGACTTTAACGATAAATGGAGCTTCTTGGCGGGTCTGAAAGGCTCTTCCCAGTCGAGCCACGGCCACTGTTCCATTTCATCGCTCACTGTCCAGCAGAGACAGTTGGGAAAGAGCCCAGCTCTGTGGTCCCCTCGCTGTCCTCTGGCCCTGCAGGGGGCCAGGCTCTTCCCGTCTCTGCTCTGCTCCCGCTGTCCTTCCCTCTGTGACACTCTTGTTCTAGCAACCTCCGATGTGTTCTTTAAGACCCAGCTCAAATGTCATCTTTCTGAAGCCCTGACCGGAACCATCTCCCCTACACCAAATGGTAGTGGATTAAATGGTGTCCGACAATAGGAAACAGAAGACCGTCTTTAAATGCTTCACAGTCATTTCCCCTCATACTGACCCCAAATCTACCACCTCTGAGAGCCCGATGTCCTATCCAAATGAAACTGCTGGCCTCTTTATTAAAAAATGTGTTCATTAAATGCCCACCATGTGCCAAGTATCGCATTACAATGCAGTGGTGAATGAAACCGTCCTTTCCTACATGTAAATTATATTCTGGTGAAGTGGACAGATAAAAATCACGTAGCTGGTGATGAGTTTGAGGAAACCAAGCAGAATAAGGGCTGGAGGAGGTAGGTGTGCCATACAAACCTACGAGAAGGAGACATTTGTACACTGAGTGAAGGAAGTGGCTCTGCGAGTACACGGGAAAAGAGCTCCAAGGGCGCCTCAGAAGGCCCGGGGTGGGCCTGCCCTGGCAGTCAAAGGTTCATGGGGGTGAAGCCCGGGCAATTCCTTGAACTTGACTCAGTTGCTGACTAGAGTCCCAGGCCTGTGCAGCACACAGAAGAAAGCTTCTCACGCACTTCAAGGCCTATGCTAAAGACAGGTTCTTTGCCAACTCTCTCTTTCCCTCTTTCCCCTTTGTGTTTCTAAATCCACATTTCCCCTCTATACAGATGTTAAGAGCATCCACTGGGGCTCCTCCTAGGAGAGGCCTAGGTCTCTAAAACCTATTAATTTATAAATTGTGGCTATTTTAGTCTTTTAAGGATGTTAGGCCTTGCCCTCTTCTGCTGATGTATCCCTGACCCTGGTCCAGTGCTGGGCTATTTGGGGAGGATTAAATGACCAGAAGCCTGGGGTTGAGGTGTGAGAACCTCCTACAGCGTGGGAATCTCCAAATGAGTTCCGAAAATGCATATCCTTTAGGAAATTTTAAAAAACATCAGAATCATTGAAATAAAGTAATTTCTAGACCTCACGTTACAGAAAAAAGTTTTTTTTTTTTTTTTTTTGTGGGTACCGGGGGGTCGACCTCAGGACCTTGCGCGCCAACAGGCGCCCGTGCCGCTGAGCGATATCACCGGCCCCTTTTTCGTATGTGGGTTCCGGGAGTCGAACTCGGGCCCTCGCGCTTGCAAGGCAGGCGCTTATGCCGCTGAGCCATCTCACCGGCCCAGAAAAAAGTTTAAGACTGCATAATTTGTTAAACTTTTCAAATCTGAGGATACAGAAATTAAATTTTCAATATTACCCATTGCCTAGGAACCCAAAGAGTGTCTAGACATTAGACAAACTATATTTTCAGACTCCCAAAAGAATTTAAATCCTTTCTGGATATGATGTAGGTCTTGGCTCCTAAAAACCACTGCTACCGAGACCTGCTTCATTTTGGGCGGCTGCGGTTTGCTTGGTTGTGCTGTTCGTACTCTGACTTACGGCCGTCCGCTCCCCCAGGCTGCTGTCCGCCGTGGCCAGCACGGCTTTGCTGGAGCAAGTGCCGGCCGCCTTCTCGCTGTTTGAACATTATGACGACGCCTCAGCCAGAAGTGACCAGATGCAAAAGCAAGTGGCTGGTGAGCATTTTAATCTATTCATTACCTTGATGAAATTTGGCAGCTTGCATTTGTTTTTATAAAGTTTCTATAATTGGAAAAGGAAAAGTGCTGGTTGTAAAATTTTAAAGCGTGAGGTCAGCATCCCACTTCAGTGATAAACTGCGTTTCCAGTCGGAGCTTTGTGGCTGTGCTGGGGTCCGAGGGGACCTGAGGAACCGGAGGGCCCCCCTCCCCTCCCTGTCTCTCGTGTTTCAAAATAAGATTTCTCTTTTTCTCTCTGTGTGAAAGAATTATTTCTGTTGGCAGCCAGGTATAGAAGGAAAGAGGAATCAAATATTTCATGGTGTTGAACTGATTTTTCCTGATGAGTGGCTTTCCCCTTTTCATTTCAACTTTTTCCCTTTTTCAAACCAAATGGATTAGCTTGGAGAACTAACAGCTCAGCATCATGGTCTGAGGCCAGGAACCTCCCACTCAACTATCAGAAGCATCCTGCCAGCTCTTCAAAATATTTTTTAATGTGCTATTTTAACAAACAAGACAATAAAACTTATTTAGATTTTTTTTTTTAATATGTGGGGGCTGGGAGTCAAACTCAGGACCTCGTGCTTGCCAGGCAGGCGCTTATGCTGCTGAGCTATCTCACCGGCCCTTATTTAGATTTTTTTAAACTGCCATGTTACAAGTTACCATGTTTCACCTACTGTATAGGGTGCTCAGCTGTCCTCTTCAAAAGATGCTATGTTCTTCCAAAATTACTTAAAGACAGCAGTTGTGTTTAAATTGACAACTATATTTCATTTCTGTAGGAAGAGTTTTAGTTTAGCATCTAATAAAATGTTACCATGTCTTTAAAAAGACAAAAAGCAAACCCAACCCCCTTAAAAAGAATCCCCCAAAAACCTGATACCCCAACAACCCTTTGTAAAATGAAAAACTCAGTCACTTATCCTAGTAGATTTTGTTTAGAAATGTCTCAAAATAAAAGATTGTTTTCTTGTAACATCTTTAGGAGGTGTTAAACTAGGTCAGCAATCACAAACTAAGAAATTCTGATTATCAGAGCAAATCTGCTCTTAAGGGATCTGTTACCTGCTCTGTTCTTTTAGAAGATATTCCAAATACCTGGCAGGCAATGAGGACATTCTGCGCATTCCAGAGGCCACAGAGGTAAACTGTCGTAAGGGTGAACAGCGAATTCGGGGCTGGAGGCTCGGGTTACCTGGTCTCGGAGGGACGTGGAGCGAGAGCCCAGTGTTGCTCTGTGACCTGTGATGACGCTCTGTAGGGTCCTCACCAGGCCCTGAAGAGCAGGCCTGGCGACTCCATACGTGAGCTGAGCAGAGAGCATGAGGAGAGGATGCAGGTTTTCCCATAGTGACAGCAGTGGCTGCCTTTGGTCCCTCCTCACACAAGGCCTGGCATATCCAGCTGTTGGGTCTCACACCTCCAGGACGTGGGTTTTGTTCTTATTCCTAAAGGTATATATGAGGGGAGAGAGGAGCAGAAACATGTCTTACTGCTGCAGACACACGGCTTGTTGAAGAAATGTTGGGGGGGTGGCTTTAACATCTTCACCTTGTGACACAGTGAGGGCACGGTGTTATGGAAGATGGGATAAACGTGGCTTAGTGGTAGCTGGGCTTCCTTGACTCTAGCTTCTAGGGATTCTTTAAAAAAAAAACTGTAGTGAAATACACAATACGGTGGCGTCTTAGCCATTTTTAATTTGTACAACTCGGTGGCATTGAAGTTCATACTGCTGTACAGCTGTTACCACCGTCTGTATCCAGAACTCCTCGTCTTGCAAAACTGACGCTGTCTCCCCATTAAACAGTGCCTGTCTATTCCCCACCTCATCTCCCCAGCCTGGAAATCACCATTCTCCTCTCTGTGAATTCAGCTACTCTAGGTATTTAATAGAAGTGAAATCATACATTATTTTTCTTTTTGTGACTGGCTTATTTTTCTTAGCATATTATCCTCGTGTTCATTCGTGTTGTAGCATGTGTCAGAATTTCCTTCCTTTTTAATATTGAATAATATATACTCTTTTGAATGCATGTAGCAGATTTTGCTCATCCATCCACTGACTTGTACAATTTAGGGTTAGGAGGAGGGTTAGGTTTAGGGTGAGGGTTAGGGTTAGGGTTGCTGCTTCTACTTCTTGGCACTTCTGAATAATGCTGCTCTCCTGGGGACTTTCTGAAAGCTAGACTGAGTGGAAATCTGTCCAGTCATAGGTGCTGAATTCCCAGCTGATGAACGCTTAGCTCCCTGTGCCTGTCAGCTCTTCATGGGCATCGTTCACCTGATGGAATCCACCGGGGACTCCTCCGCCCACACCTTTGCCTCTAGTGAGAACTTCTAAGTGACCTTTTTCTTTCTTTTGGCATCACACTTATTCAAGTTTATCAGATGTGTAAACAGAGTGACTAGTGTATAAAATCTGGGCCTCTGATGTTCTTCGGCTACAAAGGAATTATAAAACCAGCCATCATTTTTTAGGTTACATCTATGGACTATTCTTGTACCTTGTTTTCTTTTTAGAATACTTCAAAGAGAAAGCACTTCCTGGTTTTGTAAAAAGACGTTTAACTTTAATTCTTTGAGTGGAAGGAGCATGTTAGAAACAAAATTATGTTTACCATATGTGTTTTACTTAACTGCGTACATCTGCTTCTTCCTTAATATTTAGTGATGGGGCAGGTCAATTATGAATCTTTAGGTTTGTTAAATTTTTTGTGTGTGTGTGTGTGAGAGAGAGAGAGAACACCATTGTTTCAAAAGCAGATACAGCAGATAGAGTACAATTCATAGGAGAAAACAAAAAAAGAGAACATTTTTGTTGCCTTAAGGAGTTCTCTAATCCTGCTCCAAAAACAACCAACCATGGTTGAAATGTTCTGGTTTGCTCTTCACATGAAAATTTACTAAACCTCAAAAAAACAAACAACAGCAACAACAACAAAAACTAAAAAACAAAAAAAGAAAAAAAAAAGAAAGAAAAGAAAAGAAAATTTAGTAAACCTCACCTACCTGCAGTGGACTCTTTAGAATGTGATATGCATTTTCTTTGGGGAAGATGATAAAGTTAAAGGCAGCCAGGGCCGCACCCACTGTCAGTGCTTGGGGCAGGGCCTCCCCGCAGCCTGCTCAGCCTGTTTTTCCTTTGTGGCCTCTGTGATCTGCCGGATGTGGGCCCCTTGTTCAGCCGCACCACTGGGAGTCTCCTGCCCCTCCTCTCCCCTGGCTGGGCCCCTGCCAAAGCCATCTCTCCTTCTGAGTGTTACCATTAGCGATATGTTAGGCACTTTTGTGAAGCGCTTGACATATATTATTTTGCTTTTTCTAACAACCCTAGGAAGTAATATGTTATTTATTACCACTTACCGGTTATAAACATGGGGAAACTGAGGCTAAGATAACGCAGCTAGTGAGTGAGGGATCTGACACTGAAACTTGGGCCAGCCTCTGCTCTGAAGTCCACGAGAAAGGCCATTCTCCTGTCCCACTTCTTGTTTTTCAGAACTGTGTTTTTTCAACTTTTAAAAATATCAATTGAATTTTTTCAATATGTCTTTTTGTTTCATTCTTTAGATCCATTTTTTTCTCATTTTTTTACCTTCTTATCAAACTAAGCTTTGTTTTTCTTTCCCTCTAATGTCAACATTGAATAAAGTTATCTCATTAAATGTGGCCCATTTTTGTTTCAGTAAGCTTACGGTATCTCTCAGGAAATTGTTGGCTGAGGGAAAAATAACCACACACAAAAAAATTTTAAAGCATGACATCTTCCCAATTGTAGGAATAACCTTTTTCTTTAACTTGTGAAATATGTTCAGTGACTTTGTGTCATAAATTTTGGAAGAGAATTGCACAGAGCTTGATGTGGTGTTGTATATAACACTAATATTCAGTATGCATAATTATAAACTAAAAACACTAGTAGAACTCTTTGAGAACATTATTACCTTTAAAATTCAGAGCAGCAGAGTTCTTGTACTGCAACGGCAAGCAGAAACACTGAAACGACACCCAGGATTTGGAGGCAGATTCATTTTACGTCGACGGCCACTGATCAGCATCACTCCCAAAATATCAGGCCCCAAAGGCTCAGGGCGGGAGGTTTTTATGGGATTGCAAGGGGAAGTACAGAGGCACAGTACTTGGCTGTCTTTGACTGGTTCTTACAATATGCATCACAGTGAGCAGCCGTTCCTAAGAGACAGAAGCAACCGGAACTTCAACAGGAACTGTTACCTGGGCAACTAAGAAACTGAAGTCTATTGTCTTGGGAGCGCATTTTCTGTTACAATACTAGATGTCTAAAACTTATATCTAATTCACTTAATAGGGTACTTCCCCCCCCAGGTAGTTTATATCTATCTATCTATCTATCTATCTATCTATCTATCTATCTATCTATCTATACCTATCTATCTATATATATTTGTTTTTAATCTGTAGGCATAGCCATGTTGAAAAGAGAAAATGGAATAGTAGTTTCAGAAAGTGTATTTTAATGTTTGATTCATACGCGTGTTTTCCAGCTTTGATGTCACAACTGTATCCTAAAAGGGTTTCAGTGGTCCCTGTCGTCAGTACCGCACAGTCTCTGTATTGATATACGATGGTACAACAATGGTTATCTAGCAAAGCGTGCTGAAAAGGTTACTTCTTGTTTTGAAGGACAGCCAAGTCCTTTGATACGTCCTCTAACCTGCATAAATGTATCGCTCCAAGTATAGGACCGCGGAAGAGTGCTTTCCAGTGATCCCAGTTTGGGAGCCCTTTCTGTTTATTTCTACTTGTGTGACCTGTGCACGTATAAAAGTGCACGAGAAACATTCCGGACGAATGCGTGCACAACTGCGACAATAATCACATGCAAAGACTGAGACGGGTTGCGGCTGGAAGCAGGGGGGCCTTGTACTTTTACTCCGTATATTTCTGTGTTGTTTGAATTGCATTCCAGCAAGCATAAGTAACTTTCGCAAAACAACCGATAAATAAAGCAGCGTTAGTTATAGTGAATCGTGCTTATATTCCAGTTCCGCAGCCTCCAAGGCTAGAACCTCAGGAACCAAATTCAGCCACGAGCACGACGATTGCAGTCTACTGGAGCATGAACAAAGAAGATGTTGTGGATTCCTTCCAGGTTTACTGCGTGGAGGAGCCACGGGATGACCAAGAAGTAAATGGTAGGTTTCTAACACAAGCACACGTGCAGGCGTGCGTGTCTGCATCCGAGTGTGAAGTATTTAAATACGTGTATGTTATGATTCTTTCTCTACAGCATTTATAGCCCCTTATAAAACGACAGCAAAAACTCAACGACTACATAATGAAATCAAAACAGCAAATCAGTCCTTGAAAGTCAAGATCAAGGAAAACAAAAACACATAAATATCATTATAACGGTCAATGTGAATATCATAACAGATTCCAATTTGACTTTGAGGTCTCAGGAAAACAGGAGTAATAGACTCAGTTTCACTGAGTATCAAAGAGAACATACAGTACCTGCCAGAATATCAAAGAAAACAAAGTTTTAATCAGCACTGACATCTGAAAGATATGACTGGAGTGTGTCACGCTTTGTAGAGGAGAAATGAGCTGTACACAGGCAGTGTACTCCACAGTAATTTTAATGCAAATGCTGCCCCGATGTCACAGTTGGCCGATTCTCAGATCTACCTTTGATAAAAACCATGAAACACCCTTAAAAGTTATGTCATTGTCCACAGTCTCAGAGGCTCGGGCCCTGGTATGGTGTAGTCTCCTCGTGCTCCAAGTTACTGTGGATGGAAGTGGGACGGCTTAGAGGGGAGGGACGTCGGGTCTTACACACTGCCCCTCGAGGACGTCTCCGGGAGCGCTGCTAACGAGGCCCAGCAGGCAGGCATTGAGGCTGTGCCTCCTGGGGATGGGAGCGGGTCTGCCTTGCTTGCTGAAGACAGACCTATGGGACTGATACGCTATGACAAAACCCGGGAGCCCGATTTGTAATGAGGGGTGAATTGTAACATATTTCACTGTTGCTAAGCTTTATGTCTTCTGAAATGCAATGTGATAATTAATTTAGAAAAAAGTACAGACAAAGCAAAGGCAACTGTAGGCATGAAATCAGGCAGCTTCGTTTAGAAATGGCTCACCAAATATAGTTACTGGGTTTTTGGGGTGCTTGCCTCTTAGTTTCCAGGTCCTACTCATCTCCACCAAAGAATTGAACAAGACAAGCAAGAATGTTGACAAAGTTCATTTGAAAAAGTAAGAGTGGAGGGTAAGGGAGAAACTGGCCCTACAGCATGAACTTGGGCCGAACAAAAGAGAGGAAAAATTACAGTCAAAAATAAAAGTACGCCCTGGGAGTCACGGGGCGACGAACGCGAAGAGGCATGCCAGTGAGCTCCTCCTGGAGTATGCCCGTGCCCTGGCCCCGTGTAATTAGCAGGTCCTGCCTACTCCCCGCAGCCAGCTTTGCCTTGCCCCATCCAGCTCCAGGCGTAGTGTAAAGTTGGCCGAGTCTGTCTGGAAAGACTCCCGTGTAATGAGAATCTGTCACCACATCTCTGTCACAACACAGCAGAGTAAGTGTTACGTCCCCTTAGCAAATGAGAAGGACAGGAGGTCATGTAGTTTGTCCAAGGTCACACAACTCATATGCGATGGGGGCAGGACTCAAACACAGATCTTTCAGACTCGCAAGCCCAGGTTATGTTTGTTCACCTCTCTATTTTTCATACCACACTTCATTTCCTTCGATAGCCTGCTGTATCTTGAAACTCCCTGCCACTGCAAGACTCCTCTTAACAATAGCTCTTCGGTGGGGTGCTTTGTGTGTGTGTGGTACTGGAGATTGAACCCAAGGCCTTGCTAGGTAAGTGCTGTACCACTGAGCTACAGCCCCAGCCCTTTTTATTTTTAACCTTAAGACAGGATCTCACTTAGTTGCCCAGGCTGGCTTTGAACCTGTGGTCCTCCTGCCTCAGCCTCCCAAGTAGCTGGGATGACAGGTGTGCTCCACCACGTCTGGGTTGAAGTCCTTTTTCATGAGCTTCACCTCCAGCGCCCCTGCCCCCCAACACCGCCCTGTCCTGGGTCTCATTGGCTCATGACCTTGGGCTTTGCTGATGAGTCTGGGGCTCTGATATGAAGCGGTACTTTGCGGGAAAGGTCTGCAGTCACATGTGTCATGATACTGTTCCAGAGGGCCCGAGGGATGAGTCCGTGAAGCGGTGGTCAGGGCATGGGGGACATGGCTTCCAGTACATTCGTCCTTAGCATATTCTTTAAACTGAACCATCCATCTGAACTATATAGCTCATTGGAAAAGAAAGGTAACTGAAGAGACCTGCTAAGCTGAAGAGCTCTAAATTCTTTTTGAAGAAATCAATCTGGGTTCTTCACTGGAAGCTTTTTTTTTTTTTTTTTCCCCTATACAGGGATTCATGCAGGCTGGGCAAGTGCTCTACCACTGAGCTACGCTCCTAACTCCCTTATCTGGGAGAATTTTAGAGATGTGACATTCAGGAGTAATGAAGGAAGATAATTGAAATTACCATAGGCTAATTTAAAAAAGAATATTATTGTTGTTGTTGTTGTTATTATTATCACTATTATGACTATTTGCAGTACTGGGATGAAACCCAGGGCCTCATGAGTGCTAAGCAAGTGCTCCACCATTGAGCTACATCCCTAGCCACCCCCCCAAATTATTCCTTTTAAATGAGAGAATTCCAGTAAGAATAATCAGATTGGCCCAATGGGCAGGCATTCAGAATGGTATTTTTTTTTTCAGAATGGTATTGAATAATATTTACTAAAAAAGAAAAACTAGTGATAGTAATTTAAGAAATTTTAAAAGGAAGATGTCTTGATGGACGAAGTTACTTCTTAGGACAGTTTAAGGCCTGTTGAGTTATTTAGTATTCCTATAAAAGGTAGACATATCTAGCTGAGAATTCTGGATTTTAGGAGAAGAAACCAGGAATTGAAATTTGGAAAGTCATATTGGATACCAAAGTGGTTTGCCTACTTATAAAGATGTTTTGTAACACCATTAGTTTAGAAAATGTGGGCTTGTTCTTTTTTATGATGTAGTCTATGAAATGATGCCATTGGTCCTGAAGAATTTTCTTGAGGACATATTACTAAGATTTACGCTAACAAACTCTATGCAAGTTTAATAATTGCTTTTGAAATAAGTTACTTTACTTGTGGCATATGAAGCTCAGAATCTAACTAATATGTTTATTATTTTCTAATAAGTGCTCACAAATAATACATCATTCTAAATATCTCAATTCTATTTCCTTATGTGTTCTAAAGAGCTAGTTATCACATAACGGTATCTGTAAGGTTATCAATTTGGGTACGCCACTGAAAAAAATCATACCTTACTTTTTCTTCAGTAGCTATAACTTGTAGTTAACTTTGGAAGATGCCTTAGAGTTTCTTATTGCACTTTATTCTAGAATTGGTAGAAGAATACAGATTGACAGTGAAAGAAAGCTACTGCATCTTTGAGGACTTGGAACCTGACCGATGCTATCAAGTGTGGGTAATGGCCGTGAACTTTACTGGCTGCAGCCTGCCCAGTGAAAGGGCAATTTTCAGAACAGGTAAGAAGATAGTAAGGGGGCAGTAGGGGGCAATACTCAATTCTTTACAGACTCATGAGGTCAGCCAGTGAGTACAAAGCACCCATCGCATTCTGGGTGAGTATCCAACAGCGAATAAGACTGAGCTCTTGTTTGCAAGAAGCTCAGAGTCAAGTGGGGGAGACAGAAAAAGAGATGATCACAAGAACGTTTGGTAAGGGCCATGATCCAGATACGCACAGATTGCTACGAGAACTCTCCAGAGGGGTGCTCACAACCATGGGGGCGGACAGCATCTTAGACTTAAAAACAAGGAAAGACATGAGGTGAGAAAGGCTGGCACAAAGACGCTGTGTTTGTGCAGTAAGAATCCTGGGCTTCATGCTATGGCTGCCAGGAGACCCTGGGAAGTTTTAAGCCCTTGTGTTCAGTGGGAAAGCCTTCTTCAGTGCAGTGTTATCTCAGGGTGAAGTGGGGCGTGGCATCGCCAAGCTTGCATTGCCTGAAAGCTTGCTGCAGCTGCTTCAGGGGAAGAAAATAGCTTACCCCTGCCCTCTAGCCCTTCATGCTTTCTTCTTGTCTTTTAAAACACATCTTTATTGAGGACCTACTGAGGCCAAGATCTTGGCTCCCTTTTGTGTGAGGGGGGAAGGGCAAGAATCTTCCCTTTTGTTTGCTTGTGCGGGAGAGGTGTAGAAACTCAGGTGGGATTTGTAGGAAGCTAATGTTAGAGGGTGTTGGAGGATGGGTGAGAATTGACAATTTGGAAAGCAGAGGGAGGGAGACTTTTCACTACATAAATTTTAATCTTTTGGGTTTTCAATCCAGAATGAATTTTCTGATAAGAAATTAAAAGTAAAACCATGCTTAAGCGTCCTTTCCAGGTGCCAGGGAAGCATACGTGGCATTGCTCTATGCAGGCTTGCTTCTTTCTCCCCAGCTCCCTCAACCCCTGTGTTTCGGGCCGAGGACTGCACTGTGTGTTGGAACACAGCCACCATCCGATGGCGACCTGCCAACCCCGAGGCCACGGAGTCCTACACTGTGGAGTACTGCAGACAGCACTCTCCGGAGGGCGAAGGCCTCAGGTAGGCGCCTCTCTGTGGAGAGAACCGAGCTCTGGCCCTAGCTAGCCCCGAGCTTCTGCTCACTGAGCAAGAAAATCATCTCGCAAGCACTGCTAAGCTCACGATGCTGGAGACCTGATTTGCGGCTCTACTGCTGTTTATCAATGAACTCCACCTTTGTGACAAAACCTGCTCTACAATACAGAGCAGTAACTCCCTCGTAGGAAAAATGTATGTGAATTTCAATATGGTAGATCATTCCACGAGGCATATTTAACTTGAGTCATTAGACAGGATTATTCATATTTTATGCACTTTTTACTAATGCTATCAGAATAGTGCCAGCTCTCTGAGGACACTAGTCGTGAACATGTGTGTAATGGAAGTCTGAGTCCCCAGGTAGTGGGCGCTGATTACACTCTTGTGCGGGCACAGAGACACGCATACCCTGCCTCGCCAAGAACAGGAAGAATCTAGAGATCCTTCCTGCAAAAAAGAAATACAAAGCTCTCTCATTAAAATGATGAAACTAGAATTTATCAGTAAAGGGCTGTACATCCACTAGGACTTTGGTACAAATCTGCTCACTTAGGAAGTAGCGTTTTTTAACCTCCAAAGTCCTGGCTATTGAGCACCTTCACAGACCTTGAGGAACATTCAGATTATTATTAATATTCATATTTTGATAAGGGACATTTTTTATTTTTCTTTTTGGGTGGGTAGTACTGGGGATTAAATCCGGGGTCTTCACACTGAGCTACAATCCCAGTCCTTATTTATTTTTTTATTTTCAGACAGGATCTCACTAAATTGCCCAGGCTGGGCTTGAATAGCGATCTTCCTGCCTCAGCCTCCTCTTAGTGCTGGCATTACAGGCATGTGGCATCATGACTGGCTTAGCTTTTCTTTTTAGCCAAATTTACTGAGATAAACTATTTCGGTAGCATATGGAAATTAGGAATAATGGAATAAAATCAGGCAGCTTTTTCATAAAGTGTATTATTTAAGCTCTTGATTAGTATCAGGATCAATCGATAACTGTTTGTTTAGTCATGATGGGAGTTTTCGTATGACTGAGCAGTAATTGTAGTTCTCTCACGCAGAAGACTGGCCTCACAAAATAACGATCGGGGAGGCACTGGGGTTGGTGGGGTGCAGGCATTTCAGAAGTAAGAACACAGCAAACATGCAGGAAACGACTTCTTGCTCCTGCGGCCACAGCTGGAAGGCGGGCTGGGAGCCAGCAAGCTGCTGGGAGCGGCTCTGGGCAGGACATAAGGAGAGAGGACAGATGGCCTCTCCCGAGCACCCTCTGTTCTCGGCACTGTCCTGAGTGCTGTGCGTGTGGCCTCATCAATCCTCACAGGAATGCTGAGATGAACCCGCAGAGGCTGCTTGGCCCACGAGTAGCAGTCTGGATTCCAACCCCATTTTGTCAGATGTCAAAGGCCCAGCTGCTGACCCTGTCTGATGTCACCTTACCTCTGAAGCTCCCTTGGTGCTATGAGAATAGTCTCGGGAGGGCCTGGGTCCTGGGGTCGTCAGTAAGCAAAACCCAGTTCTAAGGCAAGATCAGACCGTTAAGGAGTGCTCTGAAGCGCCTCGTCTCTGCTACGGCATCCGTCGTCGGCTGGCATTGTGCAAATTGTATCAGCGTAGGATACAATCAAGGATGCTTAATTCAGCGGAAATCTGGAACCCTTGAGCCCCAGTAGCCTTCTCCCTGTGGGGACTGTGTTTGGGTTGTCATTGCATAAAAGGTGGCACAGGGAGAAGGGAGAGGGGAGGCGGAAGAGGAAACAGTATCCATTGAGGGCCTTTAGCGTGCCTGGAATTACACTTGCTCTTGTTTAACCCTCTCGATAATCCTAGGAGGAAGGCAAGTAGTGATCTCCATGAAATCAACCTCAGGTTGCTTAAACGATTTGGCCTAGCGATGGTGGAGCGAGAGTTTAGGGTTAGAATTCAAACCCAAGTCTCCCCTATTCCTTCCATTACTTTGAAAACCCTGTCTCTACCCTGAGTTAACACCCTCAACAGCCTGCCCCTGGGAGTTACTGTGTCACTTGAAAAATACAGCTATGGGGCCGGTGAGATGGCTCAGCGGCTTAAGCGCCTGCCCGGCAAGCACAAGGGCCCGAGTTCGACTCCCAGATCCCACATACAAAAAAGGGGCCGGAGATATTGCTCAGCGGCACGGGCGCCTGCTGGCGCGCGAGGTCCTGAGGTCGAACCCCGGTACCCACAAAAAAAAAAAAAAAAAAAAGAAAAATACAGCTATGAAAAGTGAATGTGCCACCATTCTAATCTCCTTTAAGTAATATTTGCCCTTCACCTGGTCATTTTTTAAAAAGAAAAGTGTTCGTTTCATTTCAATAATCCATTCCAAACAAATCCCTCTATCGAAGCCAAAGACCAATGACATCTCCATTTGTAGGGGGAAAAATGGCCATCTATCTATCAAGTTCATCAAAACCAAAGAAGACTGATGCAAACCTAAAACTTATCATTAGTTTATTACATTTGAGACTTCACTCGTGAGTTCATTTTTATTTTTCTTGTTGCAAGAAAGCATATAAGGGGACAGATAAGTAGAAGATTGTAGTAGAGTTAAAAAATATAAAAGTTCTTTGTCATCAAGTAGAAATAGTCCAGCAAGGGCAGCGGTGACGGGAAGAATCCACATGCAGAACCCTGCGGTAGCTGGAGGTTGTGTTGCAGGTGGGGCCGCTTCCCAATGAGGTTCTCAAGGACCCTTCGGGGCCAGGAGGTGCAGCGGTGTGTTCTGTCACGGCCAGGGCTGAGTCTCTGGCCTCTGCATCCCCTTTGAGTCTGACAATAGATACTTTTTTGGAGCAAGCAAAATTTTCTTGGACACAAATTACTGCTCTGTTTATCTGCCAAGCCTGTTACTGACCCGCCCCACCAGCGCCATCCCTCATCCGTGCAAACCTCGGTGTCTCCCGGCCCAGGCTGGTCTCAGTGGATGGTAACGCGACTCATCCTTAGCCTCAGAGATGCAGAACTGCTGAGACCACTGTATATGTTCGTTCTCTAATCCAGGAGTTCAAGAGGGAGAAAAGTTGCTCTTTGGAAGTGACCATGTGTCTCAGGTCTTCTTACCACACCATCTGGTTCTCTTAGCCAACTTCAAAACATCCCTTCAGGTCTGGTGTTTTAAAACTCTCTAAAATATCAACTATTTAGCTACATTCTATATAATTTAATCGGTAAGATGTCAGCTGTGGAGAACCATCAGATAGTAGAACTGATAAAAAAAACACAAAATTTGATTACTTCTAGTCAACAAATGGAAACAATTCCCACTTTTCTTCCATTGTATGAGAACCGCATTTATTACTTGGCTTTTGCGCACAGCAGCCAGTGATTAAAGTTACTCCCTCTCAGCAAGCAAGGGTTGTCTGACCCCACTCATTTGTTGGCTCCTGGCGGGATCATTATGTAAATTGCCGTCTCAGTGTCTGAGACAGTGCCTGGTGTATGGTGGCTACAGTGAATGTGTGTTACTTGAATGGGTGTCAATTAGTATCAAACACACAATACTCACCATAAGAAAAGTTAGATCAACTTTGAGGATAATCTCAAAAAAATAAATTGTGCCAACGGAGGGCCGGTGAGATGGCTCAGAAGCATAAGCACCTGCTTGGCAAGCACCAGGTCCTGAGTTTGACCCCCGGTACCCACAAAAAAAAAAAAAGGGGGCCGGTGATATCGCTCAGCGGCACAAGCGCTTGCTGGCAAGCGCGAGGTCCTGAGGTCGACTCCCGGTACCCACATAAAAAAAAAAAATTGTGCCAACGGAGTGGAGGAGAATGGCACATGTGTTAATTTTAGTGCTTGGATACTTAACAAAGACACTGGATGAATCTGTGGGTTGGAAACCTCTCTATGGACCACTGAGAGAGAACATTTATACTCCAATTTATCCATTGGTCATACAACCTTTATAAAAGTTCTGGGTTCCTTGGAAAACCCTATCCTAAACTACAATGAGTAATAGATCCCGAGGGCACTGTAGGGGAGTAAAGCGGATCAGAGATTGCGTCTTTCAGATTTGGCTCAGTTCCATGGTGCCTTGACCATGACGTATGTAATGATGGGAGCTTGTGTAGATACTCAGTAAAAGTCTGTTAAATGAATGAATGGATGCGATTAGCCCATTGCCTTTTGTCCTTGCCCACTTCAAGGAATCTAACTGGGTAGAATCTCTAGCTGAAGAGAGAGAGAGAAAGAGAGCAAGAACTAAATGAACTCCAATCTCTTTCCCACCCTCAATCCCTGAAAAAAACAAGTAACCTTGGAAGCTTTGGTTTGGTGTAGGAAGAAAAGTTGAAAGGAAGTGAAAAGGAGGAGGAAAGGATGAGTAATATTAAACATTACACACACACACACACACACATGCATGCACGCACGCACGCACTCGAGGAGGGAAGGTGTTGATTGGCCTGTAGATTGGGGACTTAAATTCTGTTTGCCACAACCAATCACATCCATCTCCAGACCTGCATTCACTCTCCAGTTGAAGCCTGAAGGTGTTGGTTGACCTCTTCGTGGTGGGCGTTTGAATGGAATCAACCTACTGTGCTCCCAAGTTCTGTTACAGTGAAATAGCTGAGCAACTGCCTCCCTTCCATAATCCCACAGACATTCGCATATCTTTGCGTGAGGGCACTGGGGCTTGGTCCCAGCTCCTGCTGGGACTGAGGGTGGGTGGGAGTGACGATCCCTGGCTTGTGCGCCGGGCCGAGGGAGCTCCTACTCACCCTCTTCCTGTTTTTCTTTGAATGCTCTCCTCAGGTTGGGTGGGCTCAAAACGCTTTCAGAAAATTTCCATTGCTCTGCTGTTTCCTCAGCTGCTCTGTCTCTCCTGTGCAGAGAGAAGTCAGCAGCAGTGTGGGTGGAGGAGGCAAAGCTGAGAGGAATACAGTGCAGGGATTAGCTGTGTGGGCTGTGCGGAGGGAAGCTGTGCACCGAATGACAAATCTGTGAGACTCCACACTCCACAAAGTCGTCCAGGCTGAGCTTCCTGCCCCCGGCCCCCTGGCCCTGTGGTGGGGCTCCCCGTGCTGACTCCCAGGAGGGCATCGTCAGGGCAGGCCAGGCTCCTGATTGCTGGCCCGGCCCAACAGGAACAGAATGACGGGGTGTTCCAGCTGGGGACACTGCCGCTCCTTCTGTGTAGTAAGGACAGATACCGTCAGGGAGGACCCTGGAAATGCCTGAGCCGGTGTGGGGGGCATCAGCGTTTGTGTCTTTTTAAACCACTTTCTTACTAAGCTTTCAGATGTTTAGGTGATAACCGACCAGCAAGCAGTGCAAGTGACTTGACCTTCTCTGCCTCCTCTGGGCAAGGAGGTGAAAGTCATTCCTGCTCTGCGCTTGCTTCACAGGGTGACAGGAGTCACTGACACGATCGCCCAAGGTTCACAGATCCTTAAGAGTTAACCACTGCTTCTTCCTTGGTGCTGCTTTCCTGGTCCAAGTCGTAATCTTGTGCGAGCCTTTGGGTGTGAAGCTAACCCCCACGGCTCCCAAGCCAGCATTCTTGCTTTAGTTTTTCTAAATGAAGTCTTTCTTCCCAAGTGAATCTAATTTGACTTTGATCGTTTAAAAGCCTCATACACTTTCTGGTTGTACAGCAAAACCTCAGTCAATGGAAACCCACCTGTCTCTTCTAACTTGGGCTCTGTCAGTTGCCAGAAGTATTTAAACTGTCCACGATAGAAGACCCAGACGAAATAGAGCTACCGCAACAGCCCTGGAAGAACAAAAGCCGGAGCAGCAGGGGTGAGGAATCTGTGGAAACGCACAGGTTAGGAACCTCGATGGGACTTAAAATTCAAATGTGGGCTTCCAGGCAGCGCAAGTGAGAACTGGAGAGAGGTGGAGAGAACAAGGGGGAGAAGAACGATTACATAACTCATTTCTTTGTTAAAAGAAAGCACAACATTTCACTAAGAGAAACAATTCTATTTCTTGACATTCAGCTCTAAAATGAAATTTTCATGTAGATCTTTAAATAAGGGCCATTGAACAAGGTAATAGTGATTGTCTTTAAGAGCAGTTTTACAAGAGATGCAGAAACATTCCCCACGTGGCCGTTTTTCCACGCGGTCTGAGGGCGCAGTGTGGAGTCACCGCTCTGCGCGGGCGGGTCTGTGGGGACGGCAGGCGACGGCCTTCCTGGCCGGGCAGGGGAGCAGAGCTTCGGGAGTGTAGAGCGAGCGTGGCTGCCGGCTGCTCTTCGTCCTGCCGACGCGACGCCAGGAGAAGCCAAGTGCGTATCTGAGAAACTGTTCATACGGAGCCGTGCGCTGGGCGCTGCGCTGCGGGCACTGCCTGCGGGCCGCCCCTCCTCTCGGAGGTCGTGTGCTTCCAGCCAGGCTTCGGGCGTGCAAGGGCAGGGCACAGCCACTGCGTAGTTGCCAGCCCGTGAGTGACCTTAACCACGTGCCCCTCCCTTCCACCCTTCAGCGACCGAATTACCGAATTCCTAGAGAAGCCACTTTACGGTGTTCAAAGCGGTGTGCGCTTGCAGATTCTGCAAACACACTGAACCGACTCCTGGACTTCTTTCTCACCTGGTAATATAGCTCTTTTTTTTTTTTTTTATTTTTTTTTTATTTTAAAGAGAAGAAAAAACAAAACAAATCAAAAGAAGAACAAATTTTCAAACAAACATAATAGGAGGGTAACAATGGTTAATACATTACGTATTACTATCTTTAAGTTAGTTATTCAGGACACCAGACATTAGCATTCAATTGTCCAAACATTATTGGCACAAACCTTACTCTTCAATGAACTAAGTAAAAATGGTAGTGTATCTATCTTAACCATCTTATATATATATACAATTTTTTTCCCTTTCCCTTCTTTCTTTTCCCTATTGCAGTCTCTCTTTCCTTTTGACCAGTTTCTTTTTGATTCACCATGTCTATTGTACATTTTGGATCTTATTTACTCTTTCAGTTTCTCATACTAGAGAGATAATACGATGCTTACACATGTGCTTCTGGTTTATTTCACTTATGAGTATTTTCTCGAGTTGCATCCATTTACCTATAAAAGTCTCCAGTTTATCCTTCTTTATGGCTGAATAGTACTCCATTGTATAAAAATACCACATCTTTCTTATCCATTCCTCAGTTGATGGGCATTTGGGTTGTTTCCAAGATCTGGCTATTACAAATTGTGCTGCTATAAACATGGTGTGTAACATTTTTAAATGCTCCTTCTCCATATATGTGCATGTATGTATATATTTTACCATGTGGATATTTTATCATCTGGAGTTTATTTCAGTAGGAAGAATGAAGTAGGGATCCTATTTTTTTTTTTTTTTTTTTTTACTATGGCTATCCAGCTGTCCTAATAAGAAAACCCAGCATTTTTCTTGTGATCTAAAATGCTTTGTATATTCAAGTATATTGTATGCAAGAGACTTTTTGGCTTTGTTCCACACACCCAATCACTTATGCCCCAGTACCACACTGTTTTTATTAGTGTAACTTTAAAATTTAGATTCCCTGGCAGGTTAGGTGGCCCCTTTGTGACTTTTTTCCTAGTTTGTATTTTACATAATTTTTGGAATCAGCCTGTGTAGCTTCCTCTATCAGCTGGCCCCTAACAACTTTTATTCTTAGAGATCATGTTAAATGTATAGATTAACTTAAGAAGGATTGAAATTTTTGTAATGTTGCATTTTCCCATAGAAGACCTGATGTACATTTTCCTTTATTCAAATCTTTTGTGTTTTCCCACCTACAAAATATTCTATGTGTAAACCTTATGCATTTTTATGTTTGTCACTATGCTCCATAAATTCTTTTGTTTTGTCTTTGGTCTAGTTGCATTTGAAGGCTTTTGAATTTGTCTATTAATTTCATATCTAGCCATCTTACTGGATTCTCTTATGTAAGCATTTTCAGCTGAGTTTTTTGGGTTTCCAGTAAATAGTTGTACCATTTGCAAATGGTAATAATTTTACCTCCTACCTCCAAATATTTTTAACCTCCTGAATCTCTCTGACTCAATGGGAATGCTTTTAGTAATTTTCCCCATAAACATGGTGTCCCTCATGATTTTTTACTTCCTGAAAAATCCTTCTCAATTCTCCCTTTAGGTGATTCTTACCCCGTTATCTATGGTTAGCTGTGACAAACTTTCCTGACATTCTTTACAGAAACTAAAGAATGAAAGAGCTCAGGCTAGAGAGGCCTTACTTCCATTGTGCAGCTGTCAGCCTTCCGGTGGCTTCCACCCCTTTTGGCTCAGAAACAAGAGAGGTGGCCACCACCATCTCAGTCACATGGCAGCCCTGGGGACTTCTGAGATGATGGGTCTCCTCTAATTCATTTCTCTGCTTTACAGCATCGGCGCTTAACAAATGTCCTGTGTGTTACTAAGGAGAGATGAGCAGGTCGAGAACCCTTTGAAGCTCTGCGTCACACATCAGCTCCAACTCCACGCATGCGCACTCTGTGCCAGCCAATCTGTGGATGTGTCAGTGTCAGGCTGTTCCTCGTACTCGCGTCCCCGGAGTCTCCACACACGAAGCCATCCCTTCCCACTGCACTGCGCTCCTTGCAGGGAGAGTCGTACCTGTGTGAACCAAAATGAGACCATTTGGATCACGTTCCTTCCTGTCCTTTGAATTGTGTTACTGGCCCCGGTTCTAATTATGACCTCAGTCCTGTCATTTACCGATGATGCTAAGCAACAGCTAGTTAACTGTGGTTCCACTTGCAGTCTGACCCTTACCCCAGGTTGGGTGTTCTGCGAATCTGAACTTTACTGCAAAGCTCATTCTAAGTTGTGCGGATTCAGTTGCAGTTATGACAAGTTTTTGTTTCTGAAACAAGAAAGTCATAATCTTCAGAACATGAATTCCAAAATTTTTGAAGTGTTTCGTTTAATGACAGGGAAGCTGACATGCAAACCTGGGTGACATGTAAGTGAAGTCAGGCAGGATAAGTAGACATGGCGAGGAACCACTCGTGCCTGACCTATTTCTCTTTGTTCTCGGTGCTGGAGCATAAGATGGGAACTCTTGTGAGCAGTAAAACACCACCACATTTTGTGTTTCTTTTGTTTTCATGCCCGGTACTTTTATTTTACAGATTCAGTGAAGGCTTTGTGCGTATTTGTTGAAGCTACATGACCCGTTTCATGCACCGAAGGCAGGATCTGATCGTATATTTTGAATCTGATGCCATGTAAATCTTTATTCTTTGCCCGAGTAAAGCATGCATCCATGATACATGAGGAATTTCCTCCTTGACAAATTTTATAAATCTTAAGAGTAAACCCTTACCCCCACAGCAGCATCCTTTGTATTTAACAAGTGGATTGGTATGAAAAGACGCCAGTACGTTCTATCGAGGTACCGTTCTCCGTCCTTCCTCTCCACTTACCCCGTGGGCTTCAGGGCAGTAGGCAGAGACAAGGCTTGGAAGCATAGTTAAGTGATCAGTAAATATTTATTTAATGAGCGAAGGAAGTCTGAAATTCAGTTCAGGCTGAGTATGCTTATGGAGACGGTAATTATTACTAATTATAATTAATGTTCATTTGAAACATTTCTTTACTCATCAATTTAAATAACATAAGCACTACGTCTGCCTTAGAGTAATATTCTAGATATTAGTCTGAAATTACATTCTCAATCCTAAAATATGGTTTTGCATTAATTAACTACAGCATAATTAGTGTCAGTGGGCACATGGCTCAATTTTGCCCTTCTGTTCTCAGTGCCTAAAGATAGCGCTCTCCGGAGGGCTGGTCAGGTGCTAGGTGGGTTCAGAAATAGCAGCCAGTGTTGTTGTCCCGACCTTTCCAGACACAGGACAGCTCCAGGCCGCGCCCTGCCCTCCCCGCCTCCTTCGGATCAGTCCGAGCGCCGTGGGGAGGGTGAGATTGTTATTCAGGATACTTTTTTTTTGAGCCAGTGATACATTCATATTTTTCTAATTCCTTATGCTGTACTCTGAGGTAGATTTTGAGATGTTAAATAAGTCGACAGAAGTTTTAAGTCACTCCACTGATTTTAATGCTTTTGTGCTGCATTGATTAACAACAATAACAACAACCAAAAAAGAGAGAAAGAAAGAAAAATCCACAACCCCTCACCCCTGCTGTCTGACAGTGAGCGTGCAGGGCGCTGTGCTGTGCTGTTCGTTATTTTCACTGATCGCCACACAGCACAGGGCCCCGGACAGGCTGTCCAGGAGCTGGGCCTGGGTTCTTGATTAGCGGGAAGCCTGGCTCTAGCAAGGATGGCGGCTTGCAGAAACAGATCTGTGCACTGCTGTCGAGACTCCAGCCCGCGATATCCAGCGGATTAAAGAGAATGGGAAGAAAGCACAAAACTCTTCCAGGTCAGCGCACCTGCAGAGTCCTGTGGGTGACCGCAGCAAGGTGCTACAGCGTGCTTGCCCAGCCCGCTGCCAGCACTTTCTTTTAATGTAAATGGATCATTTAAAAATAGCAATTTTAGGCCAGATGTAGTGGGGCACGCCTGTAATCTCAGCACTCAGGAGGCTGAGGCAGGAGGATTGCTGTAAGATTGAGGCCAACCTGGGTTACATAGTGAGTTCAAGGCCAGCCTGAAATGCACAGTGAAACCCTGCCTCAAAAAGACAAAAATAAACAAATAAATACATAAATATAAAAATAGCAACTTTAAGGATTTTTTTAGGGAGTGGGTGTTAGAACTCTCTTTCCTTGCCAGGATCGTTTATTTTAAAAGATACTGTTCTATTTAAAGATCTTTGTATCATAAATTGGTTTAACATCATATTATTCTGAAAGTCCTCTTGTCACATCCAGGGGTAGACAGCAAACCAGTGGTCTGCTGGAAAACACAGCTCCTGCGATCCTAAACCTGGTGTCAGTAAAGAACTCAAGAAGCAGAGTTCAAAACAAAAGAAGACAGTTTATTGGAAGGTGGGGAAAGGGGGGAAGAGAGAGGTGACAGACAGCTACTCTGGACGAGGAGGGGGTATCCGAAGGTGAATACCCGTGGATGTTTGTCCTCAGCTCCTTTTTGTTTAGGACTAGTGGTTTCTCCCAGCCCCGTGGGCACCTGGAAGTTGGCACCATCTGACTGGCTCTGGCCGTCTCGGATCCTGACCTGAGCACCTCTCTCTGCACTCTTCCTGGCCGTTTGTGATGGATAAGTGTGGGGCCTCGTAGAAAGGTAGCGTAGAGTTTGTGAGTGAGGAAAGGGGACATGTGTGCTTTATACATTAAATAAGAGTCCCCAGTTGGCTGCCCCTTATCTCCTTTGCATTGTGTCAGGAGGGTGAGGGGGGCTGGTTACCCTGGCCTTTATGTTTCTGGCTTCCTCAGGGTTAACTCTTCTTGATGAATTCTTATGGTAACTGTGCTACCTGGCGCCTCTTTAAGTCCAGCTTCTCTCTCCCTCCTTCGTCTTTCTAATTGCTCTAACTGCAGAGTCGACCTGTAGAGGCAGAAACTGCTTTTCGTAAGTTTTCCTATTGATTTTTAATAAAGCTCAATGAGATCCTATTTTATCCTTTTTCCTGCCTGTGACCCCTATTCCTACATTCTCAGCCAGAAAATTAATAGAGAAAAAATTAATAAAGGAAATAATATATTCTTGGAGTCACTAACCACAAAATCACTAGTTTTTTGTTGTTGTTGTTGTTCTGAAAAAAATTTTTTTAAAAGGTGTCTGGTTCTTTTCCAAAGAGCATTTTGAAAGGAAGATGGACACAAGTTGACAAGAACAGAAATGATTTGATAAAGTAACCTTAGTGGGCAGTGGCCATTTTGCTGAATCTAGCTTGCTAACTCCAGTGATCACAAAAAGGAAGAAAATAAGTTATTTGACATTAATAAAAGATGTGTATTCAGTGCAGAATTGAAATATGAGTCATTTAGCACGTGACATTATAGCTAAAATTATTTTCCCTTTGTCTTTAGGTCTTTCTCTGGAATTAAAGGACTCCAGCTAAAAGTTAACCTCCAACCCAACGTTAATTACTTGTTCTACGTGAGAGCCATCAATGCGTTTGGGACAAGTGAACAGGGCGACGCTGCCCTCATCTCCACCAGAGGTGCTTTCTCCCTCGGGCGAGCATTTCATTCCTTCCCTCCCGCAACCCCCAGAAGATATCTAGAGGGCAGCTTCAGACGGCGCCCAGCCTGCTGCCAGTCGAGGTTTCTGTCCCGAGGCCCCAAGAGTGGTCAAGGGTCAAGAGGTTTCCTTTATTTTTTGGTTCAGAACGTAGCGACGCCCTGCCCCAGTTGGGAGAAACGCATCGAGCCGACCCTGAGGTGGCCCGCACACTCGAGGTGGTAGGACCCTTCCCATGACCTCTGGGTTCCCTCGCCACGTGCTGCCATCTGCGAGTGTGGGGTGCTGCACGTGCAGCATGAGGACAGTCCCAGCCTGTCACACCGCGAGGCCCACGAACAGGTCTCCAGTCTAGCTCCGTTTATTCCGGTTTGTGAGAATTAATGTGTGTGGAATGCACGAGTAACTCGAAGCAGTGATAAAACCGTTCAGTGACATTTTGGGGAAACTGCCCATGTGATGCCAATAAAAGAAATGTTTGGCTCTTCTTAATTATTGCCAAAGGAGGTGAGAAATGAAAAGGTGATCATTTTGCTGCCTTATCTAGACACAGAAATGGCACAAGACTGAGGGGGGCACATTACACATTGCCCCTGTGCCTGGGCCTCGTTTGGGCTGCAGGCAGGGCAGCCTGGTGTTAGGGACGAAGGCTCCCACCTGCACCCACAAGTGTTTTCCCTGTAGGCCCAGAAGGGCACCCGGAAGGGACGATGCTGGCTCAGGTGCCTGGGTGGGGCATGTGTGCCCGCAGGTGAAGCGAATGCTCGCGGCCAGCAGAGTGGCCCTCGAACAGGCCGCTCCCGTAGTGCGGGTGGCGGTGATCAGCCTGCACGGGTCCCTCGGCAGGAGTGAAATTTTCAGCTGTGGATCTGAAAACACTGTAGAGGGTTCCGATGTCAGGGGAAAGGGAGACCAAGTCCCGAAATGTGGGGCTTGGCCTAGCACTGGACAGTGTGCTGATGTTACCCTATTTTCTCAACGTCACAGGAACCAGATTTCTGTTGTTGAGAGAGACGGCTCATCCTGCTCTGCAGATCTCCTCCGACGGGACAGAAATCAGCCTCGCCGAGAGGAGGCGGCTGACGGAGTGAGTGGAGAGAGCAGGCCGGGTGGTGGGCGAGGCTGCAGTGCCTCGGGGACCTCCACGGGTATTCCTGGTGCACAGGGCGTGCCGGGAAGTGGCCTGCATACAAACGCGCGGGCACCTCCGAGCACCCACAGCCACCGCGGGGCTGGGGAGCGGCAGGGCCAGTTCAGAGCTCGAAGTGAGTGTATTTTTATTGGGGGTCTAAGCACAGATGGTTGTTTTTTTTTTTTTTGTGGGTACTGGGGGATCGACCTCAGGATCTCGAGCGCCAGCAGGCGCCCGTGTCGCTGAGCGATATCACCGGCCCCTTTTTCGTATGTGGGATCTGGGAGTTGAACTCAGGCCCTTGCGCTTGCCGGGCAGGCGCTTAAGCCGCTGAGCCATCTCACCAGCCCCAAGCACAGATGGTTTTAATGCACTGGCTGTTTTAAGGTATAATCTCTGGTTCAGTGAAAAACACAGTCCAGTAATAATCCTGTTATTTTCAATAACAAATCAGATTATGTATCAACCACTTGAAAAGGAATTTGAAATTGGTCCTATTCTGGCCATGGACTCTCACCCCACAGTAATACTCCTGAAAGGAACATCAAAGAAAAGAATCAAAAGCTGAGGGTGGGGTGGGAAGGAGACTGAACTGAAACTTGCCTGTAGCCTCTCATGGTTATTTTGTGGGTCAAAATGGCCAAACGGGGGAGAATACGGAAAATCCCCAGCATGCTCCTGTGCATGCCAGGGTGCCCAGGGAAGTACCTGGTGGGCCGCGGGGCGGGAGGTGCACTATGTCTGCCCGGCTGCTTCTGCCGTCTGTGGCTCAGCTGAGGGCTCCCTGCTCCAGAAAACAGTCAAACCCTTGCTGGGCCCGGCACCCTGATCTTAATCTGTGCGAAAGAACTGACAATTGCAGAGTCACTCAGGAGCAACTGCCAGACAGCAGCAGTCCTGTCCTGCGTATCTTTGAGTCTTCAGAATCTAGCATGGACCCTGGCGCATTGTGAGTGCTAAATATATACACATAAGTGGATTCAGAAAAGAAAAGATCTAAGAAATAAATAGGGCTTTTCTGTCTTTTTTAGGTTTCTCAAAAATAAAAAAAAAATCAAAAAGAAAAGAAATTGGCTGGAGGTTGGCAATAGTTCATAGATGATGACTGATGAAAACTATAATACATTTTATAGAATTTTGTTTACATCTTATTAACCTGAAAATCAGCTCATAAATATCAGGCAGGCAGGCTTTGCTCCAGGGAGTAAGGCTCATCGGTAGCCGCCTCTCTGAAATGAGGTTGTTGGATGAAGATGAGAAAGTGAGATACTCCATGCCCTCGCATTAGTCATTTTCTCATCTGTTAAAGGGGAGACGGAGAAGCTGCTGACTGAATATTAACTCTGGTGAAATTAAAAATGCCTCCTTGCTGTCTCAGCCATTTCTAAGCAAAATTGAGCAAATCATGCCAACAAGGCTGCCCTCACAGTGGGGTGCGCTTGGGTTTGCTGCACTGTGCCTCTGGTAGAGATGGCTACAGTGAGACCTAAAGGGACAGACCGATCTCTCAGGGACCCCCTGCGATTTGGGGGACAGAGTCGTGAAGGGTGGGCCACAGCTCGACAGAGCCCCCCGCCTCTGCTCTGCCCGCTCAGCCTTGCATTGAAGAGCTGCGCCTCGTGTGGTCACTGTGCCCAGGAAGCCTGCTGTGTAAGGAGGCTGCAGCGATTCCATTTCTCTAAGTCTTGGAAGAACACTTTGCAAGTCAGCTTTCTGCCTTCTTCTTCCTAAAAACAGAGATTGTACCATTTCTTTTCTTCTGGCCATTATTTTAGTGGTTTCCTTGTTCCCAGCTCCTCCGGGAGAGGCAGTGAGCCATATGCTCAGGCTGTGTGGGCAAATGTCGAATGCGTGCTCGGGTTGGGGTTAGGAACTCGGTGAGCAGAATGACCTGAGTCCAATTCCAGCGGCTTCCAAAGGTGGAATTCTGTGTAAAAGGAATGCGAGGTGAATGTGGCTGCTCAGGAGGTAATGGGTGGAGCTTTCCCTGCTGAGCTTAATCTCATCAACTTTGCTTGCAGAATCCCATCAGTGCTGGGCGAGGAGCTGCCTGCCTGTGGCCTGCATTACTGGGAAACCACGGTCACCGACTGCCCGGCTTATCGACTTGGCATCTGCCCCAGCTCGATGGTGCGGGCCAGGGCGCTGGGACAGGGGGAGACCTCATGGTACATGCACTGCTCGGAGCCACAGAGGTAAGCTGGAGCCCCCCCATCCTCACGTTACCCAGTGACCCCCACCTAGTCGGGAGCATTACCCCTGCCCAGGTTCTGAGCCAACTAAGAGCGATATTAAGAGTCTAATACACAGAGACTGAACTAGTGCTCTGATCACTAAGGAAGGTGGTTTACAGAACATGGCCATACCTGAGGACAAGAGCGTTTCTGATGTTGAACGCTGCTTTGGGCAGACAGACCCACCCAGAAATCTGGTGGGGTCCACCTGCCTCCCTGCAGAGCAGAGCTGGTCCCTGGAGAGGCAGAGAGAGAGAGATGCAGGTCTCCTCATGGCCAAGAGGCGGGAAAGAGGAAGGGTCAGCTGGGCTATGCATGGCCAGTTTTTCTATCTGAACTCACCGTGAGGTGGAGAGATGCCACCGGGTGATGCTAAAAGGGCTGTCTCTCAAAAAGGGACTCCACAGAGGGAGGAAGAGGTGGGTCTCCAGCACTTCCCCGGGCACCGGTCTATACCAGGGGTTGGCAAACTACTGCCCACGGGCTGGCATTTCCAAGGTTGGGATTCTGGGGGAACACACAAGGGAAGTGGGAAACAGAGACAGGAAAGGGGAGGCAGGAAACATTTGTTTTATGGGTGGCACATTCTTCCTTGGAGCATGAGCTCCTGTGTCCCCAGAGGCTTCTCTGAAGGCTCCAGCCGCACTGCTGATCCCATCATTGCCACATGAAATGCTGTGTGGCCTCGCAGCGTCCTGTCATCCTTCTCATTCGCAGGCGTTGCAAGGTCCTTGGCCATCTGTGCATCTCATTCCCGTCTTCTGAACCTTCATCCTGCCTCATGAGCTTCTCTTTGTGTGAAGCCGATGACTTGTCATCCCCTAAATGCTTGAATTTCTGGGCCTTAGGACAACATCACAGGTCTGAAGGTCCCTGGTCGCTGCTGCCTGAGCACTTACCCAGATCCCAGGGCTTCAGACTGCCCGCGTGTGCCCCCGCACACAGCCCCGTTCTACAGAGAGATTTCTCATGCGTCTCTTTTTCTTTTCTTCCATCTCTCATTTCTTTCCTTCTCTTGATTTCAGAGCCTCACTTTCAGTTTCTAAGTCTGGTAGGAGAAAGCCCTAAGTGTGTTACCTTTTTTGCAGTGAAGCATTTCAGAAAAGGTCAGCAATTTCTTCCTCTCAGCCCTGCCTTGAATTTCCTTTCACAACGAAAACCGTGCACTAAACGTGCGGGGTAGACGTCGAGCAGTGCGTGCCCTGACTATGATTTACAGCCCGCGTCCCGCTTTCTCTCGGCGACCGTTCTTCCTGTCTGCTCTGTGCAGCGTGGGTTCCTCTGTGGTCCTTCGTGTCCCCCAGCCTGCCCAGAGACGCACCAGATACACAAGTATTCCCCAGGGGCATGTGTTGGGTTTATTCGAATTAAAGAGAGAAATCAGAGGCCTTGCCCTCTGGCTGCGAAGCCGTGGAAAACATGGAGGAGATGGAGGGGAAAGTTGGTTTGGAGCAGGCGGAATATATTCAAAGCATGCAGCTGGCAAAATAATTAAGTTTTCTTAAACCTCCTAAAGTCCCTTATGTAAGTTACCTATAAATCTTTAAAACTGTAAAATTAATGCATTGTATGGAAGGCAAGCCTTTTTAAAATACACGGCAGCCTCCAATGAGTTTTATTCAAAAGAATGACACACCATGAATGCGGTAGCTGAAACATGTGGGCAGCTGGGAAAGAATCAGAATGTTGAGAAAAATCACAAGGGAGGCCTATGCTGGCTATTCTGGGACAACTTCCTAAAGCAGAAGGGGAAAATTATTCAAAATGTTTGTTGGGATGAGCTATGCATTTAGCACACAGGAGGAATCTGGGAAAGTATTTGGAACAACGTTATTGCCACCTGTTATTTTTAACCGAAGCTAATGACTGAAAAATCAGTTATTTCCACGTGATTTTCCTCCCCCAATTCTTCAAGATTCCCGGTCGTCTCGTTTCAGGTACACGTTTTTCTGCGGCGGCGTCGCGAGTGACGTCCAGGTGACCGAGCGCCCCGGCCGCGTGGGCATCTTGCTGGACTGCGCCGGCCAGCGGCTCGCGTTCACCAACGCCGACCGCGGGCAGCTGCTGTTCCTCGTGAGGCACACGTTCAGCGAGGGCGTCCACCCGGCCTTCGCCCTGGAGAAACCCGGGACCTGCGCTCTGCATCTGGGCGCGGAGCCCCCGGATTCCGTAAGGCACAAGTGACCCTTGGCTTCCGCGTGGGAGGGAGCGAGGCCTGCGGGGCCGCCGCTCTGTCCCAGGCGCTGCGCGTCGCACGCTCGCGCTCGGGACAGCGCGCACAGAGCCAGCCGCGAGCACGTGCCCGAGAGGGGCAGGGGAGGACAGCCTCCGCTTCTTCGGAGCTCTCCCCCAGGTTGGAAGGACTGACGCTTCCCGGGGAAACAAAAATAGAGAGGTGGGCTCCCTCCTGATCTATCCGGAAAGAGCGGCGCGGGACGGGTTCCGGAGATCCTCCTCCAGCGAGGCGCGGGCTTTTCAGCGCTTCTCACCGCATTTCACTAAAGCACAGCGAACCCTTAATCATTAGGGAGAGGGTTCTGGTTGATCTAAATTTATAACTAACTCTTTTGTAATAATGTGTACTGTAGAATGTGAGTCTTACTTCCCAGAAATTTTAAATGTAGAAAGTACTAGACATTACGAATGTCTGTTTGTTAAATAAACGGTTAGTCTTATGAAACGGAACTGCTGTGTGAGCTTTTTGCACCTAACTCACGGGTCTGGCAGCTCTGGAGCAGGAAAAACTGCAGGAGAAACGCCCGTCTCACGTCAATGGGTTGCGCGGCCTCTGGTTTTCGTGTAAGAGTGTTATGCACGCACATTTTAAAATCGAAACATCCTCAGCCCACAGCAACCATACGGTTGACTATAAAGTCAAATACCAGTGACTGGGAATCTCTTTTCACTGAAACAGAAAGCAGCTGGTCGTTTTTAGGTGTCGTGCTGCACTCTCTCCAAGTCTCCCAGGAGCGTGCGGAGTTGAGGAATCCGCTGCTCTCTTTCCCTGTGATGTAAATGCTTCGGGCGGGCACAAGGTTTTCTCCCAGTCCTGTGAATTCGGTTATTTTCTTGAATTGAGAAATAAAATCCTACTTCTGGAATATATTCTAAAACCTGCTGTTCACTGGCTAAAACAGCCAAACTGGATCTGAACCTGCATGAGTAGAGACACTGGAAAACTTTACCACCGCGCCGTGAAGTTGGGGAGCTGTGGGCAGGATGGAGGCTTCGCGACTCTGCAGGAGCAGCTGGCTGTGTGTGGAGAAAGAGCCTCCCTTCCTCAGGTGCTGCTCGGGGTCTGACAGGTCAGCTGCCCCTGATCGTGATTACTTTTGGGCTTGGCAGGAATGTAAAGTAATTGAAAATACAACAGCAGTAACTGAAAATATAATGTGAAGCTTGGAATTTGAATCAGTTTGGGCTCCTCTGAGAGCAGCCCTGGTAATGATTTGGTGCTGGTGTTTGCACGGGAGGGGATTCCAGGGGACACTTGGGGAAGTGGGAAAGGGAGACAGGAAGGGGGAGCCAAGAAGCATTTGCTTTATGGGGGATCTGTGGGCAACTGGGCTCGATCCTGCTAGGCACCCCGCTGGAAACCTCGGGGAATATGCTAAAGGCTGGCATTTAACCAGCCCTGGTGGGTGAGGGCCGCCTGGAGAGGGTCATTCGCCTCCCCTCCCCCATCCAGGTTGCCTTCCAGAAAGCCTGAGAGAGTCCATGAGTAAGAAGGGGAAAGTACAATGATGAGGCGGTCCAGGCCGGAGTTGTGGTAGCGCCTTTACCAGATGACCGCTTTGGGCAGTGTAGCTCAGATCCCTCCCCTCTCCCTCCCCCCTTCCCTTCCTTTCTCACTCCTCCCCTCCCCTCCTCCTTCCTTTTGCTGGGGATCAAACCCAGGGCCTCTTGCACACTAGGCAAGCATTCTACCACTGTGCTATACCCTCGGCACAAACTCAGAATCTTAGTTATGGTTTTGGTTACCCTCTCCTTGGGATAACTGTAAACATGAGATAAAATAAGCATGTGGAATGGGCCAGGATTTTGTAGTATGTAAAACACGGCAAGGACTGTAGCGCTTCTCCGGGTCCCACCTCCCATGCACCTGCAGCAAGGCTCCCTCCTGGCCGCTTGCTCTGTTGCAGGTGGGTGGTGGACCCGTGCCTTGACTGTCTCTGTTGAGTGGTAGATTTCCTGGTTGGTCCTTAGTGGATTGTTCTAGAGTGGACCGATAAGGATAAATGAATGCAGTTCCCTCCATGGCCAAGCAACTCTTTCCTCCTTGGCCCTTCTCTGATTTCCATTTTGCCTTCTTTTCTCTTCACATAACATAGAAGAAAGAAAGTCTGCATATCTTGGTCAAATTGCTTCTCCGGACATCTTTCAGGGGTGTTTATCAGTTTAATAGCATGAATAGCACACGAATTCTCTTAGTCCTCATCAGAATTGTGCACGGCGAAAACTGTTGCCATTTTACAGCTGAGGAAACTACAGTAGCCTAAAAGCGGTTTAAGGACTTGCTTACAGTCACAGGGGGCGGGGTAGAGCGTGGCTCACATATAACCCAAACCCAGCTAAGACTGAGTGTGCTGTGCTTCGTTTTTACTTTTTCCACATGTGTGGTGCGTACGAATGTAAATGTGCGCAAGGCAGGTTTATGTAAGTATGTGTACATTCATATGTGTTCCCTTTCCTTGAACTAACTGCCTTCCCGAGCTTCTGTGTTAATAACTCTTGGCCAACATCGGGTTACTTTGATTCTTTCTTCAGTCTGGTGACCCTAATTCATTTATGTGCGGAATCATTTGCACACGGAACTTGGAGAATTCAGAATCTGCAGCATTCTGTTTGTGGAGAAAAGACCTCACCTATGAAACCATGTTGCCTCTTCTAAGAGGTGGATGGTCCCGATACAGGAGGCTTCGAGAAAGCAACGAAGGTTAATGCTGGTTCTCGCCCATCTCCTCGCGTGCGCACCGGCAACCCGGGACAGACACATCCTGTCAGATTTAGAAACCGTCTACTGCAGGAACCGTTTTTCTTGTTTTTCCCGAGGAGCTTCCTTAAAGTCCAGCGGGACTGAAACACTACTTCACCAGCACCCCCCACCCTTTACAACCCTAGTGCTCTGAGAGCCAGATACCCACACTTTCCGCCTCCTCGGCTCAGGGCTATATCTGAATCTCTCACTGCCCAAAGCGCTGTGAACTGTCCCATGCTGTTCCTGAACGAATGTGCCAGCCTCACACAGTGGATACAAATGACCTTAGCACCAGCAAAGAACCCAGGACGGCCACACAGCGGGAAGACGGGCACTGCGAGGGGCCCGCTAGCTTGGGTGCCCACTTCTGGGTCCTCTCGTGGTTGGGCTGCAAAGGTGGCTCAGCGTCTCCAGGTCTCAAGCCCCCGCCTGTGCGCATGTGAAGCACCTTGGTACCAGGACGCTCAGACTGTGTTTGAGGTGGATGTGGTCTTGGTCGTGAGCCTGTCATAGTAAGCTGGTCACATGGGTGCTTCCTAGCTGTGTGACCAGTCCTAACCTTCCAAACTCACCTCCTGCACCATAAGCTCCAAAACTGAGTACAGATCATCAATCCAACCCTTAGTAACCAAATGATGCAGATGGGCCAGCTCATCCTGCTCAGAAAAATAATTGATGGATCCAAGGTTCTAGAATGGCGCTCTTCAGGTATCAGAGTCCGTGGCATAGCCCAAGGGCCAGCGGCTCTTAGATATGCAGTTAGGTAATTAAGATGAGCTGAAATTAGCTCATGCTAGGCACATCTGACCTGTAGCCCTGAGCCCACTGCTGAGGAGTGTTTCAAGAACACTAAAGGAAGAGCGTAATCCCTCTGCTGCTGATAGCTAACCCCTTCCTGTCCCTGATTTGGTGACTGCCAGGGCCACTAGTGATCCCAGGCATGTCCCTGGGCTGAGTGAAGTTGGGCTTTGTTTCCAGCTGCTTATCAGGGCTAAGGAAGGAAGACGGACTCCAGGCTGCTCTTAGTTCAGCGCCTCTCAGTTTCTTTCACTGTCCTCAGGGTGTGTGTGCTTGTGCCCTTCTTCTGTGGGGCCTTGTTTCATCTTAAGCGAATGCCCTTCCTCTGCTCAGTTTATTTTTCCAGTTCATGCTAGTAATTTCTGATCCCGAGTAATATATGAATTTAAGAATAGTTTGAGAATAGTTGGAGGATGAAGAACATTTAGCTTGGAACAAATACAATTTAGGGGAGAGTGTAAGGCGTCTTCTAAGAATTGAGGACCTGTGATATGGAAAGAATAAGGCTTATTTTGATTTTTCCACTAAAACCAGTTGGTAGAAGTCTCACCAGTGGGTAGAAGTTGGAGAACTGTATTCAGGAGGAGGAAGAACACCCCATCTGGAAGGGGTGTACTGCTCAGCAGGTGCAGAGCGCTCAAAGTCAGGCAGAATGATCACCTCTCTGGAACAGCAAAAGGCAGATCCTACGCTTTTGAAGCTGCGCCTCTGGTGTCCTGGCATCCCACAGAGGTGCGGGCACATGAGCGCAGGCACATAAACACCTATCCCATTTTATCACAGTGATTCAGTTTTCATGTTTTGTACATTAGGCTCCATGTAACATTTCATTTGATTAAAAATTTTCTGCAGTTAAATAAAGTCCCAAAACTGTAAACTACCAAGATTCAAGTCTGAATATTGTGATGCAGAGTGACCCAAAAGGCCCTATATTCCTTCAGGATTTCCTTTCCTTTACTATACAAATAGGGATATAATATAGATTGCAAGACATTCTGTCTCCTGTTCCAAATTTCTAGAATTTCTATAGATGATTATGTTTTCCCCGGCAGCACCTCTGATTTCCTGCCTTCAGGTTCTCATCCTTCACCCCTTGACCTTTCGTCTTTACCTAAGGCCTCCCTGGGACATCTGCTCTACATCATCCCCACGCGCACACACAGTGTCCTTGGTTCCTTAGGGCAGCACTGACACCAGCGCACTTTGCTAGCGGAGAAGGCTTGCGCGGGAGAGTTAGGCTTAATGAGGGGTATTTTTCAAAGAACATAAAACTGAATATGAAACATCCAACTTTGTGTGATGCACGTCAGTCCTGTCTTCCTGCCATATTGAACACACTAACCTCTCTATTCTACTTCGTTCTTTATATTCTGCTTAGACTTTAGTGTTTTAGGTCAGGCGGTGGAACTAGAAAACATCAAAACCTCTCTGACTTGTATAGATACCTTTTATCATAGTCTGAGAGCAAAATTTTGCCCTCCTTTTCTCTGCCTCTTTTATCCTGCCCAAGCTCTAGGCTTCTCTTTGCAGAACTAAAAGCCCCATTAGAGCAATTCTTCAAACGAGAGAACATGCCTCTCCAAAAGATGCATTTGGCCATTACCTCTTGGAATGATTTTGGAGTCCCCTTAGCCTTTAGTGGTTTTCTGCAGAGCTAGCTAATGATTGAAACCCCTTCTCGACCCAAGTGGACCTCCCACACTCTGGGTTGAGTTGTCCTCATAGCACAAGGAGAAATGACACCCTCCCAGAGTCAGCATGTTTTGTGAAGATTCTATAACTTACGGGGAAGTGGGTGAAATAATGAAGAAAAAGAGAAGTGGAGAAAGACAACCGCAGTTCATTATCTCAGCATGTATTTATTGGTTCATACCCTGGCTGCGCACTATTGAAGTCCTGGAGAAACACAGCCAGTAAGTCAGACACAGTCATCCCTGCTTTCAAGTCGCCTGTATTCTAGGGGAGGAAGACAGAACACAAACATACGTGTAGAATGCAAGTGGGGGAACAGGAACTAAAAAGACATCTAAACTGGGGCCAGGAAATAAAGAGTAAGAGGAGCTTGGGACTGCTGCATTTTTCAGTTATGTTGTGAAGGTATCTCTGATAAGATGGTATTCAAATGAAGACCTAAATAAAGCAAGGGAAAAGTGTTCCAAACAAAAGGATGTAGTCTTTGAACAGCCACACAGCAGTGCATTAGAGGGACAGTGAGGAGTCTGGGGCTGCAGTGGTAAAGCAGGACAGAAAGTGGTAGGGGGTGCAGTCAGAGAGACGCCAAGGACCAGTCCATAATGGCCCTGAAGGCCAAGAAAGAAATTTAGGTGTCTTCTGAGTAAAGTGGCCAGAAATATCAGCTTAAGGAGTAGATGCAGTGGCAGCCGAAAATGGCTCTTCAGGGGTTTGATTTTCTTTCTTTCTTCTTTTTCTTTCTTTCTTTTTCTTCTTTCTTTCTTTTTTTTTCTCTTTCTTTCTTCTTTCTTCTTTCTTTCTTTCTTTCCTTTCTTTCTTTCTTCTTTCTTTTTCTTTTTTTCCTTCTTTTCTTCCTTTTGATGCAGTCTCTATGTTGCCCAGGCAGGTCTTGAACTCCTGGGCTCAAATGATCTTCCCGTTTCAACCTCTCAAGTAGCTGGGACTACAGTCATGCACGCAGTGCCTAGTAGTCTTGTGTTTTTCAACATCAAACATGCATCCTAACAGCACCTTGGGCTGGCCTTTGCCAGTTCTCAACTCTTGCAGTGTAGGAAGGAGAGAAAGAAAGGCACTCCTTGTCCCTTAGTTCTGTCCAGGACCCAGTTGGCCCTGCTCACCCACTGCTCCAAGGGAAGTAGCCCCTACTACCTGGTTGTCATGAGGACCAGCCTAGGGCAGGACTGTGGGGAAAAGGCTGTTGTGCCCAGGCTTTGTGCTGAACTGAGCCTGCTTGCCTTCTATGAAAGGTTAGTGACCCCTGGAGACAGAAATACAAGTGTTGCAGAAATCTGATATCAAACTGAATGGAAGACTCTTTGCACTTGAGGAGTTGGAAGGCAACTTTTAATGCTAGTGGGCTGATGGGAACCATGTCTCAAATAATCAGCATAGAGTCAGCTTAGAGTTTAGCTTAAATACATTTTTGCAAGCTGGAAATACAAAGCTAATTGCAGGTTATTACATGATTGGTTACATAGGCTGAGGCATGTGTTGTCAGATTTGTTCTGGGCAGGCTCTGCTAGGGAGGGGGCTGTCCGAGTGTGCGGGTGAAATCAGGCGAGCACGTCCTTGACTGGGTTATTCTGTCCTAGGTGGAAAGTTCCTGGAACAGGCAAGCAAAACAGAATATGTTTATAGGCTAGAAAGTACGGGCGATGCAGCTGGATGCAGTCAGATAAGGATGAGTCAAACTGTCTCCGAGTTATGGCTGGCATGGTGGTCAAGGCTCGCTGAGTCTAACTATGTGACAGACAGCACGAGCTTAGGCAGAGGCTACTAATTGATTTCTAATTTCTGCTATGAAATTTCTATAAGTTTGCCACTACACAAGCACATTTGAAGGAAATATTTCCTGTCTTTCCAACTGCATGATTTTGCAGGGAAGATGCGATAAAGATAGGACCTAGGAAGGTTGCCAGCCGAACAGCCTCATGGGTATGTGTATGCATGCGCGTGAGTGTGTACACATTTCATGTGTGTGTAAGTGGACTGTGAGTCTGTGTGTGTGTGTGTTTGTTGTGGGAGAGGTGCAGGGGTAGAGCTATCACTGCAGTCAAGGCTGGCTTTCCTGCTGCAGATCCGGACACTGGATTTGTCAGAGCTCCTAAAAGTCGTCAGGTCCATGGAACTCACTCGTCCCTCATGTGGTCAACCTCACAAACGATTAATAGCTCAGGCTGCCCACTGTTTAACTTTCGGTGAGAAATCAAGTTGCCAGTGGGGGTGGAGAGTGCACACCTGCGGGCCGGAGGGTTGTTGGGCCGCTCTCAGTTTCCACCGGCCCAGAATGGACGCATTTTCACGTGGAAGCCCCGTGCTGGGGCAGAGGCTGGTGATCACGGCAAGTGAGGTGCGTGGTCTTCACCGCCAGCATCACTGAGCCGTGTGGGCCCACACTGGTGAGCCGTTCCCTGCGCAGTACCTTCTTCCTGCCACAGTGCTGGGCTTCCTGACAGACCTTTGTCCTCTGTGAAACCACCAGCTCATCTGTACAACTTCACACATCCACAATTGTCTGTTTTTTAAGATGACTTAAAACAAAGGACCCTTTCCCATTTCTTCTGCCTTTAATGGAGGCGCACGTAGATTTCTGCGCCTGTCCCTCCTGCTTTTGCTCTGAAGACCTCTGCCTGAGATGGTGGCTCCTGCAGATGACAGCACACTGTCTGTTCTGTCACAGTCTGCCCAGCGTGTTGTGCAGAAGAAAGCCATACTTGCAAGTTGTCAAGTCTCGCTGAGTCTCTTTGACTGACTACAGATGCGCTGTAGTTGATGCAAGAGAGAGGGGTTGAAGACAAAGCTCCTGAGTCAGGGATCTGGAGCCATGGTTCTGCTTCAGAGCTGTGTGGCTTTGGGCAAACTTGAGACTCTTAGAGTCCTCCCTGGAAAATCAGGACAGTACTAGGAATTATGTCCCGAGGTTGTTTATGCAGTCACATGGCAAACATTTACTGAGCACTAAGGTGCCAGGCACTACTGTCAGTGCTAGTACAGAGTGATCAAAATGGACAAAATATCTCTACTCTCAGGAAGTCTAGATTCCAGTGGTGGGAGAATACATAGTAAAAGAAATAAATAAGTGAACTGTTTAAAATAAAAAGTGACATATGTGTTAAGAAAAACAAAGGAGGGAAAGTTGTGACAAGAAATTGGAAGGACTAACACACATATGTAAATTCTTAGCAAGCCAGTCAGGGCCACGCTTGTAATCCCGGCAAGTGCAAGGGTCAGAAGTTCGAGCCCAGCCTGAAGTAACTTAGCAACTTAGTAATCTCCTGTCTCAAAATAAATGAATAACGAACCACACTAATAAATAAACAAAAATTAGAAAGGGCTGGGGATATAGCTCAGTATGAAGGCTCTGGGTTCAATCTCTAGTACCACCAAAAAAAAAAAAAAGTTAGCACAGCACTCAGCATAAAACAACAACTAAAATTGCATCTGGAGGTGAGCAGCTCCTCCCCCCTACACCGGTGGGACCAGGCGACTGGGGGGACACCAGCCACACAGTGGGACCCGACTAGGGTGCGCACAATGGACAGGTGGGACGAGTGAAGTGGAAAAGTCTGAAGCAGCATCAACAACACGAGCCAACAGGTGGTAAGTTAGGTGAACCAGCACTGTGCTTGGGGACAAAGACACACAGAATAGAGCAGGCTGGTGGGGCTGCCCCTTTTCTTTTCTTTTCTCTTTTTAAAAATTTTTAAACTTTATTTTGATCTTTCTTTTTCTTTTCCTTTTTTCTTTTATTTTTTCTTATCTATTTTTTCTCTTTTCTAAATGGCTGTGGCTAAATCCAGCCACAGAAAACTAATCCCATCCCCCAAATCCAGAGACCAAGTTCAGATAATCCTTTGCTTACTCCTTCATTCTTTCTTTTCTGCCCTCTTCTCTAGCTTCCCAAAGCCTGCATCATCCTTTGTCTTCCAGCCTTGCTTCTACTTCCTTTTCAGTTATCTTTGTTTTATCTGCTATCCTTCTTAAATTTCCCCACCACAGGGTAAAACCACTCTACCAAGGGGGAAACACTTTGCATATAAGCTCCCAATTTATGATCAGTTCTGTTTCATAACTAGATTTTGCTCTTATGGTTTAAGGTCCAAAATTAATAGTTACCACAGTCTGTCAGTTTCTAAACTGTGCTTGATGCTATTGTTATTGCTAATTATACTACTTTGGCTAGGATGGCATATCTGTTGTAATCAGTTGTTCTCACTTCTGTAACAATACTGGGAAGCCCTGGGGCCTCACAACAACCCTACACCAAAGGACTGGGGACTGAGCCAAACAGACACCAACATCCCACTTTAATTAGGAAGGTAGGATCTTGTGACACACACAAACTAAGAATCTCCTACACACAGAAGACATCCCTGAAGAACAGACTTTTCCTAGAGAGGCCTTGATACTAGTGATATAGCTACCTGCTAAAAAAAACTTACAAGGATCAACACAGAAAACAAAATAAAAAAATTTTGAAATAGAAAATGACAAGATGAAATAGCAAAATGCAATCTCAGACCTGTAGCCCACCTAGAACAACTCCAGGAGACATCGACATAAAGGAATAGGAAAGACACCTGAAATTTCTGAAATGATAGCAACTGAAGTAAAGAAACAAATCCATGAGGCTATAGAGGAAATAGATCAGAAATAATCTTTCAGGTAAAAAAAGAAAAGACAACCATACTGAAGGAATTTCTCAACAAATCTAGAGTAGACATAGATTAAAAAAAATAGAGGAGCATAGGAAAATGATGGAAACCTTGAATGAACAATACAGGAAAGAAATAGAATGCATGAAACAGATTCAAAGAGATATCCAGGAAATTAAAAATTCCATCAAAAGCTGGCAAAACTGCTTGAATGAAACTGAAGATAGACTTTCAGACCTTGAAGACAGGATTATGGCTAGTGATCACAAAAGGAAATCTCTCTTAAAAATAAGAAGGGAGGGCCGGTGAGATGGCTCAGCGGCTTAAGTGCCTGCCCGGCAAGCGTGAGGGCCCGAGTTCGACTCCCGGAACCCACATACGAAAAAGGGGCCGGTGATATCGCTCAGCGGCACGGGCGCCTGCTGGCGCGCGAGGTCCTGAGGTCGTTCCCCCGGTACCCACCAAAAAAAAAAAAAAAAAAAAAAAAAAAAAAAAAAAAGAAGGGATCAGGAAATAACAACTCAACAGCTGCAAGATGATGCAAAGAAAAATAATATAAGACTGATAGGTATCAAAGAAAGAGCAGGACTCAACACAAATGATATAAAAAGACTATTTGCAAAAATAATGGCAGAAAATTTCCCAAGCATGGGAACAAAATCTGACATACAGATAAATGAAGCATATAGAACTCCAAATAGCCATAACCAAAATAAATCTACACCCAGACATATAATAATCAAGATCCCAGAAATTCAGCAAAAGAACAGAATATTAAAAGCTGTTAAAGAAAAGAAATGGATCACCTACAAAGGAAAGCCCATAAGAATCAAAGCCAACTTCTCAACAAAAATCCTCAAGGAGAGCTTGGAGTGAAGTATTTCAAGTCCTGAAGGAAAACAACTTCCAACCCAGATTGATGTACCCTGAAAAACTATCTTTCAAAATTAATGGAGAAATAAGGTACTTCCATGACAAAGAACAAATGAAGAAATTCATGAGCACCAAACCAACCCTACAAAAAATACTGAAAGATATTCTAGACAGAGATAAAAATGAACACAATTCCAAGAACAATAACAGGAAGAAACCACCCGGCAGGGCAAGCAATTAAACAGAGGGGAAAAGCAGGGAAACAACAGCAGGAAAATAACATGACAAAGATAAGCCAATCCATATCAGTTATAACCTTCAATGTAAATGGCCTCAATTCACCAATAAAAAGAAACAGAGTGGCACAATGGATCAAGAAACAAGATCCAGGGCCAGGGATATAGCTCAGTGGCACAGTGCCTGCCTGGCAAGCGTGAGGTCCTGAGTTTGATTCCCAGTACCAAAAGAAAAAAAAAAAAGAAAAGAATAAGATCCAACAATATGCTGTATACAAGAAACACATTTAACTTAAAAAGAAACTCATAGGGCCGGTGAGATGGCTCAGTGGCATAAGCGCCTGCCTTGCAAGCGCGAGGGCCCGAGTTCGACTCCCAGATCCCACATATGGAAAAGGGGCCGGTGATATCGCTCAGCGGCACGGGCGCCTGTTGGCGCACGAGGTCCTGAGGTCGACCCCCGCTACCCACAAAAAAAAAAAAAAAAAAAAGAAACTCATAGACTGAAAGTCAAAGGATGGAAAACAATACATCATGCAACAGGAACCCAGAAAAAGCAGGGATAGCTATTCTGTTTGCAGACAATGTGAACTTCAAAGAATGATCAAAAGAGATAAAGAAGGTCACTACATACTTGTTAGGGGAAAACTTCAAGAGGAAGAGATAACAATCATAAATATGTATGCACCAAATACAGAAGCACTGAACTATATAAGACAAATATTAATGGACCTGAAAAATCAAATATGCAATAACACAATTGTAATGGGGGACCTTAATACCCCATTGTCACAAAGAGATAGATCAACTGGACAAAACATCAACAAAGAAATAACAGAACTGAACTAAACCTGTGAACAAATGGACTTAGTAGACATTTACAAAGGGTTCCACCCAACAACATTAGAATACACATTCTTCTCAGCTGCACATGGGATGTTCTCTAAAATAGACCATATGCTAGCCCATAGAACATGCTTAAGTAAATGCAAAGGAATTGAAATTATCCCATGCATATTATCTGACCATAGTGCAATGAAATTGGAAATTAATGGCAAAAGAAACCACAAAAACTCCATAAACACCTGGAAATTAAATAACTCCCTCCTGAACAACCAACGTGTCACAGACAAAATTAAAGGAGAAATTAAACAATATCTACAGTTAAATGAAAATGCAGATATAACATACCAGAACCTGTGGGATGCAATGAAAGCAGTCTTAAGAGGGAAATTTATAGTGGTGAATTCTCACATCAGGAAAACAGAACGAGCACAAATAAACAACCTAATGTTGCACCTCAAGTTTCTAGAAAAAGAAGAGCAACTCAAGCCCAAAGCCCATAGAAGGGAGGAAATTATAAAGATCAGAGCAGAAATTAATGCAATTGAGACTAAGAAAACAATACAAAGAATTAATGAATCAAAGAGTTTGTTCTTTGAAAGAATAAATAAAATTGATAAACCCCTAGTCAGCCTTATCAAAAAAAGGAAAGAAAAGACTCAAATTCTTGCAATGAGGAATGAAAAGGATGAAATCACTACAGATCCTCTAGAAATTCGGAAGATCATCAATACCTACTGCAAAAATCTTTACTCTCATAGGTTGGAAAACACAGAAGAAATAGAAGATTCCTAGATACATATGAATTACCAAAGCTGAATCAAGAAGATATAAAAATTCTGAATAACCCAGTATCAGTTAATGAAATTGAAAACATAATTAAAAACTTACCAACAAAGAAAAGGCAAGGTCCTGAAGGATTCAAGGCTGAATTTTACAAGAAATTTAGAGAAGATTTAATGCCAATACTCCTCAAACTTCTTAATGAAATTGAAAGGGAAGCAATACTCCCTAACTCATTCCTGAAGGCAAGTATTACCCTGATACCAAAACTAGAAAAAGACCCAACCAAGAAAGAGAACTACAGGCCACTCTCCCTAATGAACATTGATGCAAAAATCCTTAGTAAGATACTGGCAAACAAAATGCAGCAAATCATCAAGAAGATTATACATCATGACCAAATATGATTTATCCCAGGGATGCAGGGATGGTTCAATATATGTACATCAGTAAATGTAATACACCATATCAACAGAGCCAAAGACAAAAAGTCATTTTATCATCTCAATAGATATAGAAAAGCTTTTGATAAAGTCCAACACTCATTCATGATAAAAACCCCACAGAAAATTGGAATAGATGGTCTTTACCTCAATCTGATAAAAGCCATCTATGACAAACCAACAGCCAACATCATAGTAAATGATCAAAAACTGAAAGCTTTCATTCTAAAATCAGGACCTACACAAGGATTTCCACTATCACCACTCCTATTCAATATAATTCTGAAAACATAAGCCAAGCAATGGGACAAGAGAGAGAGATAAATGGGATAAGGATAGGAAAGAAGAAGTTAGATTATCATTATTTGCAGATGACATGATACTCTATATAGAAGACCCCAAAAACTCCACCAAACAACTTCTAGATTTAATAACCAAATTCAGTAGCATAGCTGGATACAAAGTCAACACTCAAAAAATCAATAGCATTCCTGTACACAAATAACAAACTGACTGAGAGAGAAATTAGGGGAACCACACCTTTCACAATAGCATCCAAAACAAAACAAAACAAAACAAAACAACTTAGGAATCAATGTAAAAAAAGAAGTAAAAGATCTATACATTGAAAATTACAGTACTCTGAAAAAAATGACTGAAGAGGGTATCAGAAAATGGAAAGATATCCTTTCTTCATGGATAGGAAGAACCAACATAATGAAAATGGCCATACTCCCAAAATTGCTATACAGATTTAATGCAGTACTGAGCAAAATACCATTAGCACATCTCACAGATCTAGAGAAAACATTCCTAAAATTTATTTGGAAATAGAAGAGACCTAGAATAACAAAGGCAATCCTGGGCAACAAAGGCAAGGCAAGAGGCATCACAATCCCTGACTTGAAATTTTACTACAAAGCTACTGTGATAAAATCAGCATGATACTGGCAAAACAAAACAAAACAAAAACAGACCTGAGAATCAGTGGAACAGATGAGAAGATGCAGACACAACTCCAAACACACTCAGCCACCTTCTCTTTGATATAGGGGCCAAACACATTCACTAGAAGAAAGATAGCCTCTTTAATAAATGGTGTTGGAAAAACTGGTTCTCTATATGCCAAAGACTAAAACTGGACCTGTATCTATTACCATGCACTAAACTAAAGTCAAAATGGATCAAAGATTTGAATATTAGAAACACTGAATCTACTGGAAGAGAACGTAGGTAGAAATCTTGAAGATATAGGTATAGGCAGAGACTTCCTGAACAAAACCCAGAATGCATGGGAAATACCCCAAAGAATCAACAAATGGGATCTCACCTTATTAAAAAGATTTTGCACAGCAAAATAAATCAACAGAGTGAAAAGTCATCCCACAAAGTGGGAAAAATTATAGCCAGTTGTCCCTCAAAGGACTTATATCTAGAACTGAAAAAAGTCGGACCCCCCAAATTCAAAGACCCAATCCAAAAATGTGCATCTGAGATGAATACACACTTCTCAGATGAAGAAATACAAATGGAAAATAAATATATGAAAAAATGTTCAACATCACTGGTCATTTGAGAGATGCAAATTAAAACAACTCTGAGATTCCATCTCACCCCAGAAAGAATGGCTATCATCAAGAAATCAACAAATAACAAATGCTGGCAGCCCATGGGGAAAAAGGAACCCTTCTCCAATATTGGTGGGAGTGTAGATTGCTACAACCACTGTGGAAATCAGTATGGAGATTCCTCAAAAAGCTGGGATTAGAAGTACCATTTGACCCAGCTGTTCCCCTTTTGCGTATCTTCCCAGTAGAATTAAAAACATCATACCACAGCTATATATGTGCACCCATGTTTATAGCAGCACAATTTTTAATAGCTAAATCTTGGGAACAACCCAAATGCCCATCAACTGAGTAATGGACAAAAAAGATGTGGTATTTTTATACAGTGGAGTACTACTCAGATATAAAGAAGGATAAACTTGAGAGTTTTATAGGTAAATGGATGCAAATTGAGACCATACTCATAAGTGAAATAAATCAGTCTCAAATGTGTAAACATCATATTGTCTCCCTGGTTTGAGAAATTGAAAGAGTAAATAAGGTCTAAAATGTGCAATAGATATTGTGAAATGGGAAGAAATTGTTTAAAAGGAAAAAGGAACTAGGATGGGGGAAGGGGAAAGAAAGGAAGGGAGAAAGGTGAAAATGTAATTTACCTATACTATTAGTGTTTCTTAGTTCATTGAAAAGGAAGTTTTTTGCTAATATCAATTGGAGAATTTTTCATGCCCATATCTTGTACTCTGAATAGCTACTTTGAAGATGACAATATGCAACGTATTAACTATTGTAATTCTCCTATTATCCTGTTATGAAATTCTGTTTTACCTTTTTCTCCCATAAAATAAAAAAGCACTGTGTCTGTTATTAATTTACAATGTTTCTCCAAGAATAGCACAGTGTCTTCACACACACTGTGGTGCGCAGTTTTGATACCCATGACCCCTACATCCTCAATGACAGCTCAATATTTTTGTGTTTTTATTGACTGTGAAAAACCAGGAAAAGTATTTAGAACAAAAAACAAATTATTTTTAGCCAGGGGTGGTGGTGCACACCTGCAATCCCAGCACTCGGAAGGCTGAGGCAGGAGGATCACTGTGAGTTTAAGGCCGCCTGGGCTATATAGTGAGTTTATAGCCAGCCTGACCTACACAGACTCTGTCTCAAAAAACAAAACAAAACAAAACAAAGCAACCAAACCAAACAAAAACCTTAATTTCACCACTCAAAGACAATCAAAGTTTGCATTTGGTATGAATTTTTCCAGGCGTGGCTTGGCTTGGCTTGCTTGCTTTCTCCCTTTTTCTTTTTCTTTTTTCTTTTTTTCTTTTTCTTTTTCCTTTCCTTTTTTTTCCTTTTCTTTTGTTTTTCCTTTCCTTTCCTTTCTCTCTTTCTTTCTTTTTCTTTCCTCTCTCTCTTCCTCCTTTCCTTCTTTCTTCTTTTTTTGACACACAAAAGTACATTTAAGAAATGCTAATAAAATCTTGTCATATAACCTGTTTTTTGGCAAACATGTCACAGATATCTTGCATCAGTAAGTGTAGGCTCACACAGCTATTTTAAAGCCCAGTTGTTGCCCACTGAAAAGCTGTGTAACAGCTAATTGTAAGCAGGCAGTCAGTAGAGGGGAGGCCTAGGATAGAGTCGGCTACATATAAAGAAAATAGCACACATGGAGTGAAAAGCTAATTCAAGCCATGAGCTAGTTAAGCTTAGAAATGTAAAGGTAAACATAGGAGAAAGGATGAAAAGTTAGGAGAGGGCGTGGTGGCGCATGCCTGTAATCCCAGCACTCGGGAGGCTGAGGCAGGAGGATCAGCACACATTGGAGGCCAACCTAGGCTACACGGCGAGTTCACGAACAGCCTGGACTACCTAGCGAGCACCTGTTAAAAAAGAAAAAGAATAGGCAGATAAGGACCCTTCCTTCCAGGAAAGAGACTTAGGCCAAATATGCTAAGTTAGTTGACAGCTCTTCCCTACCTCTGAGCTTTGGAGGAACATTAGAAATACTGTACAAAATAACCGGTTTCTTTTGAACTTGGCCAGCTGAGTAATTGACTTTTTAGAACTTTGTACTTCAATGCAACCCCCCCATCCATACAAGGCCAAGACAAAGAAAGCTCACTAGCATTTCCACTTTAGCAATCCCCTCCTGGAAATCAGAATCCAGGAGCTATTTTTCTTATTTCCAATAAATACTCTCCTAACTTCCTCCTCTTGTCCACGATTTCATTTTTTCGACTTCATGACACAAAGAGCCTGATTTTATGCAGTTTGTACACAGTTGTTCCGTATGGATCTTAAACTACTCAGCCAGTCCCTTGTTGGTATACACATCTTTAGAGAAAAGGAGGCTAGATTCTTTGAGAGGAATGAATAGGCCTCCCAGCAAAAGGTTTGCCGCGGCCTACGACCACATAGCAGATATGTGTTTAGGGCTCTTTTGCTACCTGCTGCTAAGGTTGTTAACCCCTTTATTTGCACTGTGCAGCCACTTCAGTGCTCATTTTATTTGCAGTCAGTTCAACGTAATTCTCTTGAACTATATACAACTTGAACACACAGTTTAATATCTACCATGTCAGGACACCATCCTGGCTTCTGATGGGGATGAGGAAGAGAAAGATGCGGTGCAACCCATTCCTTCCCGGAGCTGTGATAGGCACTCGAGCATCTGTAACAACACGTAGTTCTGAGAAACACGTATTTCAAGGTGGGGAGAAGGTGTGTGTATTTGGCATGAACACCAAACGTTGTGCGGAGGACGGGTCATTTGGGAGGTGCCGGGCGCAGGAGTGGGGCTGTAACAGGCGGTGGTGAGGGCTGGGGGGCTGGACAGAGGCTGTGGCATGAGACGTGCCTGTGAGATGGAAGGGTTTGGGGACACGTGCAGCGCGGCACAGGCGACAAGAAAGGAAGCAGGACGACAATGCTGAGAAGTGCTTTGAGGCCAAATGTTAAGGGTGGTTGAGACAGCAAGTGGGAGTGTTTTTGCTTAGTGCAGGGACGATGGGCAGTCACGGGAGGTCTCCGGCGTGTGTGTGAAGTGGACGGCGTGAGGGAGAGCGACTGCAGGCCCGCGCGGCCACCTCGGGAGCCGGCGTGCAGTGCCGAGCGCGGAGCAGGGCACGGGCACAGGGGAGGGAAGCGGCAAGCGGACTCCAGGGTACTAGACGCAGGATCCGCAGGCTGCAAGGGCAGGTAAAACCAGAGTCGCAGACACTCAGGCTCTTGCATTTGGATTCTTGGGAGTGTGACATTGCTGTTAGCAAAAGAGGCAACAGAGGACACACAGCCAGCATGTTTAGAGACAGATGAGCTCGGCTGGGGACATGCTTAGGTCATGGTCATCCGGATGGAGCTGTCCCTCACGCGCCAGCGCACGGAGGAGCTCAAGGCCAGAGGTCTGTATCTGGGAGTTGCGTTCGTCGAAGGACTCTCTTACCGGCTTGGTGAACTTGGGCACAGCCACTTCCGTCTCATCTGTAAAACTGGGGCAGTAGTAGACCTACTCCTACTGCTCTTAGGGCTGTCGTGAGGAAGGCACTATTTAATTCGCATCACGCAGGTGAGGAGCGCTGGCGCGTAACAAGTGCTCAAGGATGCTAGCTGTGTGTCAGCATCATGCGAACGACAAGATTCAGCAGGAACAGTCATAAAGATATTCCGTTTTTGTCTCCTTGTGTCCCTTTAAGTTTATTCGGGGGAGACACTCTAAGTGAAAGTGTCAGCCCAAGAGGCGGGGAGGACTTAGGTGGCTTCTTTAGAAGAATCGTCTGAATCGTGCCCGGTGGCAGAGGAGAAGTCAGCCAGCTTGGCGCGGGAGGAAGAGGAGACCGCAGCTCCGATGGCAGCGGGGAAAAGGCGACCGCTGCTGCGGGCGCGGTGCGGGGCCCGGTGGGAGGCGCCTCGGGTGCGGGAGCGAGGCTGGGAGCGGCGTCGTGCGGGCTCCGGAGGGGCCGACTGGTCGTGGAGGTCCTAGCGGTGACAGAGTTTTTTTCGGCAGCCGCCAGATTTTAGCACAGGCCCTCACACAAAGTGGGCAGGACAGATTGTAAAAAAAGAATTCTGAGGATTATATAGGTTTTGTTTCCTTTCAAACACAGTTTCTCTCTCAGAATTGAAGACCATCATACATCAACTCCCTGCTTCTCTGCAGAGGAATAATTTAGGGCTCTCTTCAAGAGGTTTTTGGATTACAAATCAGGGGGAGGCAGCTAATGATCTTTTGGGGTTCTCCAGGCAGAATCTCCCTTGGAACTCAGAGGGAAGGAGGGAAAGCCCAGGGTCAAGAATTATCATTCATAAACTTGACTTTGTTCAAAGCACAAGCTATTTCAAAGGTCATTTACTTAAGGGAAAATGTTGATCAATGATATATCTCAGGAAATCAATTCTGTGCTGAAATAAATTTATACTGCTTTTTACTTTGTCTTCCTTCAGTGAATTAAACTATAACCAAGCTTATTTCTTGATTTGCATTTCTCCTTAATTATTCTGAGCTAAGCTCTACCCTGCAGAGTTCCAGAAAATGGATAAAATATGCATGCAAGTGTTGAACAGCATCGGCAGACACCTACACACCAAATCTTGGCTTGTGTGGGTCGCTGCCATTTCCCCCAAGTCATTTCAGGTCAGAAACACCTCTGCCCCCAAAAAGTACCTTTTAGGGGCCCAGACACAAGGTCTCTCTATGCATTTTATAAGAATTGGGTATCAGCACCTTCTCAAGAATAAGGCCAGGTCTATTTTTCTGCCCCTGTAGGCTTAGAAAGGATTCTCTAGTTACTCAGCTCAGTGGGAAACCCTGTGAGTCACATCTATGGGACTCAAAGTTCAAATTCAGGGAACAATTTTGCTTCATTGCTATCCAATCAGCAAGGCTTCTTTTAAAAAGTAGCTTTAATACATAACGTTGCGGAACATTGGAAATTATAAAGACTTGCAATGACTAAAATAAAAAGTATACTCAATTCCATAGTCCTCAGGTTCAGTTGGCGCATTCTTTGGTTTTGGCCTTTTGCCTCTTCCTTTGCATAATGCAGGTGTAACGCCTAGATACATCATGGGCGTTTTGCAAGCTTGAGCATGAGATTCACGTGCTCGACCTGAAAGAGCACGCAGGTAGGATGGATCCCGGACAACATCAGGTCTCTGTTGCCTACCTCTGAACTTCTTGTTGCTTGAATTTATAACTCTTAAGAGAAACTGAGGCACACACTTTGGCAGGCTGAACTGTGCTCCAGAATCTTACATATTTCAGACACTTTTTAAAGGCCTAAAGCACTCGTGGGGAGGAGGAATGACATCAGTTTGTCAAGAATTTAGATGGGTGCAGGCAGGGTAGCGAGCTGTCTGTAAGAAAGGGATTGGGTCTTTTAAAGAATATTCATAGCTGGTGTGGTGAATTGTGCCCCAAATCCCGCACTCCGGCAGGCTGAGGCAGGAGGATCATGAGCTTGAGCCCAGCCTGGGCAACTTAGTGACGTAGTGAGAGGCTGTCTCAATAAAACAAAATAAAAATTCGTAAAGCGGTTTTCAGAAAAGGCAGGGGAAAGGACAAGAGCAAAGCAATCCTAGGAGAGCGATGAGGGTGAGGTGAGCCCTGCTGGCCATCTGTTGGGCTGCATTGTCCACGCATCTCCTGGCGTAGGCAGCGCGGGGCGGAGTGAGCTGCCCAGGGCTGGGAGCTCGTTTGGAGAAAGACTTGCTAGAAACCTCCTGGGCTGTGCATTGCAGGCTGCGTCTGTGTGGTTTTAATTTTCCACAAGTTAAGTAAATCTCTAATTTTGACCCACTAGAATAGCTTCCTGCATGAATTTTTGTATGAAATGTACATTCAGAAGAGTGCATCGCGAGTTGACAAGATGATGCATTTTTCATAGCTGGTGTCTGCACTGATCTGTATTGACTGCAAATCAAGGGGCAGGAGGCCGTCGTGGCTGAGCTGTGACTCCTGGTCACTGTCCCTTGTGAGAGGAGCCAGCCTCCGAAAGGAAGCCTCCGTACATGAGCTTGGCCTGTTTTTGAAGTTCATAAGAATGGAATCACACAATTTTTTTTTGTTTTATGTCTAGTTTCTTCTGTTCCATAGTATGTTTGTGAGCTTTATCTATGGTATTCCAGGTAGCATCATTCAGTAGTATAATTTACGAAAGTACCACAGCATACATTTTCATTCTGATTGATTGATATTCGAGTTGTTTCCAGTTTTGAGCTATTTACAAGTACTACTATTATGAGCACTTTTGAATATTTCCTTCCTTCCTTCCACTTATTTTTTTTTGAGAGGGTCTTGCTGTATAGTCCAGGCTGGCCTCAAGCTTGTGATCCTTGTGAGCCTCCCAAGTGCTGGAATGACAGGTGTGCACTTCTATGCCCAGCTCTAACTAGACATAAAATTGCTGGTTCATGGCTTGTGTTCAGATTTAGAAGATACTGCCAAAAGTTTCCAAAGTTTTATCAGTTTACTCTAACTAGGGCTATATGAGAATTCCACTTGCTTTATATCCTTGCCACCAAATATTTGTCTATTTCATTTTAACTGTTCAGTTGGGTATATAGTGGTATCACTTTGTAGTTTAAATTTGCATCTTCCTGATGATGAAGATGAACACTTTTGCACACGTTTATCTATCTGTCTAGCTAGCTATTTAAAATTTGGGATTTTTTTTTTTCCAGTACCAAAGATTAAACCTAGGGCCTCAAATATGCTAGGCTAGGTTTCCACCATTGTATACTCCCAGCCCTTTAAAAAATTTTACTATGAGACAGAGTCTGTCTCTTTTTTTTTTTTTTTTTTTTTTTTTTTGGTGGGTACCGGGGGACGACCTCAGGACCTTGCGCACCAACAGGCACCCGTGCCGCTGAGCGATATCACCAGCCCCTTTTTCGTATGTGGGACCCGGGAGTCGAACTCAGGCCCTCGTGCTTGCAAGGCAGGCGCTTACGCCGCTGAGCCATCTCACCGGCCCGAGTCTGTCTCTTTTTGTAGGATTTCTTTCTTTTTTTTTTTTTTTGTGGGTACTGGTGGTTGACCTCAGGACCTCATGCACCAGCAGGCGCCCGTGCCGCTGAGTGATATCACCGGCCCTTTTTTCATATGTGGGTACCGGGAGTCGAACTCAGGACCTTGCACTTGCCAGGCAGGCGCTTATGCTGCTGAGCCATCTCACCGGCCCTTTTTGTAGGATTTCTATATGATTTATTTATTTATTTATTTATTTATTTATTTATTTATGTGGGTACCGGGGATCGACCTCAGGACCTTGTGCTTGCCAGCAAGCTCTTGTGCCGCTGAGTGATATCACCGGCCCTTTTTCCGTATATGGGTACTGGGAGTTGAACTCAGGACCTCGTGCTTGCCAGGCAGGCGCTTACGCTGCTGAGCTATCTCACTGGCCCTTCTATATGCTTTAAATATGTATTTTCTGTTGGGCATATGTTTTGCAAATATCTTTTCCCCTTTCTGTAGCTATCTTAATGATTTTTTGGTAAGCAGAAGTTTCTTATTTTAGTAAAATTCAGTTTATTTTTTTAAATTGATGGTTAGAAGTGTTTATGTTCAATTTAAGAAAATTTTGCCTATTCTAAGATCATAGAACTAGCTGCATACATTTTCTTTCAAAACTTACATTGTTTTAGTTTTCACGTATAAATTATGCGTGTAGATATATGTTAGGCTTAGATTGCATATCAATTATATATATATTGACTTTTCGTGTAGGTGTGAAGAAAAGGTCAAAATCATCTTTCTTCTCATTGTGGAAACATAATAGATCCAGCTCTGTTTGTGAAGGACCACTCCATCCAATGAGCCACACACTTTGTGAACCTTGTCACAAATGCTTGAGGCCTTTGAAGTTTATTTTTTTGCAGTGCTGAGATTGGAACCCAGGAGCTAGCTGTACCACTAAGCTTCAGAGCCCTGGCTCTGTCTTTTGTCGTTAGTAGCAGCCAGAGTCACATTTAAGTGTATGAGTGTGTGTAGAGAGATGCCTTCCTTCATATTCTTACATATCCCTGGAGAATACTGTTTTAAATATGTACCATCATTTACTTAATACTAGACATTTACATTGTTCCCAAGTTTTGGTTATTATAAATAATTCAAAAGTGAATATCTTTATTTGCAAATATTTGCACATATATCTCATTAGTTTAAGTAAATTCTTAGAAATGGAATTAGGAGTTAAAATGTACAAAATTGTAAAGGCTTTTGACTGCCATATCAGCATAGAGTTAAAAAGAAGCGGGTGAAGAATGCACATTTGTAGCACCACATTCTGTTTTGGAGAAGCCAATAATACCACTTTAAGAATGCAATATTTAGCTTTTTCCACATTAAACCACTGAATTTTTCTACCGTTTTCTTTCTTAATGACATTAGGACTCAGTAGCCTGGAAAACCCAGTTGATCTGACTGTGAGATTGGCTGTCCGGGCATATAAAAAATTCCAACATGGAAGCTGGAATTTATTTCTTCTTCTTCTTCTTTTTTTTTTTTTTTTTTTTTGAGACAGGGTCTCTCTACATAGTTCAGTCCTTGAACACGCCAGGCAGACCTCCAACTTGCGGTGATCCTCCTGCCTCAGCCTCCCAAGTGCTGGGATTACAGGCATGTGCCACCACACCCGGCAGTTTATTTATTTCTTGTACTTGGATCCAGCAATGCAAGTAACAAAGGCAGGTAATTCTTACATCTTACGTATTTCTTCTTTCTCATCTAGTTCATAAATGCCTTTTTTCGTTTCTTTTGTAACTGCCATTTTCTTTTCTTTCCCGGGCTATCTAGGATCCAGGAGCAAAATGGAAATAACATGGCATTTTGGAGGAATGTGGTACTTGACTGGTGGAGGGAAAAGGGAGCCGGTGGCAGGAAACTGCTCCTAAACTCTCTGCTCCACGGTGCTTTCTGTGTGTCTTTCTAGCGATGCAGGAGAGGAGAGGTGGCGAAGGGGAGAAGCAGGGTCCAGGGAGGGCAGCTCCCCCTCGAAGGCCGCTGTGCCCTCGGGAGGGCTGCAGAGTGACTGCTGCTTCCCTCCTGAGCCCGATCAGACGATCAGACCGAGCGAAAGCCCCGCGGTGGCTGCGCTCCCGGTCCAGGACTCAGAGCCTTCTGAGTCCCATCGCCATGGTGATGGGAGGCGTAGTAGTGATGGGCGCTGACTTACAACGCTGGAGATTTGCTCCTCAGAGAAAAGTCAGAATTACGTTCCTTCAGATGAGGGAGCAGGAGCCTTTGTGAATAGGTTTGACTTGCGAAAGGGAAATCCGCGGCTCCAAAGGACAGGGCGGGGGCTGTGCTGGAGCCCAAGCCGTGGTGCTGGACAGCGATTCTAGGCTTCTTGGGGAGAACTCTTCTCTCGCCTTCCTGACTGTGGAAGGTGACGGGGTAGCCTGTGACACAGCGAAAAGAAGCGGTTCATCTCCTGGCAGAAGTGGCCCAACCACCACTTCTGAACGTTCAGGAAGGGTCTGAGGTGGGGGCTCCAGAATGGCAGGGAGACCCACAACGGAACTTCGGCAATCCTTAACTACCTCCAATTTAGTGCTTTTTGTGTTTTCTATTGTTTTGTTATTGTTGCTGTTGTCGTTTATTAAACTTTTACTTTTGTTATAATGTCCCTTTTGAGAATTTCTGATTTCTGTCTTGGCCAAATAAATTTCAAAGAAAAAATGCCCCAGGCTGTTGAGAGTTGGATAATGTCTCTCAGAAAAAGATATGTTGAAGTCCTAACCCATGGTGCCTGTGGGAGGGACCTTGTTTGGGACTAGAGACTTTGTAGATGTCACCGAGAAGTCCTGATGGGATAGGGTGGACCTGAGTCCAAGGACTGGTGTCCTCATGAGGAAAGGGGATTTGGACACAGATCTACTGTCGAGAGGTACCAAGAATTGCCATCAGTCACCAGAAGCTAGAGAGAGACAAGGAGGGTCCCCCAGAACCTTTGGAGGGAGCCTTTGGAGGGGGCCCTGCCAACATCTTGATTTCAGACTCGTGGCCTCCAGAACTGCGGGAGAACACGGGTCTGTTGCCTTAAGTAATCCGGAGCATGGCTGTTTGGTTCAGCAGCCCCAAGAAATGAATGCACCGCTGCATGGAGCTCAGAGCTCTCCCGGTGCAGCCAGGGTCCCGGTGGAGACCTGAGCGGATGCACAGATAGAGCAGGGCTGCGCCTGGGGACGGGGTGTCTGCAGCCTCCCGCCTTCCCCTGCCCCGTGGCTTTTCCAGTCATGTAGGAGGTTCCGAGGCATGTGGCACGCACAGTATGGGTCTCACTGGACCAGACCTATTATTTTTGTATTATAGTAAAAACATATAATATAAAATTTATCATCTTGACCATTTTTATGTGTGCAGTTCAGTAGGGCTAAGCATATCAGCATTGTTATGGGACCTGATTTTTTTATTTATTTTTTTGTGGGTACCGGGGGTTGACCTCAGGACCTCGCATGCCAACGGGCGCCTGTGCCGCTGAGCGATATCACCGGCCCTTTTTTCATATGTGGGTTCCGGGAGTCGAACTCAGGACCTCGCGCTTGCCAGGCAGGTGCTTATGCCGCTGAGCCATCTCACTGGCCCCTGATTGTTTTTTAAGGGTCACAAGATACCGTACTTCCTTAAAGTGATTGCCACACAATTATCCTTACCCTTCACTCCCTGAGTACTGAGGCCAAGCCTGAGTGTTAGTGAATGATGCTTTCACTTAAGAGTTTAAGATTTATATTGTGTCAAAGAGGTTAGTATGAGAATTTGGATTTTGGAATTATAATGAGGTCATCTCTTAGCAACAGAGCTTAAAGCTAATGTCATGCTTCATTTGAAATTTTACATTAAGTTGACTTCGGTCAATCGATGCTAGGTTTAAAAAATAGGATAGAACGTGTGGGCTGCTCTTGCTCCGTTGTGATGAATGCTGTGACTAGTCAAGGATATTGATGTGGACAATGAAATAAAGAATTCAGTGATTCTGGCCAGCTGCTTTCCAGCATGGGGAGAAAGCTGACGTTTGGATGAAGAAAGCTTTGTGGAGGAAGCGTCGCTAGAGCTGACCTTCGGGAATAGTCTCAAGCAGTCCAGGTGGTTATTACAGAAGTGCAGAGCAGATTACTGGATCAGTGGCCTTAGGCGAGAAGCATGGGCAGGCCTCACTGAGGAAGCCAGCAAGTGTGCTGTTTCCAGTCTAGGAGAGTCCTGCGGTTACACAGCCTCAGATCAACACAGGCACGAGGGGTGTGGGAGGGAGGTTCCTGGCTTTCCTGGCTCTTGCTTTAGCTAAACATTCTGAGTCTGATCTTGTGGGGTGTCTTGGTGCAGGGTGAAGAAGCAGCACACACCTGTGTCCTCCTAATGGCCTGAGACCCTGAGCCAATGCCATTGATCTCTTGAAACTGTCGCTGCTCAAGCAGGAGCCCGTTGGGTGCGTGCTGCCGTCTTCTACCCTCCCTCTGGTAAGACATCCTCAGAGAGGGTGCTCACGGGCATGTGGCAGAGGTGCGTGAGGTAGCGACCACTTGTCTAGGCTGTGGCCTGGCTGGAGATGGGTTCTCCGTACTCACCTATTCCAGGAAGGGCCGAAGACACACCTAGGTCAAGTGTCTTCTCATTACAAGGGGACACACTCACCTAGTTGGTCCAGTTTTGCTGCTTTTGACTCAAGTAACATAGACAGAGCTAATGTGTTCCACTAATATTCCCATTTATTTAGTTGGATAAGGTAAGCAACACTTCAGTGATAAAGCCCTGGACAGCTCAGTGACCTACAAGCCAAAGGCTTGTTTCTTGCTTTTGCTGTGTGTCCTTCGTGGGCTGGCTGTGGCTCTATCCCACATCCTCTTCACTCTAGAACCCAGGCGATAGAGTAGTTCAAGCTGGAACATTGCTATTTCTTGCAAGGGGATAGGTGTGGGGCCAACACGGTGAACTACTTGTTGACTCTTAAAACTTCTGCTTGGAAATGATATGAGACTCTTCTGCTCAGATTCTATGGCCCAAAGGAAGTCATGGGGCCAACTCTGGTCAGGAGCTGGGAGAGATAATTCTCCCCTGGAAGCGCCTCCGTCACAGAGGTTTAGAGAAATCTCCGTGCTGAAGATCTTCAGCCCAGAGGTTCTCAGACTTCAGTGCTTCTAAGAGTGCCCACACGTTCTAGCCTACACTTTAAACCTAGCACTGACTGACCGAAGTCAACTTAATGTAAAATTTCAAATGAAGCATGACATTAGCTTTAAGCTCTGTTGCTAAGAGATGACCTCATTATAATTCCAAAATCCAAATGCTCATACTAACCTCTCTGACGCAATATAAATCTTATACCTTTAAGAGAAAGCATCATTCACTAACACTCAGGCTTGGCCTCAGTACTCAGGGAGTGAAGGGCAAGGATAATTGCATGGCAATCACTCTAAGAAAGTATGGTATGTTGTGACCCTTAAAAAACAATCAGGTCCCACAACAATGTTAATATGCTTAGCCCTACTGAACTGTACACATAAAAATGGTCGAGATGATAGGTTTTATATGTTTTTACTACAATACAAAAATAATAGGTCTGGTCCAGTTAGACCCATAATGTGCCTTGCCACATGCCTCAGAACAGAAAGTATAGAGAAGGTTAGAAAGTAACACACAGATTTCTGGGCACTCCCCAGAGTTTCTCATTCAGCAGGTCTGAGTGTGTCCTAACAATTTGCATTTCTAATGAGTTTCCAGACAATGCTGCTGCAGCTGGTCAGGGGGTCAAACCTTGAGAGCCACTCCTTAGGCTGTTAGGGATCCCTAATGTGAGCCCCTCGCCCATGCACCAGGGCATATCAGCTCGGTGGACGAGGCCTCCGTACTGTCTTCCTTGCTCACATGCTTCCCTTATCGGTGGGCAATGTTTTAAACCAAGGGCTACCAGTTTCTCTTTCCAAAGATGCTAAAAAAGGAGCTCTCTGATGTTTGATTTCCAAGCGCAAGAAACCTTAGCAAGGGTCAGGAACGAAGCAGCAGGGAAGCTGTAATGGAGAAGGCTGCAAGCAGGTGCCAAGGTCTTGCTTCTTGCTGACAGTGTGTACAGAGAAGATGGGAACACAGCTGCTGCTTCAGAAATGGTATCAGGTTCACAGGCTGTGTGTGTGTGTGTGTGTGTGTGTGTGTGTGTATCTGTGAGAGAGAGAGAGAGAGAGAGAGAGAGAGAGGGCAGTCTTGGTGGTCAGCATGTAGGACACAAGGGAAGGGAGGGTCAGGGAAGCAGTTCTGAGACCTGGTAGTCTAATGATAAGTTAGTTACAAGTGGCATTTAATTTTTTCACATCAAAATGTTTTCTAGCAAAGAAAATGATCTGATGGTTCAGACACAGCCAGGGCCAGCGGAATGGAATCAGTGCCAGCGAGGGACCCAAGGTGCATGGAAAACTGAAGTTTATTGAAGTGGCATTGAGGGCAGTGAGGAGAGCATGGCCTTGTCAAGAAATGCTACTGGAGCATTTATCTATCTGAAGAAAAATTAGATTCTACTAAGTTCTCATTTATACTTAATACAAGCAAGAGTATGTTCCTACTATTTATAAACACAAATGGAAGCCCCAATCAGGAAATTAATGTCGATAAGTTACCATCATCTAATCCTCCGACTCTTGGTCAAGTTTAATTAATTGTCCCAACAATGTCAATTATAGAAAAGTATATAGCTATGGGTCACACCTTGCATCTAGGTTGTCTCTTTCTCAATCTCAAACATTTCCTCTGTCTTTTCTTGGCTTTCATTATCTAGGCCCTTTTGAACACTACAGGCGAGTCACTTTGTAGAGCAGCCCTCAGTCTGGTTCCTCTGATGTCTCCTGATGACCGCAGTCAGCCTCTTTCTTCCTGGTAGGGATGCTCTTCCGTGTCTGTATTCTGCCCAGTACGTTCTATAAGGTGGCACTGGATTTTGATTCTGTCTCATTATTGATGTTAACTTTGATCACTTGATTAAGATGAGATAATATTTTAAACTTACCAATTTGACAACCTTGGAAATGTCTACAATTTGCAGGGGTATGGAGCAAGAGGGGCTGTTTTATACTGCTACTGGGGGTGTGGATTGCTAGAACTTTAGAGAGTAATTTGGCAACCTCTAGAAAATTTGAAAATGTTCATATTCTACAATCAGCAAGCCCAGGTGCATCCTTAGAGAAGCTATGGCCCATACACCACAGACGTGCATATAAGAATATTTAGAGAATACAATGGACGATGTACAAATTATGTGTCATGGACTATTATAGAGTACTAAAAAGGAGAGAAATAGCAACAATGTAGCTGAGAGTAACTGATTCTTGAAAAATAAAAATGGTAGACAAAAACTCATAGAAAAATACATGCAGAATGACCCCATTTCCTTACAAAGGCTGGAGACATAGCTCAGTGATAGAGTGCTTGCCTAGTATGTGGAAGGCTCTGGGTTCAATTCTCAGCACTGCAGAAAACCAAACCAAAACCAAACAAAAAACTGAACAATGTATTTGAGAGAACACATTCGGTAAAGCTATAAAGAAGATGAAGGGGACAATAAGCTCAAAGTCACAATAATGATTCACTAGCCTTTCCATCACTGGTACAAAGTATCTGACTTATGCAACACAAAGGAGAGAAGGTTTATTTGGCTCAGGACTTCAGAGGGTTAAGTCTGTGGCTGGCCGGCTTCAAGGCAGAAACAGGATGGCAAAGGGGCACTGCAGAGGAAAGCTGCCTACCTCATGGCGGCCATAAGCAGGGAGCGGAAAGAGCCAGAGCCAGAACCAGGGATGCCCCTCCAGTGCATGCTCCCAGGGACCCCTCCTCTAACATCCCCGCCTCCCGACAGCACACTCAGCTCTGGGCTCCTCATGGGTCAACCCGCTAAAGAGGTCAGCCCTCCCACCCCGAGATTTAATCACCTTCTGAAAGTCTCGCCTCTGAGCAAGCTACTTTGGGGGAACATTTTAGATCTAAACTATAACAAATGATAAACTCCAGGGAAGTGGGAGAGGAGGTAATTCAGAGGAGTTTATGGGGGTTTAACTGTTATTTTAATATTTATAATAAAAGATAAGGGAATGTGATTAGGAGGGAGTTTATGAGGCTTTCAATTTTTATTTTATTCTTTATAGTTTGTACATAATTTGTAAATCTTCTGTTTACAGGTAGTATTTCATAATCTTTAACAAGTAAAACTCATTTCACACCCTCGTTTTTCTGATCAGCAGTGGGCTGATAGAAGTTTCTTCCGGTCTTCGAGCTCGGGTTTGGAACGCACATGAAGGCTGACGGTGGTGGTAGAGAGTCGTGGCCCCAGCCCCCACCACACTGTCCTCACACTTAGACTGTGTCCCGAAGTGTCCACGATCGTCTCTGGGTGTATCTGCTGCTCCAGCATAGTTATTAATAGTGCTTCGACAGTGTTCTGGTTTGGAGGATAAATTAGAGCAGGTTCCTCCTATGTGTGGGTGACACCTTCCTTCTCAACTTCAGTGTTCAGAGGACTCAGACCTCGCTGACTTGTAGATGACAGCAGAGTGTCCCTGAATCAGTGATTAAACTTGCTCCTCCATGTGCTGGCCCTGGAGCTGAGGGTGGAACCTGGATCTCCTCCCCTCTCCCAAGTTTCTGGTTTTGTGCTGTCTGCATCTTAAATGCGTCTTACAGAAGACCTGGAAAATGCTGACTCCACAAGTAAGAGTGATTGTGCTGACTTCATTGATTCTTGTGTCTAGAAAAGATTTAGGGAGATGGCCTTTTAAGAGTACACAGCATACTGCTGGAAGTTGGCAGCAATTCGACATGACAAGTGTGGTGTAATGCTCGATTTGTGACATCCCTGTGTCATAATTCACAGAATAATAAATCTTTGGCCTATGAACCTATGCAACCAATTTCACCTGACACAGTGAGCTAAGAAAATCCACAAAACCACAATAAACGCCTCCTGTGTAAGGATTTTCGTCCACCTCACTCAGTATTCTATCTTCGGCAGGAGTCACGGTCACACAGGGCATCGGTTAGGATTGTATCTAGAGTCCCCCCAAAGCCTCATGTGGTCACAGGTGGGGAGTTTTGAAGGTGGTGGGATTAGGGTGTGTGAATGCGGATTAAGGGTGTGATGCTGGGATTTGGGGTGTGGATAGTGGAAGCCCCACCCTGGGTGTGGCTGGCACAATGGCTTACAGCCTGGATGGGATAAAAAGGGAGAGCAGAGGAAGGTAGGCTTGCTTCTGCCGCTTGCTGCCTCCTACCTGCGCTCCCACACCATACACTGTTTTCTCCTCTGCGATGCCCCTCTGCCATGCTGCCCTGCTTTGAAACCAGCTGACTATGGACTAAAACCTTTACAGAATGTGAGCTACAATAAACCTTTCTTCCTTTAATTGTGGGTGTCAGGTATTTTATCTTAGCAATGAGAAAAGTAACTAAGACAGCATCTTTGTCCTCCATGGCATCAGGAGGAAGAGAGGAGAGGATGGAAGGGACAATACCCCCTGGGCTCCCCTTAATAACAAAGAATACACTAATTCAAGTCCCCGAAGCAGTAGTTTTAGCCTGGGTATAAAGAATTCTTTTGGGGCCAGTGAGATGGCTCAGCGCCATACACGCCTGCCTGGCAAGTGCGAGGGCCCGAGTTCGACTCCCGGAACCCACATACGAAAAAAAGGGCCAGTGATAACGCTCAGGGGCATGGGTGCCTGCTGGCGCGCAGGGTCCTGAGGTCGACCCCTGGTACCCACAAAAAGAAAAAAAGAATTCTTTTAGTTTATTGTCAACGATGTAATACACAGTACTTCTTCCATTTGTCCAAAGAACCACATAGTAGAAGCTTTAAAAAAGTTCCCACTTCTCTTACAATCATTTTATAATGATATGAGACATAAATAGACTTAAATTATACAGTGTGATGTTTTGATGTTTATTTATGCCTATCTATCATCTATCTGTCATCTTTCTATCCATCCGTCCATCTCCACAAACCCACCAGAACAATTAGGACAGTGAACACATCAACCACCCTGACGTTTCCTTCTTGCAATCAATTCTCATTCCTTACACAACTTTGTCATCAAGCACCCATTGATCTTTCTGTTGCTACTGATAAGTTTGCATTTTCTAGATTTTTGTATAGATGGAGTCATACAATATATTCTTTGTTGGGGGGGTAGCTTTTTCATCCAGTTTAAGTGCTGTGAGACTCATCTTTGTCATTATGTGTGTGTTACTAAGTATGTAAATATTCAACAATTTTTTTTTTTGTGGGTACCGGGGGTCGACATCAGGACCTCATGCGCCAGCAGGCGCCTGTGCCGCTGAGCGATATCACCGGCCCCTTTTTCGTATGTGGGTTCCGGGAGTCAAACTCGGGCCCTCGCGCTTGCCAGGCAGGTGCTTACGCCGCTGAGCCATCTCACCAGCCCCAACAATTTTTTTTTTAAACTATTAACAGGCATTTAAATTTCTAGTTTTTAGCTATTACAAATAAAGCTTTACAAATAAAGCTGTTATGAAGATTCATGTAATAAACCTTGTGTAGACAAATACTTTTATTTTTTTAAATCAGATACACAAGCTTAAATATAGCATAGTTCCTCTTATCGGAGAAACCCAAAGGAGAAATAAAGAGCAAAATAAACGATAGATAATAGTAAGCAGGGAGATAGATCTTTCGTAAATGGGAAAGGGACCGAGAGATGGAGGTAGGGAGGGGGGAGAAAGGGAGGGGGTGTGAAAAGAATTAAGATGTGTTACATTCATGCATTGATTCCTCACAGTGAATGTAATCATTACATACCATGAACATGTACTAATAAAAGCAAAAATTTCATTTCCCTTGAGTAATTACCAAGGAGTAGAATGTCTGGATCATGTGACAGGTTTATGTTTAAAGTTTTAAGAGAACTGCTAAATTTTCCGAGGTGGTCGAATTGTTTAAGATTTCCCCAGCAGTATGAAATGTCTAGTTTTCCCACATTTTCACTAGCGCTTGGCTCAGTTGTTTCATTGTAGTCATTCGAGTGGGTGTACAGAAATATCTCCTTGTAGTTTTAATTTGCATTTTCCTGATGATTAATGATGCTGAGCTGTTTGTTTTTTGTGAAGTTTTTAAAGTGAGATGAGGGCTCACTAATTTGCCCAGGCTGACCTTAAACTCCCTAGTAGTTGGGACTACAGATACACCCAGCTAAGTGTCCATTTTTTTTTTTTTTTTTGTGGGTACCGGGGGTCGACCTCAGGACCTCGCGCGCCAGGAGGCGCCCGTGCGGCTGAGCGATATCACCGGCCCCTTTTTCGTATGTGGGATCCGGGAGCCGAACTCGGGCCCTCGCGCTTGCCGGGCAGGCGCTTAAGCCGCTGAGCCATCTCACCGGCCCTAAGTGTCCATTTTTAAACTGGATTGATTTTTTAACTATTGAGTTATAAGAGTTTTAAAAATATATATTCTAGATAAAAGTCTTTTGTCCAGTGTTTTTCAAATATTATTTTCCCAATCTTGGCTTGTCCTTTTTATTTTCATAGTCTTTTAAAGCACAAGTTTTTAAAAAATGTTTGATTACATGTTTTTTATTTTAATAGTTTCTATTTGTGTCCCATTCGGTATTCCAAAGTCACCAAGATTTTCTTCTGTGTTTTTCCTAGAAATGATACAGTTCTAGAGCTAGGTCACAGAAACACTGACAGGGCACCCAGGATTTGGCGGTAGATTTATCTCGCGCGGGAGGGGCACTGACAGGGAATCAGTCCTTGTAGAAACGTCAGGCCCCAAGGCTCAGGCAGGGAGGTCTTTCTGAGGTTGCACAGGGGAGGAACAGAGGCGGAGCACCTGGCTGTCTTGGACTGGCTCTTTCAGTAGGCACCATAGCGACCAGCTGTTTCTAGCAGACAGAAGTGACAGGAACTGCAACAGGAACTGTTACCTGGCAACTGACAGTGACTGCCGCGTACTGGGGGAGGGGCATTTTCTGCTACTCTAGTTCTTACACTCAGACGTGATTCCTGTTTTTCCCACAGGGCGTGAGGTAGGGGTCAGTTCCTTCCTTGCTCGCGGAGCTCTCCCGGGAGACCTGCTCCGCGTGGGGGCAGGGGAGGCTGTGCGCGGAGGGAGGCGACACGCGGGGCAGCGCAGAACCGACCCCATGACAACCCTCTGGATTGAGCCACGCACCTGGGCTGCTGCCAGGCCGGGTGGGTCATCTGCAGCTGCGGTCCCGGGAGGAAGCAAAGGCGGTGGCACGGAACCGGCGGCCCGCACGGGAGCACCTGGGCCCTGCGCGTCCGCGCCCCGCCGCCCGCGCCCACGAGCAGAGCGCAGCGCCCCGCCGCCGCCGCGGGAAAGGGGGCGACAGAGCCGGGCGAGGCCGGAGCTTTGCTGTGGTCAGCTCGGAGCCGGACGACGCCTCCCGCCTGGGCCCGGGAGTCTGGGGCGGGGTCGGGAGAAGTTTCCTACATCACAGTTAAAACCCCAGAAGTCAAACAGAAAGACAGAATCTTAAAAGCTGTCAGAGAAAAGAAAAATCACGTCTAAAGGTAAACCCGTTAGGATTACAGCAGACTTTTCAAAACAAGTTGTAAAGGCCCAGAAGAGCTTGGAGTGAAGTGTTTCAAGTCGTCAAAGAAAACAACTTTCAACCCAGACTAATATATCTTGCAAAACTATCTTTCAAAATCAGTGGAGAAATAAGGACGTTCCATGACAAAAACACATTAGGAGATGCATGACCACCAACCCAACACCAAAAAATTTCCAAGGATATCCTAGACAGAGCCGATGAAGTCACCAAAGCCAAAAAGTCTGATGCAATGAATAGCAGTTAAACAAAATGGGAAAAATAAATAAGTCCACAATAGAAAAATAATGCAATAATGCTCAACATAAAAGGCCTCAACCCTCCAGTTAAAAGATGGCAGACTGGTATGCTGCATTCAAGAGAGACATCTAGTCCAAAAAGAAATTTGTATGTTAAAAATCAAAGGATGGAAAACAATTCCATGCACCAGGTTCCTGAGGTAAGCAGGGGTAGCGCTCTCATTCTCAAAGTGAACTTCAAGCTAAAACTGATCAGAAGGGCTGGTGAGATGGCTCAGCGGCGTAAGCACCTGCCTGGCAAGTGCGAGGGCCCGAGTTCGACTCACGGAACCCACATATGAAAAAAGGGCCAGTGATATTGCTCAGCGGCACGGGAGCCTGCTGGTGTGCAAGGTCCTGAGGTCGATCCCCAGTACCCACAAAAAAAAAAAAAAAAAAAGTAAAACTGATCAGAAGAGGCAAAGAAGGTCACTATGTACTAGTTAAGGGAACAATTCAGGAAGAGGTAACAATTGTAAATGTATACACCCTGAATAGTGGTGCACACAACTTTATAGAACAAACACTACTGGACATAAAAGATCAAATAAACATCAACACAATCATATGGGGGACCTCAACACCCACCTTCACAAATAGACAAATCAACGAGGCAAAAAATTCAACAAAAATGTCAAGAGTTAAACCACACCTTGAACAAATAGACTTAGTAGGTGTATAGAGAGTGTTTTACCCTACTACACCAGAAATGCACTCTTCTCACCAGCATATGAAACTCCAAAAGAGGCCACATACTAGCCCATAAATCTTGGTTAAATAAATATAAAAAATTGAAATAATCTCATGTATATTATGAGGTCATATTGCACTGAAACTAGGAATCAATCACAAAAGAAACCACACAAATTTTACGAACATCTGGATATTAAACAACACAGTTTTGAATACTCAGTGGGTCACAGAGAAAATCAAGGAGGAGATTAAACAATTCCTAGAATCACATGATAATGCCAGAGCAACATACCAGAACCTATGAGACACAATGAAAGCAGTCCTATGAGGAAAATTTATTGCTGTGAATGCCCACATTATAAAAACAGAGTGAGTGCAAATAAATAACCTAATGATGCGCTTCAAGTTCCTAGAAAGGAACAGTCCAAACCCAAACCTAGTGCAAGGAAGGAAATCATAAAGATCAGAGTGGAAATTAGTGAAATCGAGACCAAAAAAATTACAAAGGACCAATGAATCAAAGAGCTGGTTCTTTGAAAGAATAAATGAAATAGACAAACACTTAGCCAAACTTACTAAAAGAAGGAAAGAAAAGATCAGATCAATGCAATTAGAAATGAAAAAAGGTGAAATCACAAAGGACACCTCTGAAATCCAGAAGATCATTGGTAACTACAATGAAAAATTGTACTCCAACAAATCAGAGAATCTAGAAGAAATGGACAGATTCCTAGATGCATATAAATTACCAAAACTGAATTAAAAAAACATAAAAACCCTGAGTAATCTAGTAATTGGCAATGAAATTGAGGCAGTAATACAAAACTTACCAACTAAGAAAAGTCCAGGATATGTTGGATTCATTGTTGAATTTTACAAGAACTTCAGAGAAGATCTAACGCCAATATTCCTCAAACTCTGTAATGAAATTGAAAGGAAGGAGTACTTCCAAACTCATGTCTGGAAGCTAGCATTACCCTGATCCCAAAACCAGACAAGCACAAAACTGAAAAAGAAAACTATAGGCCAAATTCTTTAATGAATATAGGTGCAAAAGTCCTCAACAAGATACTGGAAACAGAATGCAATGAATCATCAAAAAGATTATACATCATCTCAGGATATAAGCCTTCATCCCAGGGCTGCAACTGTGGTTCAACATATGCTAACCAATAAATGTAATGCATCACATAAACAGAATTAAGGACAAAAAGCATAAGATCATCTCATAGAACTTCATTTGTACAAGAAATCAACAAATGGGATTATATCAAAAAAGCTTCTGCACAGCAAAGGAAACAATAGCGTGAAAAGACAACCTACAGGATGGGGAACCTTTTTGTTTTCCTAGCTACTTCTTTGACAGAGGAGTAATGTCAAAAATTTACTAAGAATTCAAAAAATTACCCTGCCCCCCACAAAAAAAGACCCAAGCAAAAATTGGGCAACTAAAATCAATAGACACTTCTCAGAAGAGGGGCAAATGTCCAATAAATACATGAAAAATTTGCTCATTGTCTTTGTGCACCAGAGAAATACAATTTAAAATGACACTGAGATTCCATCTTACTCCAGAAAGAATGGCCATCATGAAGAAAATCAAACAATAACAAATGCTGGCAAGGGTGCAGGTAAAAAAACCACTCTTCTACATTGTTGGTAAGAATGTAACTGATGCAACCACTATGGAAATCAGTATGAGATTCTTCAAAGAAACCTAAAACTAGAAATTCTGTTCAACTCAGCTACTCCCCTTCTAGGGATCTTCCCCAAAGTGTTAAAGTATCATATTACAGTGAAACCTGCATACCCTTGTTTATATCAGCACAACTCATAAAAGCTGAATCTTGGAAATGGCCCATATGACCATTCACAGATGAAAAGATAAAGAAAATGTGATATTTATGCATAATGGATTGCTACTTTGCCACAAAGAATGATACATTTGAGTCATTTTTAGGAAAATGAATCCTCCTTGATTGAGACCATAATGTTAAGTGGAATAAATAAGACACACAAGCTTAAATATCACATTGCTTATATGAGAAACCCAAAGTATAAATAATTTTTAAAAATAAAAAAAAGAGACAATATGAAAAAGGGAGATAGATCTTTTGCAAATGGGAAGGTGATCTAGAGGCATAGGGAAGGGGAGGGAAAGGAAGGGGAGGAAATAAAAAGATTTAAGATATGTGAATTACATGCACATACTTCCAGAGATGAATGTGAACATTAGGTACTGTAAACATGGACAAATAAAGAAACCAATCCAGTTATCCCAGCATCATTTTTTGAAAAGATTATCCTTTCTCCAAATGCCTTGTCACCTTTGTTGAAGTTCAATTGGCCATATATATGTGGATTCTTCATTCTATTTTATGGATCAATATGTCTATCTTTATACCAATATTAAGGAACCATAATTGCTTTTTATATTATATATTTGTATTGTAGATAATTACTTTATAATATTTTGAAATCAGTTTCCCTAAATACCTTTTTATGTGAAGACTACCAAACTCTTAAATTTATGTTCATCAAAACCCCATCCAGTCTTCGTCTCTCTAGACTGAGAAGTCTTAATTTTTCCCTTCTTTATCTGCATCCAGAAACTTGATAATAAGAATTTTACTTGTTCTTTACCCTATTGCTTTATTCCTAATGTGATTTCTTTGGGTATAAAATACACACACACATATACACACATCTATAAAAATAAAAACATTTACATGAATATGTATAGCACAATGCTTGGCACATTAGGAGGTACACTAAAGAATCGGTTTTCTTCTTCCATTGTTATTATAAATATCATTATTATTGTTATTATTGTTAATGTAGATGAGCTTGGCTTCTAAAATATGCAAGACAATGCACTCTAGTTTGGACCTCAGCCACTGACCCAGGTTAATTTCTATAATAAACTCAGCAGTGACTCCTGGGTTATATATTAGCTATTCTAGCAGACACATTGAGTATCTTATTGGGCTTTTAATTTGAATTTCCCTGTTGATTAATGGCATCAAGCATAATGATGTTGTAGTCTTCTTGAGACATCATAGAACACTCAGATGTTATTACTTTATGAATCTAATTCAAATTCTTTCTCCCTGAATTATAACTGAACACATTCTCACACTGATTCTTTTTCAAGGATCTTGCCCATTTACCTATTTTCGAGAGACAACTGTATGGTTTGTCTTGATCAAATGAACATTTAAAACAGACCCAGGGATCAGTCTCAGGAAGATAGAAGATGCAGAAATAACTCCAAGCACACTCGGTTTGCTTATCTTTGACAAAGGGGCCAAACACCTTCATGGGAAGAAAGGTGGCCTCTTCAATAAATAGTGCTGGGAAAAGTTTGAACCTAGACCCACATTTCTCGCCATGCAATAAGTTAAAATTGAAATGGATCAAAGATCTAAATATACAAACAAAAACACATAATCTGATGGAAGAGAAAATAGGTAAAACTCTTGAAGACATAGGTATAGGCAGAGACTTTATGAACAAAACTCCAATTGCACAGAACATATTACAAGAAATCAACAACTGGGATCACATCAAATTAAAAAGCTTTTTCACAACAAAAGAAATCACCAACACAGTGAAGAGACAACAAAGTGAAGACAGTGAAGAGAATAGGAAAAAATTTTAACAGCTGTTCCTTAGACAAAGGACTAATATCTAGAATATATAAAGAACTCAAAAAATTAGACCCCCAAATTTAAAGAACCAATCTAAAAATGGATACCTGAAATGAATACACACAGTTCTTAGATGAAAAAGTACAAACAGCAAATAAATATATGAAAAAATGCTTAACATTACTGGTCACTGGAGAAATGCAAATTAGAAAAACACTGAGATTCCGTCTCACCCCAGAAAGAATGGCTGTCATCAAGAAATTAGACAATAACAAATGCTGGTGGGTCTGTGGGAAAAAGGAGCCCTTCTCCACTGTTGGTGGGAGTGTAGACTGGTGCAACCACTATGGAAATCAGTGTGGAGTTTCCTCAAAAAACTAAAACTAGAAGTTCTATTTGACTCAACTATTTTCCTTCTAGACTTCTTCCCAAAAGACTTAGAAGCATCATACCACGGTAATATATGCACACCCATGTTTATAGCAGCACAATTTGTAACAGCTAAATCTTGGAAACAGCCCATACACCAATCAAAAGATGAATGGATAAGGAATATGTGTTATTTATATACAATGGAGTACTACTCTGCCACAAAGAAAGATGAATTTGAATAATTTGTAGGAAAGCAGATGTACCTCGAGACCATAATCTTAAGTAAAATAAATTGGATACATGAGTTTAAATATAGCGTTGTTTCTCTTTTGTGAGAAACCCAAGCGGTAAACAAGGAGCGGAATGGAGGATAAATATTGGGAAGTAGGAAGAACATGTTCAAATGGGAAGAGGAACAAGGGAGGGGGAGGAAAAGGAAGGAAGAGAAAAGGAAAAAATGAGAATAGAAGGAAAAATAAAAACAAAGCTTTTGTAAAAAGGGAGCAGAAGAGGGATTGAAGGGAGGGGAGGGGAATGGGAAAAAAGAAGAATTAGGATTATATTTACAGGTACAAATTCCCTATGATGAATATGATCAATATATATGATTAATATGTACTAATAAAAATAGTTTTAAAAGCACAAATTAACATTTAATTGTCCGAGATTTCTAGAAATGGGGAGATTTCACTGAGTACTTCTCTAGATTTAATTTTTTAACATTTGCAGTAAGAGTTACCCTGAAGTGGTCCTAGGAAACCCCACTGTGGTTTCTCCTCCCTGGAGAGAGCAATGTCTGTGTCCTGTTGTTTGTTTTCTGTCATAAATCAATGTTTTATTTGTGACAAAACTTTCTAACCCTTGACCACAATCCCTACAAGCGCAGCTTTCAGGTTGGGAAAGTGCGAACAATGAACTCAGCATCAGGTTACATCCCTGCCTCCTTTGCTTGATGAAAGTCAAATTTTTGCTCAAATTTCAGCAGAATTCCACTCTAAGTGGTGCAATGACTTTAACTGAGGGACTTCTTTCAGCTCTCTTACAGCATTTGGGAGGAAAAGCAAGGGAGGCTGACAGGCAAAGTTGTTAAATGTTAAATCAAAAGCTGAAAAGTCATTGAATACAAAATAATTCAAACTCCAAGTGAGAGTTCAGGAGGAACTTCTCGGAAGGAGGGGGAAATGTCAAGCCAGCAGTAATTGATGGAAAAGTCAAAGGGAGGGTGGAAGCGTCCCTTTTCAGAAGCAAAGGGCTACTCCATCTTTAGCTCCTCCCCACCCTCCCTTTTTAAAATTAGGCTGAGGAAAGTGACGAGCCCTGAGGAGACAGATGGAGGGACAGCAGCTGAAACTGCTAGCTGAGCGAGAACTCCAAGGCCAGAGGGGGTGAGGCCCTGCCTTGGGCTGAAAAGGATCTGAGAACTTGGGAGAAAAACTGCTAACAGCAGGAATATGAATTAAGGAGAGTGACCTTATAGAAATAGAAAAAGTGACCTCGCTGTAAATTCTAGAGAGAAAAGATGAGGATATTAACTACTGAGGAAAAAAAGTCATTGCAGGTTGGGGTGTGAAAAGACCTAGAGATCACGGAATCCAACCCCTGTATGTTACGGATAGTTAAGAGATGAATGAGCCATCTGGCACCAAGCACGTGTTTGCACTTGAACAAAAAAGAAATAATGCCCCTGGTCTTCAAAGAAATTGTAAGCTTCCAGAAGCTGCTTTGCAATACAGCCTTGTGGTTGCATGTGCCTCTGTATGCTGATACACCCCTGTCTGAGAAGCGTCGGGTTCACGGACTTCCCTGAGAACCACAGCTTGTTTCGTGAGGTTCTTTTAAATGTTCTTTAAAGTCCTTTGAAAGAAATATTGTTATCACATTTGCTGCTTCATCAAACGTCCATTCATTTTAATTTTAATAAATAATTTTGTTCAAGCTATTTTAGCAATATGATGGTGAGCTAGGCGTGGTGTCTCGACCCTATAATCCCAGCTCTCAGGAGGCTGTGACAGGAGGATCGCCGTGAGTTCAAGCCCAGCCTGGGCTACATAGTGAGCTCAAGGGCAGCCCAAAGTACGTAGCGGGGCCCTGCCTCAAAAAACCCAAACAGACAAACAAACAAACAAAAGAACAATGTCATGGCAGGCATATGAGTTTGATGCTGGAGTGGACCAGAGGAGGAGTGGACCTGGGCCAGAGAGGACCTCCTTGATGCCACCCTCCTACCCAGTCTGGCCAGGGCTGCGGGAGGAGACTTCAGCTGGTCTTCTGCCTCCTGCCTTGTGCTTTCACAATCCGTCTTGAATGCCACCTCTGAATGGCCTTGGGAAATGCAAATCCTAGCACTGTCTTGCCAAATATTCTTGGTAGCAGCTCGCTGACCCAGCAGAGGCGCTACACGCCTTCACCTCCCTGTCCTCTGCTTTGCTCTCTCCACTCAGGGTTCCCGAACACAGTGTACTTGGGCTCTTTCACTCTTGTGTTCCTCCTGGCTCGCCAGGGCAGCCTCCTCTCTGTATCTTTGCCAGCAGTTCTTTTCTACCTACTATGTCCCTCTTCACGTCCTACTCCATCTACAGAATGCCCCCTCACTGCTTGAGGCTCAAAGCAGCCCTTTTCTTATACTCTCAGTTAAAATGAACCACTACCCTTCCTGTGTCTCGTTCCTTCCTGCACATTTGTGCTAATAGCTGTAATATTTTATTGCATTATATTTGTACACATGTTCATGTAGAGAAGTCAGTGATTTTCAAGCTTCAGTGTACATTGTGCTCATAAGACTCACCCAAAATTTTTTAATATGCAGAGCTCCTTGGCTTCCCCCCGAGAGACACTGATTCAGGAGGTTGGCCTCAGAGGAGTCCACAGGCCTGTCGGAGCCCAGGGAGAGCTCACCCTAAAACAAGCGTCATTCCCTGCTAGAGGTACTGATTTCCCAAGGGCAGAGGGCGAACTGGTCTGTTCCACCCACTTCTTCCCAATCCCTGGCTCCCAACAGTGTCAGCTTGAGAGTTCCCAACACCCCCCTTCTCCCCTCCCACTCTCTCTTGGGGGTAAAATATGCAAAACTCATTTATATTCCTGCAGGTAGGTGAGAATAACATTCCGAGCCATCACCATTCAATAATGGAGGCTTTGTGTGAAGTAGTGACAGGTGAGAGGAATGATTTCATTTTTCACTTTGACAATTGGGTGAAGCGGATTCCTGGCAGTTCTGCAAAGGTTTTATGCCCACATAGTTACCCAAGGGATCTGCTTAGCAACCAAGAGCTGCTGCAAAGAGGAGAAAGAGCAGATGCTTCTCTCAGTGGCGTCTTGGATTCTAAGATGCTGGAGCAGGGAGGAGAGAAGGGCAACCCTGCCTGGGGTTCCTGCTTGTTCCGTGCTCGCCAGAGAGGCCTGTCCTGAACGCCCGGGTTTCTCCCAAACACCAGAGCCCATGCAGAGTTCACCAAGCATCGTTCCCTGAGAGGCTTGGCTGTGCGGTACCACATTTCTTCTTTGTGAGGCTATTTTTTCCCTGACTATAACATTCAATGAATTTGTTGGAGGATTTGAGAGTCCACACCTGGATTCTGTGCTGAGAAATATGACCAAAAAGCAGGCACTTGGCAAACCAAACACGATCTGTTATTTCCTAAAGCTGAGCGTGCAGAATACAGAATAGTCTCCCCTCCATATTAAACCCCAGAACGGAATCGGAGCCCCCGACGACAGTGCCCTCATTCCCACAGGGCAGCCCCTTCCTCCAGTGTCACCAGGAGCTGGGGTGGCGCAGAGACTTGCTCCCAGCTGGGAAATCAGGTCCCTAGAGGAAGGAGCAAGGCAGGGATTAAGTGATTCTAGTATTTTTTCTAAAGCCACCCATCTAATAATTCCTTCAGCCCCCCTGGCGGAATGAGCTGGGGCAGCAGGGACCCTCGGCAACCCTGGCCTTCACATGGTGGGACACATCAGCCACAGACCCAGGCATTCCCTCCTGCTAATCAGGATTACTGTTAAAATCTGGAAGATTAAAAAAAAAAAGAATAAAATAAAAATCATAAGTAATCCCACAGATATACTGTATTTATTGTATTCTAAAGCATCCATTCCTTACCTTTTAATGTTTCTTACATTGGGATGAATTTTACAATTAATATATGTTTATGTGCTCTGGTTGTTTCTTCCTAAAATATTTTGTGTTAAGCCTCTGGTGTCTCTTTCAGTTGTTAGTATCTCAGAAAGGAAGAAATATGGTAAGTCAAATTAGAAGCTTGTGTCCCTTTACATTTATTCTGCAGCCCCTTGTCAACCCTCCCGTCCCCCAGTCCCGTTTAGAGTGTCCTGGGAAAAACAGTGCAAGCACACGTGTGCACTGCTGCCTCAGACCCTCATGGCCAAGCACACATAGCACTGTGAAGGATACAGCCGATTGATGTAGAGGACGGTTTTGCCTGGGCGAGAGGCCACCATGAAGAGCCCACAGCCAAAGCAGGCGGGAAAGTGTGCCTGCCCTCTCCTCTGCTCACATCCAGGGCTCTCACTGGAAAGTGCAGCCCAGGAGCAAGCAGAGGGTGTGTACGGCACCTGGAGCATGATGGTGTGATTTCCACCTTTGCCTCCTCTCCCCTGTCTCTGTCCTGGTGCTCGGGAGAGAAAGAACCTTGAGCTTCCTTCACTCCCTCTCAGGTGGGTACCACGCTGCATCTCAGCTCCATCTGGCCTTCCCAGAAGTGCAAGGGAAGGCATGGGCTTGGGTTCATGGGAAGCCACATAGCACATTTTAATGAGCTTCTGCCATAGGAAGGGTGATATTTAGTGCTGTAGGAAAAATGAGATTTCATTTCTGTGAGAGCTATTTATGTTCCCTGGATCCCATTCTCATTCCAATCCATCTGCTGGCTTCTTGGGCAGAGGCAGGGACTTTTCTGGGAGGAGCATCCTGTGCTTGCTCCTCAGAATCAAGGCAGAGCAGACCAGACCGTGGCAAACGCAGACCTGCTACATTTACCAAAAATATTTTTCCTGCTCTTGGATCCCCAAAGAATAATGAATAATGTATAAAATGAAAAGATTCTTGTGGACATTCCTCAGCCAGATGGCATCTACCCAGGTTCAGTAGAGAATTTCTGAGGCCGAATAGGCCCAAATCACACACTGTTATCTACCTACCTCTCTACTAGGCGCACAGATTCCCTCGAGACTCAGATATATGGGGCTTCAGGTCCAGCTTTTCAAGTGAAATCGGCTGGATTTTCCCCAGGAAGGTGGCTCAGCAGATCTAGAGAGCTAAGCTCCTCCAAAGTACAGCAGCTGATGTTTAAAAAGTTTCCAGGATGCAGGGGGTTTACATCTCTGAAGCAGATAAGGTGCGCTCGGGGCAGGGCTGACTGGAGGCAGAGCCAAGGAGCATGCCCAAGTGTCACTTCTGGGAACAGTAAGATTTGGACAAGACAGAAGAGGAGTTTAAATGGCCAAACTCTTGGTCATGAAAGGCCGAAAGAAAATATCTTTCCCAAAATACAGTAGAAGTAGGGTTTTGGATTAGGTAATAGTGGACCAAGGAGAAGACTCCCCTGAGGTTTCCTCCAAAGGGACTCAAAGGATACTTGGAGGAAAATCACTTATGTTGGCATCTCATCCATCCAGAAGGGCTGGCATCCTTGGCTCAGCCATCTCCAAAGGGCACCGTGTCATCCCTGAGCTCAGCAGAGCAGATCGAGGAAGTTTCGAGTCGGATATGATCCCAGGCTCCGAGAGCCTCAGCGCAGAGGGGAGACAGGAAGAAGGCCTTTGTTTCCTAAGGCTCCTCTGCACTGTGAAACCTCCTGCTGGGGGCCAGGGTGGGGTTCACCCCAGGTTCTCTTCAGCAGGGAGAGGAGTGGGTTTAACCGGTTGGTCTCTGTTGGGAGAATGGGGGCTCTTGTGTGGGGAACTGTAGAGAAGGGGACCTCCAGCCTGTCTGGAGTGGGACTTCAGGCCTACAACTTTTGCTACTTTTTGGAAGACAAATCATAGAAAACAATAAAATATAAAAACTAAGAGGTAATAAATGGGATTTAATTCCTATATTAAAAGAAGGCTAAAAGATTAAAATGGGCTTACAGCCAAGTATTTTAAGCAACAAAAGACTTTTTTTTTTGTGGGTACTGGGGGGTCGACCTCAGGACCTCGTGCGCCAGCAGGTACCCATGCCGCTGAGTGATATCACCGGCCCCTTTTCTGTATGTGGGATCCGGGAGTTGAACTCGGGCCCTCGCGCTTGCCGGGCAGGTACTTAAGCCGCTGAGCCATCTCACTGGCCCCAACAAAAGACATTTTAAAGTAAACTTAAAAATAAGCAGCTTCGGGCCGGTGAGATGGCTCAGCGGCATAAGCACCTGCCTTGCAAGCGCGAGGGCCCGAGTTCGACTCCCGGATCCCACATACGAAAAAGGGGCCGGTGATATCGCTCAGTGGCACGGGCGCCTGCTGGCGCGCGAGGTCCTGAGGTCGACCCCCTGGTACCCACACACACAAAAAAAATAAAATAAAATGAGAGAAAAGATCTCAAAATTAAAAAATAAAATTGAAGCAATTTGGGCCTAGAAAGTTGGAAGAAAAGTTACAACTCCAGTAAAATAATTTTGAATTTTACTTTTAAGGCAAGATGTAACTAGAAAGATTTAAAATAAGATAAATGGCTGAACTCCAATAGAGATTAAAAACCTGAAAATGAAGCTATAAATGATTGAAACAAAAACCAAGAGCCATGAGGCAGACGTTGAAAACATGTTAGTGAGTGAGGGTGACTATGACATAAGAACCACATGGTAGATGATTAAAAGCTACAGAGAATGTTTAAATAAAAAAACCTATTACAGTAAAAGACACATTGACAAGAATGCTGGGGTGTGGAGAAAGGGGAGTATTCTGATGGAGACTAATAGCAATATGTCTTTACTGTAATAATTTTTTTATTTCAACATTCACCATACTTTTCAATTGCTCCTCACTGATCATATATTTCTGGAAATTTCTATCAAATAGAAACATTAAAGGATGTCCTCATCTCCCTTATTCATTGGATCTGGCATCATGTGACTTCTGCCTCTTCCTTAAAGGTAAAAGTCTTGAATTAGGGCTATCAAGGTACCCACGGCAGCATAACTAAAGACACTCATGAAAAAGGACTTCCAGCACTGCTCCAGAAAGTGGTAAGAATGATGGGATAAGTGTGATTGAAGGAATAGGGACTGTTTTGAGTGGGATTAATGGCCATGCATCTTTTACTGTAATAAAGATTTTGGAAAAAGTTAAATATTCACCATATTTTTTTTGTGCTTTTTTTTTATTTTAAAGAGAAGAAAAAAACAAAACAAATAAAAAAAAGAACAAATTTTCAAAACAACATAATATGAGGGTAACAACACCATATTTTTTACTACACCTTGTAAACACTGTGGGTGAGTCAGCTTTGTGTCACTGTGACAAACACCTGAGATAACTAGCTTATAAAAACAAAGGTTTACTTTGGCTCACAGTTTTGGGGGATTCAGCCTATGGTCAGTTGATCCAGCTTCCCTGGGCAGGGCAGAATGTCTCGGCGGGAAGGCATGGACGAGCAAAATCACTTTCCTAGTAGTTGGGAAGTGAAAGAGAAGAGAAAGAAGGGTCTGGACACCATGATCCCCCTCAAGAGCAGTCCCAGGCACCTCAAGACCTCCCACTAGGCCACCTCTTCAAGTTTTCTCCATCTCCCCGTCACAAGAAGATAGAGAGCAAGACTCCAGATGTGGGCCTCTGGGGGACATTTAGGACCCAAACTATCGCAACTATAAAATAAAGGGGAAAATATATGGGTTGAAGAAAATTAAAGTTTAAAAAAATTTTTTTTTCCTGTATGGAAGATTAATCCACAGGGGTACTCTACTTCTAAACTACGTTGCCAACCCCTTTTACTTTTTATTTTGAAACAAGGTCTTCCTAAGTTGCCCAGGATATTCTTGAATTTATGATCCTCCTGCCTTAGCCTCCAGAGTAGCTGTGATTGTAGGCATGTTCCACCATGCGGCTGAAGTGAAGAGTTTTTAAGTTTAGAGAAATTGGTGGTAGAAAAAGAAGCTAAGGAGGAAACAGAGCCAACAGGAAATTCCAGTGAGTACCAGTTCCTGACATTGCTCCTGCCTCTTCCGGGGCGCCATTTAGTTGGGGGGAGTGAAGAACTGGGGGAGCTCCTCCTCCCTCTGTCCTGAACATGGTCCTCAGGGCTCCTGACTTGGTCCGACCCCGACAGTGATTCTCCTTGCTCCTTCACTCACTGTTGTCTCAAGCGAAAGGAGTTTTGCAGAGCCCTGCAGGCGTGGGTCAGGGGGAAATGTCCCCATCTTGCTGTCCCTGCCCCGTAGGAGAGTGGACATGGAAATGAGTAAAGAGAAAAACCAAACAAGGATGAGGGTACAACGTCTAGAGCTGCAAATCGTTCGTTAACACCTCCTTTTCATGTCCTCTGCACCAGAGCATAAATACCAGTGGCAGGAAGTTCACCTCCTCTAAAGTTGCTAAAACTACCCCATATGTAATTATATATTCTTACTGTATTGGCTCAAATTTCTGCAGAATAAAGTGTAACCTAAAGAGAAGCAAGAAATAGTTCTTGGTTTCCTTTGCCAAATTTCTTTGAAAAATGTAAATGTGTGAGAATTTAAAATTAGATAATCAGCTGGCAAGTATGTGCTGAGTATCCTGCGTTCAGGGCCTGGTGAGCTTTCCTGGAAGCGATGAGGACAGCGTCCTGGCCTCGGCTGCTCCAGCGGCCGCCGGGCTGAGCCTGGCCTCGTGCGCTGGACTTCGCCTCCTTCTCATCATTCGGACAGCGCACGGGGGTGCGTGCCCTTCCCGAAGCTGTCTGCAAACACATCTAGGTATGTTTAGGTTTTTCCCTCTTTCTGAGGTTTTTAATGCTGTGCTCATTTCTACCTCCTGAGCTCACTCAGCCCAGCGGCCCTCTGATGCCAGCTGAGGCCAGGATGTTGTCCTCATCGCTTCCAGGAAAGCCTCAGGCCTGACTGCACCCTCAGCAGCAGCAGACAGGACACTCCGGAAAAGCTTGGGGTGACATTTTGAGATTAATCGCAGACTTTCTTGTCTGTTTATTGCTCCGTACCTCAGTCTCTTCAGGCTGCTATACCAAACGCGGCAGACTGGGTTACTAATAAGCAACAGAAATGTATCGCTCACAGTGCTGGGGCTGGGAAGTCCCGGATCTGCTGAGCGCTGGCTCTGGCTCATAGATGGCCCCTCACTGCTGTGTCCTCCTGTGTGGGAGAAGCGAACGGGCTCCCCCAGGCCTCTTTTGTAAGGGCACTAATCTCATTCGGGGCACAGCCCTGTAGCCTAATCACCTCCCAAGGGTGCTGCCTTTAAATCCAGCTATGAGGAAGGTGGTTTCAGCATGTGAGTTTTGGTAGGACACAAATATTCGGACCACAGCACTTTGTGACTCAGTGTCTCCAAGCCTCGTCAGCCTATTGGCAACAGAGAAGTCTTGTGAACAAAAATAACAAAGCATCCTCCCTGTTCCCCATCCCAGCTAAGGCAGGACGCTGAGTCCCAAATGCACTTCTAAGCCTCATTCTGTCATTATTTCTAATTTTTTATTAGGACGTATTTGCAGTGCGTAATTATTACATCCATCATGGGGAGTTGGTACGTGTACAATCTCAATTCTTTTTTTGTCCCCTTCCCCTTGCCTCCCTCCCCTTGCCTCATCCCTCAGAGTGTGTACAGCACCTCATACCATGCCACCATGTCTCCGTTCTCCCCGGCTGCCATTTGACCTCCCCATCGTGAATCCTCTTGGGGCCTGCACGCCACCATCACTGCCGAGTCCCGTCCGTGGCAGGCGGGAGCTGGGGAGCAGAGCGATCCCCTCCGAGCCTGCTGATGGAGGGGTCTGCCGAGAAGCGGCCCTTCTCAGGAGCTCCTTCCAGAGGGCCAACCCCGTTCTTTGTCAGAGCCGTACCTCGTCTCTGGTGAGGGTCCCCCATGTTCCACACAGACCTGGAGACCCGTCTGCCTCTGGAAACAGTGCACTGAGCCACTGCTGGATTTCTGCCTGGAGCCCCTTTCTCCCTAAGATGAGCACACAGAACCCTGGCACTGGCTCTTGTGTCGTCGTCTGCTGTGTAACACAGACACCATGCTGCCCTCCCAGCGGGATGGGAATCCTTTCCCCACTCTCTTCAACAAAAGTGGTCTTTATTCGAGTCGCCTCCTGGGAGGCCTGCCCATCACACGGTCAGACGTGCTTGTCCTGTGCTTTGTCTTGCTGGAGCTTCAATCTTGGAATCCTGCTCCAAGCAGAAAGGAACTCTGTGACCATCCACAAGGCATTTGTCCACCCAGGGCCTCTGCTACTTTGTCTATAAAACGTGGCCTGCCCTTGTCAGGTTGGTTTCTGAGAATCAAATGAGGTAACCAAAGACCAAAGTCTTCTAAAAAGGGTAAAGGGAATTGGAGGAAAAACAGGAGTTGATTGCTTTGTTGTCCTTCAGCTCGACTGGCCTTGTTTAGTTTTTGTTTAACCAAAGATTAAACTTTATATAATTTACGTATGTGTTATCGTATTTACCAAGAGACTTCAGAGTGCCGGAGATGCTGGGAAAATAGAGAAGACGACAGGAGGATGTTGGGTGAGCAAAGTTAGCGCTCTCGCTAGTTGTTAGAGCAGAGCTACAGTGCGGATGGACGCTGGGGTGAGCCAGGGCCATCGTTTCGCCTGTGGCCACCGCCCAGGCAGACGTGAGTGGATGGTAGCCCATTTTCCGGCTAAGCTGGAACTTGAGTCGCATTTCTTCTCAATGTAACGCTTACTGGTTTGGACTGGAGCTAGCATCTTAGATGAAACTGATTTTTTATGCTCGAAGACTTGAAGAGTGTAGTCAGATCGGGAAAGCCCACGTAACAACAGTAGCTGGGAGCTATGATCACGGGAAAAATAAAAGCCATGTGGCCTTGTGCGGGGAAACGCTTCCCGAGGTGCTCACGCAGCCGGGGGTGGTTTGTGGAAGGGCCCAGACCGAGAGAGGCCAAGACGGAGGGAGGCGACCAGAGTCTGCAGGGCAGGATGAAGCTCTGCGTCTGTCCCCTGAAGCCCGCCTGCACATGCACACACACGCACACGCACGCACACGTACACACGCACACGCAGCACAGGCACACACGCACACATACCCATCCCCAAGCTGTGTCACATACTTATAGATCTGGATATTTAATTTAGATGTAGATTTAAGTTAATTAAAGTGAAACGCAGTTAAAATGTCGTTCTCTAGTTGTTTTAGCCTCATGGCAAGTGCTCAGTGGCCACATGTGGCCAGTGGCTGCTGGGTTGGACAGCATAGAAGAGAGCACTTGCATCACCCTGGAAAGGTGACAGGGCGCCCCCAGGCAAAGCCCACAGCATATCTGCTAATTCTGTTTCTCGGTCCACGTGACGGGGGTCATCCTGTCCTCGTGGAAGTTGGTCACGCTGATGCGTTAGGAGAAACTGACCTCTTGCCTTCCTCCCTCTCCTACGCAGACAGAAGCATCGGAGAGAAAACACACAATTTCAAAAATCAAAATTGTTTTTCTTCTACCCAAAAGTTACAGGAAGAACAGATGGCACCTTTAAAAAATGAAAATCTGGGATTAAAGAGAGGGAAAGAGCCAAGAACGCGTCTCAGGGTTGCTGTCGGTTTTTCCTGACCAAACAGCCAGCTCCACAGGCTCAGTGTTGTTTCTGTTAAATACACAAACGTTCTCAGTTTGAAGATTTGCGTTGTAGGAAAAACCCTTACTTTCACATTCAATTGAAAAGGAGACACCCGCTTGTGCCCAGGCGTCTTTCCGGCCTGGGCTTCCCGGCCTGCCTGCCTGTCAGCGGTTTTGTGTATGAGGCAGAACAGAGAGCTTTGACCTTGAAGCTGCCCCGTGGGGTTTTCTGCAGAAGGTTCTCAGTAATAAGGTGTTTGCTCATTTGTTTCTAGGTTCTTCTATTTCAAAATAAAAGTGCAGCCAAATTGACCCACGGGGAGGAAACAGATTAAGCAGAAAATGGTATCTCTTTAGATATCTTACCCTAATGCACCTCCCCGTGAAATTGTCCCACCAGGATGCTGGCAATAATAGAAGAGAGCAGGCCAAGGCGAGGTGACGCAGAGACACTAGTTCTGGGCAGGCACATGCTGAGGGCCAGGAAAGTGAGCCGAGGCTGACAGGACAGAGTGCGAGTCCAGGAGGTCAGCGAGAGGGCGAGCCCGAGCTGCCCCAGCAGGCGGGACAGGCGCCTCCGAGTCGGGCGCGGGCCGTTTCCCCGCCAGCCTTGTCCAGGTGGCCCCAGCCCAGAGGGTCATCTGGGAGTGGCTCCTGCCTCTGCCTGGCAGACGAGAAGTGGAGTCTGCATGTGCCAGGGCTTCAGGACTTTTGGGATCATTTCCAGTGTCCCTTCAGAGTGTTTGAAGACACCCCTGTGTTGTTGCTCAGCACAGACGCCTGAGACCTGAACCCCACCTGGTACCTGGTCACCTAAGATAGTCAGTAAGCCTCTGACCTCAGGAAAGTCTGGGGAATATCCATCTCCCCAGGGGCTGTCCAGGTGGGCCCACAGAGCCCTGACATCTCTCAGCGACTCGTTGGGCCTGGCGAAGAGGCAGAGTGGGAACGAGGGGGGTGAATTGAACCTGTGAAACTCAACGCCCCCACTTCTGGGCCGCCTCATAATGGCGAATGATAGCAGCACGTACTGACGGAACCCTCTACACTAAGTGCTATCCATGGACTCATTAATCTTTAACTCCATGAAGCAGGTGTTATGAGGATCCCTGTTTTATGGCTGAGAGGCTAAGGCTCCTCGGAGAAGCATGTAACTTACCCAAGGTCACACAAACAGAAAGTGGCAGAGCCGGGGTGTGAGTTGTGAAGCTCCTTACCACCGTGCTGCTGTAACCTTGAAGAAGCTGCATTTGTATTTGCCGCGTGTGTTATTGGATGCCTTGTAGGATTTAGTCTTCAAAATAGGCTCCACAGCTAAGAAAAGTTTGAAAACACATATCTTGTTTGATTGTCTACCTTTTATATCAGAAGAATCAAAGCCTAGAGAGAGAAAACAAGGTCACAAACGAGGGTTGGTGTCTCTCCCCGGCGAAGCCAGCTCTGAGCTGGGAACTGACCTGAGCCAGGAGGGTGCCTGGGCCAGCACTGCGCACGCCCCCCAAGGCCGGACACCATCTGCTGAGGAGGAGTTGGCCCCTGCTGAGGGCGGGACCCAACACAAGGGACATTTAGCCAAAGGAGGAAGCGGAGGTCACAGTTTGGTGTGGACAGTTGTATCCTGTCACAAGGCACCGTGACTCCGTCAGCCGGCCTGGGTCCACCCCTGAGTCTGACCTCTTTCAGCCCCTTTTTTCTGTGCCCCGGTGACGTGTGGCTTCCTGAAAGACTGAACTGTTTTCTTCCTCGCGTGGCTGTGCTTCAGATGCTGGTGACATTTCTTTCTTCCCTGGGATGGGCTCATCAATCACTTGGAGATGTTTTGCAACCGAAGGGCAAATGTATTTCCCAGCGGAGCAGCCTCCACCCCAGCCCCCAGGTCAAGGCCAGGTCAGAAAAGGGCTTGGAGAGCAGCCCGCCCCTGTCTTCCAAAACCAGCCATCTGGGAAGCGAATATGCTCTCCTTCGCCCCCCGCGTGTCAGACACCCTGCAAGATGCCTGCGAGCACTGCTCCTGGGCCATGCTTCTGTCCCCCCACGAAGGGAGGTTTCATTGCTGCACACTCCTTTTGTGGGAACCAGCTGAGCCTCCAGGTTGATTTATTTGATTGTGTTTCCAAGACCCGGTGTTTATTTATTTTTTTTTTTTACAGGGTACTGTCAAAATTATTCTTCCTTGTTGAGGGTTCCAGTTTTCTCACTGGGCTGAAGTGGATTCACATAACCCGCATTGGAGAGGCTCTCAGCTACAGGACACTTCTTGAAATGATGTGAGCCTTTGCACTGCTCTCTTTCAGAGAAGCTTGGGTGGGATGGGAGAAGCTTGGCTCCTTTTAGGGGCTCTGGTCCTCTCAGGTTCCTAAGACGGTGGATCCACCAGGGAGCCCTTGAATTTTGCTTCTCCCTGCATGGCAGGTGAGTAGTTGAGAATTTCTGCCTGCATTTTTCACAATAGCTGGGCCCTTGATATGTCTTAGCAGAAAATCCTGAGCTAAGCAGATCTGACCACGGCAGCCTGACATTCGCATCAAGAGTGATCCTGCAGCGCCACACGTCTGTCCCTAAGGTCCAGACAGAGAAACGAGTGGGTAAATGAGAAGCCTGGCCGGTTTGGAAGGAAGTGGTACGAATGGTGGCAGCATCGGGCGGTAGACGAGAGCATCAGTCCTCCAAGCCACTTGGGTTTGAGTCTCGGCCCTGCCACTCTCCAGCTGTGTCTCTGAGCAAGTTTTGGTGGCTTGATCTGAAAATAGGAACTAACAGAGTTGCTAGCACTAAATGAATTAATAAACGCGTGTGGTATACAGCGTGTGCTCAAGTATTAGCTGCTATTATTTACTCCGTGTTAGGAAACACTTGCGGGTCACCTGGCCTAGGGTGGGGATTTGACCAGTGAGGTTTTTTGATTTACCTCAGCTGTGACGTTTTCACCGTCTGGCCTCCATGTTTCCTGGGTCATGGGAGATGGGACGGACCACTCTCACCCGCCCTGAAACATGGGGCTTAGTTTCCGAAAAGCAGGGAGGGTGGAGGGAACATGACTTCCTCAGGGTGAGGGATCCTCACAGTCCCGCCCATGCCTCCCACCTTTTCAGAAGGGATTGTTGAGTAGATCCAAGAGGACAGCGGCCAGTTCCACTCGGCCCTGCCCGGGGAGGGACCCTGCCTCCTCCCCTCCCTCCCTCCCACTCCTCTGCTCCCTGGGGCAGAACACCTGGCTCTCCTTTTCAGCCTCCTCAGAGGAGAATGAATGACTTTCATAACATCGACAGATGGAAAGGATAATCACGTCTGGCAGGGTGTGAGGTAGGGCTGTGGTCTGTGACTATCCTGTCCCTTGCAGGCCACTCACTCCAGCCCTTGCAGTCCTCAAGCAGAAAGAAATAACGAAGTCCTGGCACTGCGCGCGGGTGCAGCCAACTGCGTGCACGGAGCATCCGCACTGGAGCCTCGGGGCCATCGGAGGGCGGGTACAGCTGTTTAGTAAAAGACTATTTTCATAATCAGTGTTCAGTGAAAATGTACATTTTCATTTATAGAAACAGTGAAGCCACCTGCTAGTTAAAGACCCTCCCCTCTTCTGCCTCACCCCGGGCTGAACGGTCTGCTCCCTGCCTCAGCTGGCTCTGTCTGTCAGAGCACAGGTCTCCTCCCTGGGGAGCAGGGCTCTCTCCGAGCCTCTGCGCCATGTGCCCTGCTTGTGATCCTCTGCCTGGAGCCTAGAGTGATGACCTTGCCCCACAAAAATAGCATTAGCGCGAGTGGCCGGCTGAGGAGGGCCTGGTGTACCGAGCCACGGAGGGGAAGCGGGCGATGCATCTCCTGTCTCAGCTCCCTCACTCACCCGCACCGGTTCCCACACAGCTCTGGCTGAGTCAGGCGCTGGGAAGGGGGGAGAGGGAGCAGGGAGGTGATGGGGCCGAGGTGCCCGGAGCACAAGAGGGGCTTTGAGGAAGGAGCCAAACTCAGATGCTGCCAACCTACAGTTAGCCAGACATTCTGGGGAGGGGGCATTTTGGTTAACGGAAGTTTCCAGTTAACTGTGAATGAAGCCCAGAACTCTTTTGTCTTACCTCTGCATTTAGAAAAGTTTTCCACAAATGTTAGTTTACTTTCTTAGCTCTGCTGCAGATGAGAATCACGGGGTATTATAGCATCTCAAGGGCAGCAGTCTGAACATGAACAGCAACTCACAGTGGAAGAAGTCTCTCATCAGGGGCAAATAAGTGCTGAGTCCCTCTGCCTATCCTAAAAGCGAAATTCTTGACATAAACTTTTTTTTTTTCAGGACTGGGGATTGAACCCAGGGCCTTTGCTTTGAGCTACATCCTTAGCCCTTTCCCCACACCCAGTTGGTTGATTTATCTTAATCATGGACTGTTGAGAATTTTGCTTAAGCTTAACTGCAAAGAGCCTCCTATTCATCCTTCAAGTGTCAACTCAGTATCCCCTGCTCCAGGAAACTTTCCCGATTATTCCTTCCAACAGGCGTGCCCAGTTATTCCCTCCTCGGCTTCGCACGCTGTATTTAAACAATTTGTTAACATGGGATGCAGTGGGCAGAGGGTAGAGGAAGGGCTTGGTCTATGAGTCTGCTTATTAAGAAACTGAGCTCCAAGTCTTTGCCTTGTGGTAAAAATCAATCCCAAGTACTTGCAAACTCTCAAAAGCAAGAAAACAAGTCCTGTTTCTTCTTGTGCTCCCAGCTCATGCCCAGAAACAAGGAAGAGAATGAGGGAGGGAAAGAAGAGGGGGTCAGTTCTAGAAACAAGTCAGAAAAGAAGAGGAGATATAATTCACAGGCATGGTTGTTATTTAATCTTAATTCTGAGAAGACCCAATCCATGTCTGTTTCCCTCTCATCTGTAAAACAAGCACTTCTTCTAATATTTATGGGTTTTGCAACAACTCTGAAACATGTTTCTCTTTGCCAAAGACAATGCATTCCTTAAATATACCATAGTGGACAGGGGTGCAGTGGAAATTTAGCAAAGACAATCAGTTAATAGTTATTAAGAGCCAAAAAGACAGTGTTGGATCTAGAGTTGGACCCAAGGATAGGTTTTAAACCAACTAAAAGATAGTCCATTTCACTCAATGTTTGCAGTCTGTATTTGGTGGGCCATAGTAGAAGGTCACAGGGCAGTTCTTATTGGTCCATGAGTTATTGTGAAGAACAGAAAATCAGGAGTAGAATAAAAAGGGGGAGGAGGATTCAACATGGCTGAATAGAGGAGGAGCCTTGTTCAGAGCTACTCAGAGAAATTAAACTAAAACACAGGTAATTGCAAGAAAGAGGAGGGACATACACCCTGAAACTAAAATCAATCTGACATAAGAGACTAACAGATCAAGCCAAACATAGATAAAGGACTTAATAAAATGGCCAGCCAGCCCACCTGGCTGCCGGTGGGTTGCTGGATGGGGACAACAGCCCGCCATACTTGGAATCCTAAAAGGAGGGAGGGGGGAGGATACACTAAAATAGCGTGGTACATCAAGCCATACAGGATAGACTTGGGATACAAGGTCCCCTGCCTCTTCTGCCTTCCCCCAAACAGAAGATGCCACAGTCCAGCAGTAAATTCTGCTGACACGAACTGCTCCCTCCCTGATGATCGGCTAGTTCTCCTTTTGTTTTCCTTTCTTTTTTTCTTTTCTTCCCATTCCTTTTGTGCATCAGAGTGCTAACTGGAACTGCCAGGAACAAGATTAAAGACTACTGGGGTGCGTAGTAAATGGAACAGCTAACCCCTCCCCCGTGACCTGTGGTTAGAGAGGCGCAGGGAATTAAACAGCCTGGAACCTTGGGACTGTGCAGCCCTGGGCTGTCCCCACAATGCCGGGGGCAGGAGCAGAAAGACACCCACAGCTCTCCCCTATCTCCCCCGAGGAAGTTACAGAACACAGCAGAGGTGGGTGACGGTGGAAGTGGAACTTGTAAAGCAACGAATGGGAAGTTAGCACCCACCTCGGGAGAGGAGGGAGAATTGGGACTGAGCAGCCTTGGACTGCAGCAGCAGGAACAGAGGACCCAACCATATCACAGCATCGCACCCCACCACGCCACAAACGACCTGAGAGGACAGAGGCTCGCCAGGGGAAGAGGAGCACAGAAGGCGGAGCAAGGACCAGGAGGAGCCAAAGATGCACGGGACTGGGAACAGCCCCGTCTCTGTCTGAAACCAGCACAGCAACTGTGGAAACAGGGTAAGGAGTGGGAGGCCGCTAAGGGACAGACAGAAAGTACTGGCTGAAGGCTCTGGCCCCAGACCCCCACATCTGGAGGCCAAGATCAGCCTCAAATCCAGCACTAACTCTACTGCAAGCTTGGCAGTAGTTTTGGACTCTCAGTGGACATCAGAGGAGTTTTGCTTTTTTATTTTATTTTATATTAATTAATTATTTTTTTTGCTGGTTTGTGGTTTGTTTCCTGTTCCTTTTCTTTTTCTTTTTAGTCTTTTACCTATATTTTTCTAATCTATTCACCTTCTTTCCCCCTGTCCTCAATTTACCTCTCTAGACTTAGTCATAGTTTCATATGAGTGAATAGTCTAATTTTTCTGGTCAACTTCAATAATCCCTTGCTTACTTCTTCATTCTTTCTCTTCTGTCCTGTTCTCTAGTTTCCCAAAGCTTGCGTGATCCTCCTTCGTCCTCTGGCCTGGCTTCTATTTTATATCTTTTCAGTTATCTCTGCTCTATCCACTATCCTTAAATTTCCCCACCACAGGGTAAAACCACTCTACCAAGGGGAAACACTTTGCATACAAGCTCCCAATTTCCAGTCATTTTTGTTATATAACTGTAGATTTTGCTTCTATGGTTAAAGGTACAAAATTAATAGTTACCACAGTCTGTCAGTTTCTAAACTGTGCTTGAGGCTATTGTCAGTGCTAATTATACTACTTTAGCTAGGATGTCATATCTGTTTTAATCAGTTGTTCTCACTTCTGTAACAATACTGGGAAGTTCTGGGGTGATAACTTCACCACAGCCCAGCACCAAAGGACTGGGAACTTAGCCAAAAAGATACCAGCATCTCACTCTTAATTAACTGGAAAGGTAGAATCTTGGGACAGACACAAACCAAGAACCTCCTACACACAGAAGACATCCCTGAAGAACAGACTTTTCCTAGAGAGGCCTTGATACTAGTGATATGGCTACCTACTAAAAACACTTAAAAGGATCAACACAGAAAACAAAATAAAAAGTTTTTGAAATAGGAAATGACAAGATGAAGAAGCGAAATGCAATCTCAGACCTGTAGCCTACCTAGAACAAGTCCAGGAGACATTGACATAGAGGAACAGGGAAGACACCTGAAATTTCTGAAATGATAGCAACTGAAGTAAAGTAACAAATCCATGAAGCTACAGAAGAAATTGATCAGAAATAATCTCTCAGGTAAAAAAAGAAATGTTAACATTTGTAAGGGAATTGCTCAGCAAATCTAGAGTAGAGATAAATAAAAAAATAGATTTTGATAGGAAGAGGATGGAAACCATAAATGATCAATATAGGAAAAAAATAGAATGCATGAAAGAGATTCAAACAGATATCCAGGAAATTAAAAATTCCATTGAAAACTGGCAAAACCACTTGAACGAAATTGAAGACAGACTTTCAGACCTTGAAGTCAGGATCTGGGCTAGCAATCATGAAAGGAAAGGCCTCTCTCTCTCTCTCTCTTTTTTTTTTCTGTGGGTCCTAGGGGTCGAACTCAGGACCTCACACACCAGCAGGCACCTGTGTCGCTGAGCGATATCTCTGGCCCTTTTTTTGTATGTGGGTACTGGGAGTTGAACTCAGGACCTCGTGCTTGTCAGGCAGGCGCTTATGCCACTGAGCCATCTCACCGGCCCCTGGAAAGGTCTCTTGAAGATAACAAAAGATCAGGAAATAACAATTCAACAGCTGCAAGAAAGTGCAAAGAAAAACAATATAAGAATAATTTGTGTCAATGGAAAAGCAGGAGCCAACACAAATAACATAAAAAGCTACTTGCAGAAGTAATAACAGAAAATTTCCAAAGCATAGGAGAAGGCTCTGACATACAGATAACTGAAGCATATAGAACTCCAATAAGCTATAAAGAAAATAAATCTATAACCAGAAATATAATAATCAAGATACCAGAAATTCAGCACAAGAATAGAATATTAAAAGCTATTACAGAAAAGAAACAGATCACCTATATAGGGAAACCCATCAGAATCATGGCCGACTTCTCAACACAAGCTCTTAAGTCAAGAAGAGCTTGGAGTGAAGTATTTCAAGTCCTGAAAGAAAACAACTTCCAACCCAGATTGATGTACCCTGAAAAACTATCTTTCAAAATTAATAGAGAAATAAGATACTTCCATGACAAAGAACTGAAGAAATTCATGAGCACCAAACCAACCCTACAAAAAGTACTGAAAGATATTCTAGACAGAGATAAAAATGACCACAATTCCAAGAACAACAGAAGGAAACCACCAGGCAGGGCAAGCAATTAAACAGAGGGGAAAAGCAGGGAACCAACAGCAGGAAAACAACATTACAAAGATAAGCCAATCCGTATCAGTTATAACCGTCAATGTAAATGGCCTCAATTCACCAATCAAAAGAAACGGATTGGCAGAATGGATCAAGAAACAAGATCCAACAATATGCTGCATACAAGAAACACATTTAACTCAAAATAAATTCATAGACTGAAAGACAAACGATGGAAAACAATACTCCACAACAGGAACCCAGAAAAAAGCAGGGGTAGCTATTCTTTTGTAGGCAGTGTGAACTTCAAACCAAGAATGATTAAAAGAGATAAAGAAGGTCACTACATACTTGTTAGGGGAAAAATTCAGGAGGAAGTAATAACAATCATAAATATGTATGCACCAAATACGGGAGCACCCAACTATGTAAGACAAATATTAATAAACACAAAAAAATCACATAAACAATAACACAATTATAATGGGGGACCTTAAATCCTATTTTAAGGGTGAACAAAAGGACTTAGTAGATGTTTACAAAGTTTTCCACCCAACAATGCTACATTCTTCTCAATACACATTCTTCTCAGCTGTACATGGGGCATTCTCTAAAATAGACCATATGCTAGCCCATAGAACATGCTTAAGTAAATGCAAAGGAACTGTAATTATTCCATGCATATTATCTGACTATAGTGCAATGAAATTGGAAATTAATGGTAAAAGAAACCGCAAAAACTCCATAAACACCTGGAAATTAAATAACACCCTCCTGAACAACCAATGGTCCACAGACAAAATTAAAGAAGAAATTAAACAATATCTACAATTAAACAGAAATGCAAATACAACATACTAGAATCTGTGGGATGCAGTGAAAGTAGTCCTCAGAGGGAAATTTATAGTGGTGAATTCTCACATCAGGAAAATAGGAGAAGCACAAATAAACAGCCTAATGTTGCACCACAAGCTTCTAAAAAAACAAGAGCAAGTCAAGCCCAAAGCCCATACAAGGGAGGAAATCATAAAGATTAGAGCAGAACTTAACACATTGAGGCTAAGAAAACAATACAATGAATTAATGAATCAGAGTTGGTTCTTTGAATGAATAAATAAAATTGATAAAACCCTAGTCAACTTTATCAAAAAAAGGAAAGAAAAAACTCAAATTCATGCAATGAGGAATAAAAAGGGTGAAATCACTACAGATCCTGTGGAAATTTTTCAGAAGATCATCAATATCTACTTCAAAAATCTTTACTCTTGGGCCAGTGAGATGGCTCAGAGGCCTAAGCGCCTGCCTGGCAAGCACAAGGTCCTGAGTTCGACTCCCAGAACCCACATAAAGGAAAAAAAGGGCCGGTGATATCGCTTAGCAGCATAAGTGCCTGCTGGCAAGCTCAAGGTCCTGAGGTCAACTTCCAGTACCCACATAAAAAAAAAAAAAAAAAAAAAGAATCTTTACTCTCATAGGATGGAAAACACAGAAGAAATGGACAGATTCCTAGAAACGTACAAATTATCAAAGCTGAATCAAGAAGATGTAAAAATCCTACATAAACCAATATCAGTTAATGAAATTGAAAACATAATTAAAAATTACCAACAAAGAAAAGCCTAGGTCCTGATGGATTCATGGCTGAATTCTATAAGAAATTTAGAGAAGATTTAACACCAACACTACTCAAACTCTTTAACGAAATTGAAAGGGAAGCAATTATCCCTAACTCATTCCTGGAGGCAAGTATTACCCTGATACCAAAACTAGAGAAAGACCCAAGCAAAAAAGAGAACTACGGGCCAATGTCCCTCATGAACATAAGTGCAAATATCCTCAATAACATACTAGCAAACAGAATGCAGCAAATCATCAAGAAGATTATACATCATGACCAAGTGGGATTCATCCCAGGGATGCAGGGATGGCTCAACATATGCAAATCTATAAACGTAATACACCATATTACAGAGCCAAAGACAAAAATCACATGATCATCTCAATAGATATAGAAAAGCTTTTGATAAAGTCCAACACTCATTCATGATAAAAACCCTACAGAAAGTCAGAATAGATGGTCTTTACCTCAATCAGATAAAAGCCATCTATGACAAACCAACAGCCAACATCATACTAAATGATCAAAGACTGAAAGCTTTCACTCTAAAATCAGGAACAACACAAAGATGTCCACTATCACCACTCCTATTCAATATAGTTCTGGAAACATTAGCCAGAGCAATTAGACAAGAGAAAGAAATAAAAGAAATAAGTATAAGAAAGGGAGCTAAATTATCATTATTTGCAGATGATGTAATACTCTACATAGAAGATCCCAAATACTCCCCCAAAAAACTTCTAGATTTAATAACCAAATTCAGTGGCATAGCTGGATACAAAGTCAACACTCAAAAATCAATAACGTTCCTGTACACAAACAAGAGACTCACAGAGAGAGAAATTAGGGAAACCACACCCTTCACAATAGCTTCCAAAAAAATGAAATACTTAGGAATCAATCTAACAAAGGAAGTAAAAGATCTATGCATTGTAAATTACAATACTCTGAAAAAGATGATCGAAGAGGATATTGGAAAATGGAAAGATATCCTTTGCTCATGGATAAGAAGATTGAATGTTGTGAAAATGGCTATGCTCCCAAAACTGTAGTACAGATATAATGCAATCCCAATCAAAATACCATTAGCATACCTCACAGAGCTAGAGAAAACATTCCTAAAATTCATTTGGAACCAGAAGAGACTTAGAATAGCAAAGGCAATCCTGGGCAACAAAGGCAAGGCAGGGGGCATCACAGTCCCTGACCTGAAATTATACTACAAAGCTACTGTGATAAAATCAGCATGGTACTGGCAAAAAAAAAAAAAAAAAAAAAACCCTACAAAAACAGACCTGAGGATCATTGGAACAGATAAGAAGATGCAGACACAACTCCAAACACACTCAGCCACCTTATCTTTGACAAAGGGGCCAAACACGTCCACTGGAAGAAAGAAAGCCTCTTTAATAAATGGTGCTGGAAAAACTGGCTTTTCACATGCCGAAGACTAAAACTAGACCCATGTCTATCACCATGCACTAAAGTCAAAATGTATCAAAGATCTAAATATTAAAACAGAAACACTGAATCTACTGGAAGAGAAAGTAGGAAAAAGTTTTGAAGGCACAGGTGTAGGCAGAGAGTTCACGAACAAAAAACGAACTGCACAGGAAGTACTTCAAAGAATCAACAACTGGGATCTCATCTTATTAAAAAGTTTTTGCACATCGAAAGAAATCACCACAGAGTAAATAGAGAACTCACAGAGTGGGAAAAAATTTTAGCCAACTGTCCCTCAAAGGACTTCTATCTAGGACATATAAAGAATTGAAAAAAATCAGGCCCCCCAAATTCAAAGACTCAATTAAAAAATGGGCATCTGAGGTGAATACACACTTCTCAGATGAAGAAATACAAATGGCAAATAAATATATGAAAAAATGTTCAACATCATTGGTCATTTGAAAAATGCAAATTAAAACAACACTGAGATTCCATCTCACCCCAGAAAGAATGGCTGTTATCAAGAAGTCAACTAATAACAAATGCTTGTGGGGCTGTGAGGAAAAAGGAACCCTTCTCCACTGTTGGTGGGAGTGAAGACTGGTGCAACCACTGTGGAAATCAGTGTGGAGATTCCTCAAAAAACTAGGGTTGGAGGTTCCATTTGACCCAGCTATTCCCCTTCTGGGTATTTTTCCAGAAGAATTAAAATCACCATACCACAGTGATATATGTGCACCCAAGTTTATAGCAGCACAATTTGTAGTAGCTAAATCTTGGAAACAACCCAAATGCTCATCAACTGAGGGATGGATAAAAAGGATGTGGTATTTTCATACAATGGAATACTACTCAACTATAAAGAAGGATAAACTTGAGGCTTTTATAGGCAAATGGATGCAACTTGAGACCGTATTCATAAGTGAAATAAATCAGACTCACATGTGTAAACGTTGTATTGTCTCCCTCTTGTAAGAAACCCAAAGAGTAAATAACATCCAAAACATACAGTAGATATTGTGAAAGGGGAAGAAACTGCTCAAAAGGAAAGAACAACTTGGATGGGGAAAGGAGAAAAGAAGGAAGGGAAAAGAATTATACACACACACACACGAACACAAGATAACTAAGATAATTATACTACTAATTTCTTTTAGTTCATTGAAAAGAACAGTTTGTGCTTATATTGTTTGATCAATTTTTATGCCTATATCTTATAATCTGAGCAACTACTTTGAAGATAACAATACACAATATATTAACCATTGTTAATCTCCTATTACCTTGTTTTGAAATTCTCTATCATTGTTTTTATTGTTTTTTCTCTTTAAAATTTAAAATAAGGAGGGGAGGACACTGGCCTCGCGTTCAGTCGCACAGTGTTAGTTGTGCCACGTCTCCGGACTGGGAGACACTCTCTGGTCATTGGCCCTTAGAGCAGTCACTGGAGGACCCAGGAAGGACCAGGCAGGGCTTTTACTGGGGGATTAGCTCTGCGTGCCCTGAGCTCAGGGGAAGCTTCTTGTCCTTCCTCTTCCCTGGGCCTCCTGCTGGAGTCCGCCCCCAGCACCTCATGTCCACCTGGCCATGACGTCAAGTCTCAGTTAAGCCAAGGGGCTGACGATCCTTTCAACTATTCAGGCTGTTCAGGAAGCCTATGTGTTGCTTCAGAACAAACCAGCAGCCTTCTTAGTCCATGGGTTTCCCGGACGCAGGTTGTACGGTGCTGGCCTGTTGCAGGGCTCACAGCACCTTGTCCTTTAGGGTTCCCAAAGTGGCAGCTATGCCAGCTGTGGAAAGCTACCCACCATGTCTGCCGGCTGTGTGAGCAGAGCTGCTCCACGGGCACAAACCAGGAAGCCGTAGAACATTTCCTCAGCAAGCCCTGCTTCCTCTGGGTTTCTAGAATTCCTGTTCTTATTTCTTCTGTATTCTCAGTATCTTGCACAGAATCTGAAAAAGGTAGGTTCTCAACAGATGATTCCCAAATAAATATACCTGCATTTCCCTGAAAATAAGACCTAACTAGAAATCAAAAATGCCAGCCCCAGCCAACCTACCCTCCTGGCCTTACCTGCCTTACAGAGCAGCCACAGAGCAAGAGAACAGTGAGGGGTAATCTGCATGACACTGGCCATCACCGAGGTTCGACAAGCTACTAATTACAGCTGGAGGTTATTTTCCAGTTAGATCTTATCGTCAGGGAAATAAGGTAATGATTCTATCTTCAGGATCCAATTATGACTGGATAAAGTCTGGCCCAGTGTCTCTGCTTCTTTACAGAGACAAGCTCATTACATTTCCCCACGGTTCCCAAGAACTCACCTGGTACTCAGCGGCCACTTCCTCAGCAGAAAGGCAGCACCTCCTCAGGCCTCAAGTCAGAGCTCAGAGCGCTCTGCCCCCAGGCCCTCTCGGACCTAATTTAATGCAGACCTTCTTCTTTCTTTGTTGGCTGCCTTCCTCCATCCTTCTCTCTCTCTCTTTTCTGACCAAGGTGACCAATTACCTTGTTTGCTCAAGTCTGAGGGGTCTCCAGGACCCAGTACCTTCAGTGCTGAAGCCAGGAAAGTTCTAGACAAATCTGGTTGGGTTGGTCATACTGTACACCCTTTCCTTTCCAGAAACATTTAATGAACCGTGGTGTGAGACCTTGGGGGGCATACCCAGAATAAGACACAGCGCTGCTCTCAGCAACCTCACAGTCTGTGACAGAGGGTGGTCAAGATGTCATGGCACGCAGAGGAGAGGCCTCATCTCAGCCAGAAGACAAAAGAAAGGATGAAGTACAGTTAGAAAAGCTTTCCTTCAGGAAGTGATATTTAAAAACATCAGAATCATAAAGTCATTCAGATTAGTCAGAATTCTCAAGGCGGGGAGGTTACTCTGACAGTAACCACTTTTGCAGGGACTGCAGCATTCCTGACGAATCAGAGGGGATTTGTGTAGGCTGACCGTGTTGTAGAAGGAGTAATATTACTACAGCGAGGCAAGTAAAGACCCGGACCCTGGCAGGCTGTGTTGATTTACTTTAGTAAGGGAAGCAGAGCTAATTACAGAACCAACTTCCCTTTCCTTGGGAGTGAGGAAATGTTCATCGCTTTTCTTCCCCTCCTCATCAGTGTGGTCTCTTCCTGCTCTATCTTATGTCTACCTTTCCCACATCAAAAACATATATATATGCTGACACTGGGGTTGGGAGTCACTAGTGCCCTGTGCCTACCGTTTCAGATTCTGAACTCCACATTGGTATGCAGGCCCATCTTGAGAGCAAACCCAGGGCCTTTAAGTCCCCCCTTCTATCCCAGGCAGAGCTCTGTTCACATCCTGGTACTTGGTCAGTATTCTTATCCTGCTTTTGAAATCAGGATAGCATCTGGCCTTTCTGAGTTTTCAGGCTTTACAGACTCCCTGCCCTGGGAATCTTTGCTGGCTCTGGTGGTTGCTTCTGAATTTCAATGCTGTGGCCATCTTTCAAGTCCATGGTAGGCTAGACTGCCCGCAATGTGTGCATGTGCCAGCTTACTCAGTGTGGCACTGCTTGTGGCTCCACCTCACATTAGCTTGGCTGTCCAGGGGGAAAGGAATGGAATGGAGTGATCCCTGGTGAGTTTGTTCATTTACATAGAGCAGTCTGTGTTTACTTATGGTTCAAGGCCTTTAGGGTTTCTCTAAATTTGACTAGGTCCATTATTTCTCTGTAGCTCTGAGTTCAGGGACAATTAAAAGTGATGGGTTCTGGTCAAATTTAGAATGTTTATCCTATTCATCATTATTATATTCAAATTTAGGATTTTTATTCTGTTCATTGGATTTTAAGATTTTCCTTGGACATTGCATCTCACTCAAGAAAGAATGGCTATCATCAAGAAATCAACCAATAACAAATGCTGGAGGGGCTGTGGGGAAAAAGGAACCTTTCTCCACTGTTGGTGGGAGTGTCAACTGGTACAACCACTGTGGAAATCAGTGTGGAGATTCCTCAAAAAACTAGGGTTGGAGTTTCCATTTGACCCAGCTATTCCCCTTCTGGGTATTTTTTTCCAGAAGAATTAAAATCACCATACCACAGTGATACATGTGCACCCACGTTTATTTCAGCACAATTTGTAATAGCTAAATCTTGGAAACAACCCAAATGCCCATCAATAGAGGAGTGGATAAAAAAGATGTGGTATTTTATACAATGGAGTACTACTCAGCTATAAAAAAGGATAAACTTGAGACTTTTATAGGTAAATGGATGCAACTTGAGACCATACTCTAAGTGAAATAAACCAGACACACATGTGTAAACATTGTATTTTCTCCCTAGTGTGAGAAGCTGAAAGAGTAAATAAAATCCAAAATGTACAATACATATTGTAAAATGGGAATAAACTTCAAAAGGAAAGAGAAACTGGGGTGGGGGAATAGAGAAAACAAGGAAGGGAAAAGCAAAAATGTATATATATATATTTTTTAATATAAAAGATAGTTATAATACTAGTTTCTCTTAGTTGATTGAAAAGAAAGGTTTTTGCTAATATTTTTGGACAGTTGAATGCCAATATCTTGTACTCTGACTAACTAAAGATAACAATACGCAGTGTATTAACCTTTGTTACCCTCCTGTTATCTTGTTTGAAATTTTGTTCTATTTTTTCTCTTTAAAATAAAAAAAAAGAAAAAAATATTTTCCTTGTCCTACATCTACCTACACCTTAACAACATATACTCTTTTATATTAATAGTCACTTTCTTGTCACTGGGACAAAACACTGACATTAGCAACTTAAAGGAGGAGAGGTTTATTTTTGCTCACGGTTTTAGAGGGTTCAGTCCATGGTCAGCTGGTGCTAAGGCACAAGCAGAATGGTGGAAGGGGATGAGAGAGGAAAGCTGTTCAACCCATGGCAACCAGGAAGTAGAGAGAGGAGGGAGGAGCTGGGGATAAGAATGTACCCTTCAACGTCGCGAGCCCAGTGATTCACTCCTCCAACAAGGCCCAACCTCCTAACAGTACCGACGGCTTCTGAACTCATCAATGGATTGATCCACTGATGAGCACTGTGTCCCCATGACCCAACAACCTTTCAAAAGCCCCACCTCTGGACACATGAGTCTTTTGGGGGACATTTTAGATCTAAACCATAACATCTGACTTGCATCCTGGAGAAATCTTGGTACAGAGTGAGATGTCTTTATCTGGTAAATAAATGGGTTCCATGAGTCTTTTTTTTTTTATGTGGGTACCGGGAGTCGACCTCAGGACCCAGCGCTTGTCAGCAAGCGCCTGTGCCTCTGAGTGATATCAGCGGCCCTTTTTTTCCTTTGTGTGGGTTCCAGGAGTTGAACTCAGGACCTTGTGCTTGCCGGGAAGGTGCTTATGCCGCCGAGCTATCTCACCGGCCCTCCCATGAGTCTTTTATAGGATGGCAGGTAGCTGCATCTCTGGCTCAGCCACTTTGATGGTTGCATTCTCTAGGACTTGTTAAGTGCATTAGCAGAGCCTAGCTATATAGGAAGTGGGGGTTGGGTTCCCCATTTTCTCAAGAGCCAGGAAGCTCTTTTTTTTTTTTTTTGTGGGTACCGGGGGGTCGACCTCAGGACCTCGCGCGCCAACAGGCACCCGTGCCACTGAGCGATACCACCAGCCCCTTTTTTGTATGTGGGATCCGGGAGTTGAACTCGGGCCCTCGTGCTTGCAAGGCAGGCGCTTACGCCGCTGAGCCATCTCACCGGCCCAACCAGGAAGCTCTTTGAGTCCTACTTTTTTCATCTGCACACATAGCTGCCGGCTTTCTGGAATAGCCCAGCTTCTCAAGAGTGAGGCCACCAAACCCAGAGGACATCTTGGACTTGGGCAGGTACTCCTTTCCATGCTACTATACCAAGACGCCAAGGAGAAATGAAAAGGTAGGGAGCTCTTGTTATAGGACCTTTCTACTTTCATTATGAAATGCTGCCCTCCTACAGGAGCCTCCCTTTGACTTTTCTTTTTAGCTGAGTTCCTCTGCAATTTCTTATAGAACTTCTTCCTAGCAGATGTTTTCCCCAGAGCAACTTCAGCATCAGTAACCTGCTCCTTATGGATCAAATAATTCATCAAGGTTCTGAAGTGGATTTATGATATCACTCTACCATTATGGGAAAAGACCCTATTCCAATGCATATAGCTTCCCTTTTTTGAAATATGTTTAGTTGTGATTACAACTGCAAGGACAATAAAGGAAAAGATTATGTTGAAATCACAAGGAAACAGGTTTAGCTCCTGAGACTGGCATACAAGTATGGAACAAGGAGCTCTCATGGCCTGGTGAGGCCCAGCATCAAAACCAAAGCACCTTTCAGTGCGAATAACTCACACTTGTGCTTTGAAGATGTGTGCAGTGGCAGCATTGGTGACGGAGATGACGAGGAGGAATATGCCACCTGCAGTGATGGGTTTGAATGTTCAACCAAATGCTGTGTGTGCTGATTAGGTTACTGAAACCTTTACACCAGGCATGCCTGATACTTTTGTGGCCACTGATATCTTGGATTGATTGACAGTAGCTGCTTAAGTCAGAAGAATTCTGGAATTGCATCCAGGGTCACCTGCAAACTACGCTATGGTCAATTAGTGGTGTTGGATATCACCTAGGAAGGAGGGGGAAGGGAAGCCAGGACTCTTATACTACCATCCACGCAGCTTAACCTAGGGTTTATTTGTATCTTCTTCTCTTTGCAAGGAGGTGTATCATCTTAGCAATGGTCTTCTGTGCAGGGCTATTGATGACACAGCACCCTTCGTTGCTCTACAATCCTCTGCTGGGAACCTGCCTTGTTCTTTGTCTACATTATCTTTAATACTTCAGGAGGGTCCAGGCAGTGGCCTTTCTCAGAGTAACCTTGTGTCCCACCACCCACCCTTCTCCTTGCTTTAGGGTAGGTACATAGTTTTTCAGCAACAGGGCTGGTGTCATGATGATTTCAAGTGATTTAGCCCAAAGACAACTCCTACTCTCTGAGTAATATCCATGAAAATTTAACGCAGTATCTCAAGTGAGTCACACTTTCCTTGTGGATGTGATTTGCGATGTCGAGATTGAACCTCACCAGGGTTTCCTTCTGAAAGAGAACTTCCGGAAAGCAACAGGCAGACAGCTGACCATCCTTCCCGGAAAAAGAAAAGCCTCCTATAAAATAGCAAGAGTGCAAGCAAGATTTCTAGAGAAATAAAAATGGCACCTTATAGAATGAGGATAGATTTTGAGGAAAGACTAAAATCCACAGTGTACCTAAGAGATAGCATAACTCACTATTTAAAATCAAACTATATTCTCAAATAATGACTTATTTGAATCTCATAATAGCCTGTGGGCCTGCTCCAGCGATATGTTTTGTAGACATAATCGTCTGCTTTATAATTGGAAGCAGGGAGGGAGGACGTCAGTGAGTTTTGTCTCAGGTCACCTGCCAGTGAACGATGTGGGGCCTGGTCTCCTGGTCACTCTTAGTGCGGTGCTCTGCTGTTCCTACCCGGGATATAAGAATTCCTATCGTCCACTTATGTTTCTTTCAGAGAGAAGTGCATCTTTAAGAGAATGAGTATCAAAAATTGTTCTAGTTTTATTTTATAATACATTTGAAGTTTTTTAAGGTTAAAAAAAAATCAAACTGAGGGGCAGAGGAAAAAGGAGAAGAAAAGGAACAGAATAAGACACACACAAAGAGACAGGTGTGCCCAAGATGTGCATGGAGTAACATACGGCGTGGCTGGTGAGGGTGTAAAAATGTGCTCATGTCTTTCACAAATGTAAGTGGAAATAAGGGATAATAAGGGAAATAAGGGAATAATACTTCTCCTAAGACCAGGTGACAGGGACAATAAAATCTGGGCCAGGAACCAGGTCCCTGAGCACTGGCCTTAAGGCAGGGAGATATATTGCTTTGGTGCTGCAATGCTTAACTCCTGGGACCAAGCTCTTTCCCTGGTCGTGGTTCTTTCTTTCGGTGCTGTAGCGACTGGAGAGCACGTGGAACCCAAAGAGTAAGGGAGAGCAAAGCTGGGTGAGCAGAACCTAGAGCCACGGCCCCAGAGTCTCAGCCTTCCTGCGCATCCAGTCACTTGGGAATCCAGACACGCGTGAGCCGAATCCCAGAGTGAGTCTAATGTGCTGCAAGGTTCAAAATTCTGATTTAAGAGTTTTGCTTGAAAAGCCTGGTGGAAGTGAGTAAATAGTGAGCCTGGGGAATGCCATCCAAGCCTTCCTGTGGAGAAGGGGTTAGAAACCGAAGATGGAGAGAACTCCAGAGGTCAGAATGTAGGCCCTTGGTGGCCAGAAGTGGCCTCTCTTTGATTGCAATTCTGGGGGCAAAGGTAGAGGGTTTATCAAGGGACTTCTTTGGGAAGCTTAGTGTAAAACTTCTGGCCTTTTGTCTTAAGTAATCTGTATTCCATGGGAAATATTCAGAGGGGAGGAGAAGAGGTTAGAGCCTCCCTCCATTTGGGTGTTGGTGCCCCTGGGCCTTACCCAGCAGCAGTATGGGAGGAATTCTCACTGGAAGGAGCGCACTTTCCTGTGGAACTCCCGAACTGGCCCTCTTCTTCAAGAAGGCAAGCACCTTGCCGTGACCGGAACAGCCATAGGATGGCAGAGGTGACCAGAAAAGACTGGAGAAAGTGAGCGGGAAGAGGGCCAAGACAAGGCTGCCCTCTCAGACAACACGAAGTTGCCATGGTCATGACATAGCCAGAGGCAGCACAGTGACAGAGGACAAATAAATTCCTGGGCCCTTAACTTGTCACCCACTAAAAGCATAATTTGTAGTTGTAAAAGTGATCTGTAGATGTATTTGACCCCACAGTCATTGAGATGAGCCATTTGTCAGCCACCATGTCTTCAAGTCACCCACATTAAACTTGGTGAAAGCCCACTTCTTGGAGGCCTGGATATTCTGGCAGCCAGAGAACTTAGAGCTGACCCCGTGTAGACCTCGGACACATGCTCCTTGTTCTACAGAGTGGCGCCAATGGGCATGACAAGTTCACCAGAGGGGATCCTGGCCACTTGTGCCATGGATCTCTCCAAAGATGCCCATCTGCCTGTCTGGCACCTAGGTCAGGTACAGCTCAAGGCTGAGACATGGACGTCCATCGGTAACCCAGACAACGACAGCCTGTGCGCACTGTGGAGGAGGCTAACGTTTGCAGTCATTTCACTTCAGGTCCCCGTGGAGGAAGGAGAATGGTGGGCTTCATGGGCAGCAGAGTGTAGAGCAGTTCTCAAGGTGACATTTAAAATCATAACCTGGAGATAGAGGGCAGGAGGGCTAGGAACAAGAGATCTCATGGGCTGACCTCATCCCGTGGGTACAGGGCCAGCAGGCTCAGGAGGGGTCGAGGGACCACAGCACTGGCTGTCACTGCTGCTCAGAAAACGTAGCTTGACGCCCAGGGAAAAGATCTGTGGTGCTGAAGTCCCTTCTGGGAGGCCCGCATCATTCTGCAATTGAGTGTCCACGTGGGCCTGAGGATGGGATTTTTCTACTGATGAGAAAATTCTTGTCTTCTCAGTGGCTCCTGAGTAAGATTTGGAGTGCGTCTGAGCCTCAGAAAGCTTGCCCCCTTCTGAATGAAGCATTCTGCATGTGCCCTGAGGAACAACGATTTGGAAGTTAGGTCTCCTTTGCTCAGAGCTGGGCTTTTTCTCCCCCTAGCATATAAAAAGTTTCCGGTCTGCCTCGCCCCTGCTCTGATGCTGTTGATTAACCTCATTCTGCGGGAGAGCTTAGAGCCTGGCCTGGCCTGAGCTGTCTGTGAGACGAGGCAGTTGTATTGGTCAGGACAATTACAGAGATGGATCAGCGCATCAGAGGCTTTGCAGCTGCAAGTGAGGGCGATGAGGTTAGAGGCCTTTGGACAGGTGGATTAGTGCTGCTGAATGGGCTCACTCCAACAAAGGGAATAAAGACAGCTTTAATCAAGACTGAGCCTCTTTGCTCAGCCAGGCGGCAGTGTCAGAGCCTGAGAATGTCTGACTGGGAGGCGATGGGGGGCGATGGTCCAGCTGGCCTTGTGAGACGGGGCTCTGCACCTGCACGGGATGGGAGCATGGTCAAGAGATGGAGGCCGGGGAGGAGAAAATCTAGGTCAGCTCCCATTGCTTCCTGAGGATTTCAGATTTTTTCTTTGTTTTTGCAGTGCTGCGGATGGAGCATAGGGCTACACCCCTAGCCACAAGGATTCCAGTTTCGAACTTTTCATTTGGGTCCAGATAGCAGCTCGGGCCCAAGTCTATGAACATAAGTGTTTTTAGGTGACTCCAGCGGTTGCCAAGAAATAGGTGGTTAGTCCAAGGGTCCAGCTCGTTTGGAGTGACTGTGGTTTTCCAGCCCTGTTTCATCTCCAAGGCTCAGCTGATGGGCTCTGGCCTTTCTATAGAGTAAGGAGCTTGTCAGGGTGGGCACGGGCTGTAGATTGGTGGCCCTCCTGCACGTGTTCCTTCTCCTGCGTTTTCTGGAAAGAGGACTTGGTCTGAAGTTTCCTGGGTGCTTCTCTGATGGAAGCGCTAGGACCTTTAGAATAATCAAAAGCATTTACTCCTTCTGGTTTGGGAAATCAAGGCAAGCAAACCGACCTGTGTCTTTAAAGAGAGGTAGAAACTCTATGAAGTTTCTCAAATCTGATGGCGTCTTGAAATTGTATATGGGGAGCAATTAAAAATATTAATCTCTGGGTTCTATCTACTTGGAGATCTCTCGCTGTTCTATCCAGAGATCTCTCACTGAATCGGCTGGGGCGTGTCTCAGGCATCATTGTTTTTTCATCTCCCCGGGTGAAGCACTGTGTGGCCAGAGCTAAGCCTGCTATCAGGCCTCAGCTGGAAGGAGGGTGTCCAGGTGTGTGTGTGCACCCTCTCTGCGTGTAGACTCTGACCTCCTGCAGAGCTGGGACCGGGCCCCGCATCCTGGCATCTTCTCCTGCACCTGTGGTCCGGGGAGAATGGTTCTCAGCAAAATTTCAGTATGTGTCGTGTGCATGCCAAAGAGCATCGTTCCCTTAGACCCCTCATCCCTGAGGCAGGGACTACTACTTTGAATATGCTGCAATGCAGAAGCCCTCTGAGGAAAATCCAGGCCAGCTGGACCTGTCGCAATACACTCAGGGCCACCCTAACTTTTTAAGGAATGTCTAGATGGAAGCACTGTCCAGACAACCCAAGGCAGAAGTTTTTAGGGTGGAGGTCTTTGTTTTTGTTATTGGTCAAGCATCTGAGAAAGAAAACAGAGAAGCCTCTTCCTAGGCAGATGGTTTGGTTCTGTGACTTGCAGGGGAGAATTCTCTCCTTGTCCCGGATCATTGTCTGAATACTTCTGGAAGGATTCTCTGCCATTATCCCCCGTACACATTATGATCCAAATACCTGTAGTCTGAGCACTCTGATAAGGAAGGTTTATTAAGAAAACTAATAAAATCTCCAGAAAAGTACAGGGGTACCAAGAAGAACCAGTCAGCGGAGTTCAGAACAAAACCTTCCAGTACAAGCTACCGCTGCTAAACAGCACCGTGGCCCGGAGATTTTCATTTTAAAACAACAATAAACACAGCATCGAGGAGCGTTGTGGACTTTGAGAAGTTGAAAACACCGCAGTGAAGGGTGACAACCAAGAGTATGATGAGATGGGATGGAGCTTCAGTATTTGGTGCCTGAATTTTTATGAAAAGTACATTTCTTGATGACAAGGACATTTCTTGGCTTCTTCTCGCCCTTTTTTCTTTTCTTTCTCTTTCCCTCTTTTCCTTTTGTTCCATAAACACTAATTGAGCTAAGAAACAAAGTGCACAATTCACGTTTACTTGAGGTCACCGTGTAATAGTGGGGGCAGGAACGGCTGCAGAGGCCGGCACAGGCTAGCGCGTAGGGCGTCCTGAAGTGGAGGGGGCGGGAAGGAGACGGCGAGGTCCGAAGGTGAGGAGAAGCCTCGCAGAGGAACTTGGAACAGGCTCGCACAGTCTGAGAGGACTCTCGGGCCCTTTCCTTCTCAGTCGCTCATGGAATCCTTAACCAGGCAGGTGTTTCATGACCTTTCTTAGCTCTCCATGGTCATTCCATTGCCAGGTAGCTCGGGCGTTAAATCAGGCAGCAGATAAAATCTGATTGGTCAGTAGTGATCAGGAGGACCTTGCTTATGAAACAAGCTTGGCTGAGTGAACTAGGTAATTGAGTGGCCAGACAGACAGGCTTCAGGCAAGGCTGGTGCAGGGGCTCACAGGACCCCGTCCAGCTCTGTCTCTGGGCTGCCCTCCCTCAGGCATGGCCTTTCTTGCGGCAGGCTCTCCCCTTGCAGACTGACAGCTCTAAGCTCCTGTGTGCTCGGCAGCCCAGGCAGAGGACAAGGCTCTTTCCTACTCGTCTCTGCAACTCAGTAGCCCGGCTTGAGTCTGTGAGATCCCCGAACTCATCATGGTGGCTGAGGATGGAACTGACTGGTAGACCAGGCCCTTGGGACCACTGTGAGTGTCTGTATGGGGTTGTCCCCAAAGCAAAATTAAGGGACCAAGACCAGAAGAAGGGGCAATGGGCTCTGAGCAATTACGAACAACTGAAGTCTACTTGAGTACAAAGCATTTACTTGTATAAGTCAGAAGGAAGAAAGTGCATAGTAAAAAACAAAGGAGAAAAATGAAAATTCCCCTGTAATCACACTGCACAGATGCAATGAACATATTTGCATTCACATATTTTTTCCCTGTTCCCAAGCTAAAATGTACCTAAAATCTGGAAAGTTTTTATCCAATGACCCTATTTTTCTGTTTTCCTTAGCTACATAGCAGGATCAACTCTCTTAAAAAAAAGGGTACAGTCCTTCAAGTGTTTGAAGATGGCTTTCATGACATTGCTTTTTTTAAATCCAATGTTCTAACTGTGTGTTAGTTGTCCTGGTTCCAACTGAGTTGGGACAGTTGTCCATAGAGAGTTCATGACCCTCCACCATCCTATGACATGGAAGTGACCCTTTTCAGGGCTTGCTCCAGTTTGTCCAGATCAGACCCCAATCCCTGACTAGTGTGGATGGGCAGCAGGGGGAAGCCACTTCCCTTGCTTTACACTCCACATCTCTATTCATGAAGCCTACTGTGACATCACTCTCTTGGCAGCTTGGACCCTCTGCTGCTTCAGATGGAACCTATTATGGCTCACATCTAGATGTCACCCCAAAGCCTCATGCACTCATAGGTGGTGCTTTGGGAGGTGACTGGATCATGGGTGTGTGATACTCGACTGGTCTACTAGTCCATGTTATCCACTGTGGGTAGATAAGGGATTTACTGAAAAGACCCACCCTGGGTGGGGGTGGCACCAACCAATAGGCTTGTAGCCTGGATGGAATAAAAAGGGAAAGAAGGAAGGCTTGCTGCTTTCTGCCTGCAATGCCATGGACTGTTTCTCATCTACTGTGCTCCTCTGCCATGTGTGCTGCCCTGCATTAGAGCCACCCAACTATGGACTGAAACTTCTACAAACTGTGAGCCAAAATAAACCTTACCTTGTTTAACTTGTGTGTGTTGGGTATTTTGTCCCAGCAATGAGAAAGTGTCTAAGACAGAGCCCAAACTTCATCCAAATTCCTGAAAGCTGAAGTATTCCCTAATAGTTTGCTTCTACCCCTTTGAATTCATGCTTTGAACCTCAATGTCTTAGTCTTTGCTAAGCTTTTTGGTTGGTTTTCTATTATAGTTTTGGTTTTGTTCCAGCCCTAGAGGTCATTTAGAACTCTCTCCTGCTGTTCACATATCTGCTTTCCCTACAAATTGTGGGCCAGAGGCATATGCCCTCAAGGTGCGTGTCACAGGTGGCCTGACCAGGCCATGGGCTGCAGCTCACCTACAGAGTGTGCACTTTGAGTGGTGTTGATCTGTTAATCAGAGCTCTTGGAATGTGATGATGGGACCAACTCAGTGTGCTGTAACGCTGGGCCATGCACTCTATTTCTTGGTCTTGGCCACAAGAGGCAAGAACATGGGTTAGACGGAGTTAAAAGTGGATAGAATTTCGGTGCAGATGAGGATAGTGTTCTAGGTGTTAGAGCTCCACAGATAGGACATGAGAGAGGGGCAAGGCAGCTGCTTGGACAGAAAAGCCCCTGGAGCTGAGAAGGCAGGGAAGAAATGGATTGCACCAGATCCCCGAGGGCCTAAATGTCATGCAGGGGAGTTGCCCTTTTGGGAATTCATGAGGAGCTTAGCATGCAAAGATTCTAGAGCACAGCCTGAGAGGTTCTTATGGGAAAAGTTTCCCTGCAGGGACACTTGGCTTCAGGGAACAGAAGCTGGCTGAGAACGCACTAGAATCCAGATAAGGGCAGGTAAGACCCCAAGCCAGGAGGTAATGGTGGAGGGGATGAGCACAGGTGAAGAGAGAGAAGGCATTTTGAGATCAAGTCAACAAGACTTGGCAATCGTGTATTGGGGATGAGTTGGTAGGAGAAGGTATGGAATGCAGAACTGCAAGAAAGAAGGACTAATTAAGGGTAATTCCAGGGCTCCAGGATAGGGGAAACTGGAAAATGTGAATACCTTGACCAAAGTTAGAATAGTTGGAAAGGGTGATTGATTTGGAAAAAGAATTGGGAAAGACGAGCTCGATTTTAGATACGTCAGAGATACTGAGGGGATTGTAATGAAGGTGGAATCGGAGGTGAGAATTTGGATCATTATATTGGAATGAGAATCAGAGCTACAGAGTTGGTTGTGCTCAGTGCAGAAGAGAGCGTAACAATTGATGAGAACTCTAGATGGGCAAGTTTCAACTGTAAAGCGTCCTACAGTGGAGATTTCTAGTACTATCAACAGAACTGCACGTATGGGACAGGAGGATGACAACAACAATAAAGCACTGAAGGCGAAGGAAAATGTAGGAGGAGACCTGAGCAGATCGTAATGACTATAATTAGTCAGGGTTCTATTTCTATTTTTATAAGTGATGGGAAATGCAATTCAAGCTGGTTTAATAAAAAAATGAATATATTGCTTCACTTGACTGGTAAATCTAGGGTAGCCCAAGCTCAGAAGCATTTAGGGGCTTAAAAATGTTGATGATTTTGCTCTACTCACTTTAATCTGCTTTCCTATGTTGGCTCAGGAATTTTTTCCTTATGGTAACAAAACAGTTGTCAGGAGTGCCACTCTATTTTCTCCAGCAAAATCACAGTTTCCCTCCACACAGTGAAGGTCGCTGTGGAGAGCTGACTAGCTCTGGTGTCACGGCCCTTGCTTGCCTACCTCTAAGCCAATCTCTGTGGCCAGGGCACTGTTACCCTTTGATGCTTAAACTAAGTCAGCCCTCATCTCTCAAGCCACAAGCAGAGTGTGCAATACCTAAACTACATGGACTGAGAACAGGAGGGGGTTGATTCCCAGAGGGAAACTGCGGTGCTCTTCCAAGAAGGTGGAACGGAAGCAACAGAAATGATTACTATCCGTGACAGAAAGAAGCGCAGGAAAGAAGCCGGAAGTGGTCAGAGTGCAAGGGAACAGGAAGATTGATGGAGGTGCGAAGGGAATGGCCAGACTTTAGACATGATCATTGAGTCATTTGCTTCTTTAAAACGTCAGAAATATGGGAAGAAAACAGATTTTAGTGGGTGAGGGGGTGAGTGGGAATAGAAACACTGTAATAGCTTAGAGTTGTTTTAAAGGAGCCCATCAGTGACACCAAGTGGAGAGACTAGCTCCACCCCAATTCTGCCCCACGGTCACTGAGCTAGGCCCTGAGAGTGTGAGAAGAAAACTCCCAGAGTACATCTTCCAGAATCTCGAAGGTTAGGATGAAGGAGAGAACTGTAAATAAATAAATCATGAGGAGAAAGAGCAGTTAATGACCCCCAGGTTTTAGAATGGGAGGATTCAGCAGTGAGAAGCTGAGATGAGGTCAGGGTTGTCACAGAAGAGAGGGAGATGACATCAATCCAGGCGTTTCAGGAAAGGCTCTTTAGGGGAGGTGGTGCCTGAGACGTTTTTTTTTTTTTTTGTGGGTACCGGGGGGTCGACCTCAGGACCTCGCGCGCCAGCAGGCGCCCGTGCCGCTGAGCGATATCACCGGCCCCTTTTTCGTATGTGGGTTCCGGGAGTCGAACTCGGGCCCTCGTGCTTGCTGGGCAAGTGCTTAAGCCGTTGAGCCATCTCACCGGTCTCCCTGAAACGGGTTTTGTAGGATGAATGGGAGTTCATTTTGGGAAGCAAAATAAGGAAAGAAATGTCAAGCAGAAGCCAAGCATTTCTTTCAGAGGCTTGGGGGTGCATATTGCTGGAGTGGACAGGACAGAGGTAGGAAGGGTGTGGAGAAGGGCCTGTGTGACACGCTGAGGAACTGGGGCTCTGTCCAGTGGGTGATCAGTGGTAGAAAGGATTTAAGTCAGGCAGAGATAGCATCAGGTGAGGAGGTAGGAAGAAAGTCTGGCACTACGGGCAGAGAGGCAGGAGCATCAGAGGGGTCAGTTCACGTGGTGGGAAGGAGGGACACAGTCCAACACCACAGCAGGACAGGGGCAAGGGATGCAGGGGAGGCTCATCAGAAATAGGGAGAACAGGTAAGATTTGACGATTCTTGGATGGGGGAGTGGAAAAGAGGGAAACTTTGGAGGCAAAGGATGGGGCTCAGGGAAGGGACAGTGGAGGGGGCAGCCCCCAGGGAGGCGGGACACTGGGCCCCAGTTTGGTGGATGAGAGCCAGGCTGAGCATTGATGGGGAGCTGGGACAGGGAGTGTGAACCCAGAGTGATATCAAGGAGGGTAGAAGAGCAGCTGGACATCGGGATCGCTTACTGGGAGCACACAGGCTTCAGGTACCAGAGGGAAAGGAGGATCCATGAAAAACAGTCGGCCATGGAGTCACGTCCCTCCTAGCCACTCTTCTGCCGTTTGCTTCACTGAGGTCTTCAGCGACTCCACCAGTGGTTCCAGGGGTGGGGGGCTAGGCAGACCTTGGCTGATCCCAGGAGCTTCTTCAAGCTGTCACCTGACCTAGCACCTGACTTGGGACATCTGGAGCGAGGCCTGAGCATGAGTGTTGTTAGAAAACTTCATGTAGGACGTTCTGAAAGGCATGGTACCCACCTCCGCAGATAAAAATCCCTGAGCTGCGGGACCGAGCCCTGGAACTGTGACAGTGTGGGAGAAGCTGGGGTGGAGCGGCTCGCAGAAGCTGGTGGGTGCGAAGTGACTCAGGGAAGGAGGATAAATTGAGAGGAGGCGGTGCCAGCAGATGCGGGGAAGATCCACGCTCTCAGCAGTGGTGGATCCGCCTCTGGGGGCCATCGCCAGGCTGATGCCCACCCTCCCAGGCGGCCTTCGCGCAGCGCCTCCCTGCACTGTTTCCCCGGCGTCCACTTTAACCTGTGGTGGCCAGCAATAACATGCAGGGCAGTGAGTTTGTCAGCAGAAGACATTACAAAATCTAAGCACAACGAGGATAACCAGGATTTTTGAAATATCACATCCATTTTTCTAGAGGCAAGTAATGAAAATGGGGAGAAAACCCCCGAAACTATTGGCCTCGGAAAGGCTGGAGAGCTACAAGAGTTGCAGCTGTTTGTGTGAACACTGCCCTCTGCTGGCCACAGTCAGACCTGCGGCTGAATGGCAGTGCCACCGCTGGTGGAGGACAAGGGATTTGGTGTGCGAGCCATCACAGGTCTAGTCACACACATTATTAAATCCACCCATGTGACTGACTAGGTAAAAACTCGGCCTGAAAATTTAGGTTTGGAGATTTTCCAGTTAACCACGCTCCAAAAATTTCCTTAGAAAATATTGTGATGTGCATGTATGTGTCATCTGGAGATAAGTTATAGAGATAGAGATTTTTCCTGGAATTAATTAATGAAATATCAAATAATGCCTGATATTTTTATGCTGTTAGTGATAATGGCCAACATTTACTGGACATTTATAGTTATTGGCACTTTTCATGCATTACATCAGTTAATTTTCACAACAACCAAGGAAAAAAGAACTATTAGCACCCATACCTAACGGATGAGGTAACTGAGGTATAAAGAATCTAAATACCAGGGTTAACGTCACCAAATCTTGGCAGACCGTGGAATTAAACCCAGAACCAGTGTAGTCTACTTGTTACAATCATGTCAACTGCTTCACCACATACACACCGAAGTGTAGAATTGCTCCAACCTCCAAGGTGTTTATTTTCTTTTAATGGTCCTAAGCAGACTTTTTTAGACTGGATGCCTCTCCTCTTTCACACACTGTGTTGCAGGGACTCAGACCCCCTTCCAACTTGGGCCTCCATCATTATCTGGCTCTGGTCACTTTCAAACACATTTAGTCAGCCGGAAGAAAAGAGCTTGGGGGAGGTACTCTTGCTTCTTGTACTAGCTACTTTCTTATCACCGGGACAAAATATCGGACGTGTACAATTTAAAGGAGGAGAGGTTTATTTTAGCTCATGTTTCAGAGGATTCAGTTCATGACTGACTGGCTCAAAGGCAGAAACAGCATGGTAGAAGGGCATGGAGGAAGAATGCCACTCACCCCTTGGTAGCCAGGAAGCAGAGAGAGAAAGGAAGAGTCACAAAAAAACACACTTCCGAGTCGCGCCCCCAGTGACCACCTCCAACCAGGCCCCACCTCCTACCAGCACATTCAGCTATGAATCCATCAGTGGGTGAATCCACTGATGAGCGTAGCAGCCCAATACTCCAATCACCTTCCAGAGATATGAGGCTTTGGGGGGGCATTTTATCAATGAACTAATAGTAATTAGTAGTATAACTATCTTAACTACCTTGTGTGTGTATATATATATTGGGGGGACACTTCAGATCTAAACTGCAGCACTTAAACTGTGGCTTCTACTCCTAAGGCAAGATCTAGTGTGCTGACCACACTCAGATGGCGAAGGGGCTGGGAAACGTCACCTTTGGCTCTTTCCAGCATGAACTCCACACTACAGAAGAGGGAGTAGAGGTTTGGGTGGTCAGCGCCTGACCACCGTGATGGACTGTTTCACTGACTGAGACCCCACCTCTGAGTCCTGCCCTAGGCGAACACTACAGTAAGATCCCGAGACTAAGGTCTTCAGGGGTGAGTCATTTGTAAGGCATTTCCCTGTTGACGGAGCATAGTCACACACATTATCTCACTTAATCCCCACAGTTCCTAGGAGGTGATGAACTACCTTGGTTTTATAAGTGAGGGAAATAAGTCTAAGCAGGCAGGTGGTTTGCCCAAATTCCCACAGACGAATCAACTGATTTATTTGGAAGTTCAGATCCTAGAAATATAGTGGCTGCTGATAAGCTTAGGTTGAGCTTGACCAAAACATTTTATGGGTGAGTGTGGGGGAGGGGCAAGCAGAGCATTGAGTAGAGAGGGGTGCTCACAGATCCGTGGCTTGAGCAATGAACATCGCTTATTAAACCTGAAGACAGTTTATCCAGTCTCTGCCAGGGACTCTAATGTTGGAAGACATTGGGGGACGATGGTAGCAACAAAAGGAGTGACGAATAGAGGCAGTTGGAGAGACAGCAAGTTTCTCGAAGTGTCTTCCGATCCTCTCTCTTGATCCAGTGTCCCAGAACACACAGAATAGAAATGAGCTTGTGTTTAATGTAGCAATTTACATTGCCGACTTTATTTGCTGTTGGCCCTCTAGCATGTCCTTGATTGATACAGACTTTTCCTTCTTGGAGGTTTTGGGGATCCTCACTTTCTCTCTCACCCTTGTCCTTCCCCACTTTAGTCTCAGTCTGTTAGCCATCCAGTCATAAGGAGGGGCTATCATTATTTTAATTCTCACCAAGCTTTTATTCTGGGCTAGTTTAAATACTTAAAATTTTATTTTATATTTTATTGTGTAATGCTTAAAGTATATGAAAAAGGAAAGAAATATGTAAAATAGTTATTCAACAACTAAATCAAAATATTAGCATTTTCCAAATATATTTATGTTAATTATTTCTAAATTAATTTCATTATGTTTGTAGAATATACTTTGTTTGCTTTGTTAAAAGGAGCATTCCTTAGATTAATTAAAATTAGTGGAGATTATCTGATCAAATCAAAACAAACAAAAAGGATTTGCAAATTCCCAGAACCAGAGCAGGTTCTTTTAATAAAGACTTTAGAAAATTTATTTTTTAACTGACACATAAAACCATAAAAATTATACATATTAATTAAATATCAATAATGTATACATTGTGCAATGTTTAAATCAGAATAATAATACCTAGCTCCTCAAATATTTATCATTTCTTTATGTGAAAACTTTTAAAAAGCTTTCTTCTAGCTTTTCAGAAATGTACTGTACATTATTGTTACCCCACTGCACAGTAGCTCACCAGAATTTCCTGTTCTCCTCTAACAGTAGCTTACTGCCCACTGACCAGTCTCTCCCTATTCCTGCAAACCCTCCCCACTGCCAGGTCCTGAGAACTCTGGTAAACATGATCAGATAGTATTTATGGAAAAAAGGTAAGAAATAGAAACCAACTTAATTGGCTACAGCCTCGTCAATCAGCCAGTCAACTGGTTTAGTTGTTGGGCCCAGTACAGTTGCCCAGTCCAAATCCATGGCTTTGTATAAAATATTAACAGCTTTTGAGTTATTTGCCAAATTTTATTTATTTATTTATTTATTTATTTATTTATTTATTTATTTAGAGACAGGGTTGCCATGTAGTCCAGGCTGGCTTTGAACTCACTATGTAGCCCAAGCTGGCCTTGAACTCACGAAGATCTTCCTGCCTCAGCCTCCTGAGTGCTGGGATTACAGGTGGGTGCCACCATGCCTGGCACCAAATTACATTTATAACACATATAGAATATGGTCTATCTTGGTGAATGTTCCACATGCACTTGACAAGAACGATCATTCTGCTGCTGATGTTGATGACAGTATGTAAATACTATTCAGGTAATGTTGGTTGGTAGCATCGTTCAAGCCCGCAGTATACTTGCTGACTTTATGTCTACCTGTTCTTTCGGTTACTGAGAAAAGAGTGTTAAATCTCCAACTCTAAGTATAGATTTGGCTATTTCTTCTTTAGGTTCTTTCAGGTTTTGCTTTGCCTGTTTTGAAATTCTTTGCCAGGTGCACACACATTTAAGATGATCACCTCTTCTTGGTGAACTGAATCCTTCATTATCATAAAATTTTCCACTTTATTTCTGAAATATTCTTTGCTTTCAAATCTACTTCATCTGTTAATAACATGGCCATTCCAATACAGTATATTTTCCACATCTTTCCACTTTTAACACATCTCTGTCTTTATATTTAAAGTGGACTTCTTGTATTGTTTTCCACTCTAGTTTTTGTTCCTCTGTCTTCTATTTAATACCTTTTTTGATTATTTGAACATTTAATATTATTATTCTGTTAATTTGTGTTTGAACAATAGTATTTTATTTTAATTTATCTATGGATTTTTGGCCATAACTTTTTGAAAATTTTTGTTGGTATTTTAGAAGTTACAATATATATACCTACACTTTCCACAGTGGTGGCACCAGTCGACACTCCCACCAACAGTGGAGAAGGGTTCCTTTTTCCCCACAGCCCCTCCAGCATTTGTTATTGGTTGATTTCTTGATGATAGCCACTCTTTCTGGGGTGAGATGGAATCTCAGTGTTGTTTTCATTTGCATTTCTCCAATGACCAGTGATGTCGAACATTCTTTCATATATTTATTTGCTGTTTCTACTTCTTCAGCTGAGAAGTGTCTATTCATTTGGGATGCTCAGTTTTGGAGTGGGTCTTTGAATTTGGGGGGGGTCTGATTTTTTTGAGTTCTTTATATATATTCTAGATGTTAGTCCTTTGTCTGAGGAGCTGGTAAAATTTTTTTCCACTCTGTTGGTTGTCTCTTCACTCTGTTGGTGGTTTCTTTTGCTGTGCAAAAGCTTTTTAATTTGATGAGATCCCAGTTGTTGATTCTTTGTGATAGTTCCTGTTCGATTGGGGTTTTATGCATAACGTCTTTGCCTATATCAATGTCTTCAAGAGTTCTACTTATTCTATCTTCCAGCAGATGTAGTGTTTCTGTTTTAATATTTCAATTTTGATCCATTTTGATTTTAGTTTAAGTGTGTAGTGAGAGATACGAGATATGGGATTGGGGCCTGAGTCGTTTGGTTTGTAACACTCTGGTTGTCTTTTCACAGCCTGGCCCTTGTTCCCTGACCATGGACTTCCCCTGTGATTGTCCCTTGCCCAGTCACTGTGGTAGGTCAACACTGGGAGCCCTGAGATGGAGCTGACCAGAGGCTCAGTTGGCCCCTCCCTAAAATGGCATCTGACAAACATGCCTTCCAGGGGACACGGCAGTCACTCGGACTGGAGTCACTCACCAGCGATTACAGCCCACAGCACCCACCGCTCTCTTCCAGTGATGCGCTTCTCCCTGGAGGTCTCCGGAGTCACCTGCCCTCACTGAGTCTCTGTAGATTCGCTCTTCCTTCCTTCCAAGAGCCAGGAGCTGGGAAGAAAGTGCAGGTTGCCCCTTCCTTTTTCTGCATTGTGCTGTGTCTCTTCAATTTCTCTGTAGGCTCCAATTTTCCCTTCAGATCCTTCCTGGGTTCCCGGGATCCACCTCTCTCCTTTTTGCCCCCCCAGGTTATTATTTTCCAGTGTCTGGATTCTGAATCTTGGAGAGGCTGATTTGTTCCTGCTTATTGTGTCATTATCTTCCCCAACCCTCAAATGTTTTTTTTAAAGAGGCTTAAAAATTAGAAATACGTGTGTTTACATTTAATCAGATATTTACCATTTCTGGTTTTCTTTATTTCCTTATACAGATCCAAATTCCTATCTAATATTATTTCAGCTTAAAAATATCCTCTTTCATTCTTTTATGGATGCCAGCCAAAAAAAGGTCTACCCAGATTTACTTTGCTTAAAATTGTTTTTAATTTTTGTGTTTGATTTTGAAAGATATTTTTTTCTGAATATAGATTCTAGATTAATAGTTTGTTTTTCTTTTAGCACTTTAAAGATGTCATTCAATTTTTTTGGTTTCATTGTTTCTACTGAGAAATCAGTAGACTATTTGTCTAAGTTACCTTATATATAATGTGTATGTGTGTGTTATACATGTGTTTCTGGCTGCTTTAATTTTTTTTAAACCTATTTCCGACAATTCAAATATGATGCATTTTTGAGATTGTTTATCTTTATCTCATTTGGGTTTTGCTGAGTTTCTTGAATCCATGAGTATATAATTTTTAAATCAAATTTGGAAAAATTTTGGCCATTGTTTCTTTAAATATCACTTCTGAACACCATTGCCACTGACTTTCCCTGGGACTACAGTTATACATATTGTCCCACAAGTCACTGAGGCTCTTTTGGTTTTTTAAAGACTTTTACCCCCTCTCTGTACTTTAGTCTGGATAATTTTAATTCCTATGTCTTCAGGCTTACTCATCTTCTTTTGTGTAGTGTCTAATCCCCATTAAGCCAACCACTGAATTTTTCATTTCAAACAAATCATTACTTGGCCTAATACCAGTTTTCCTTAATGATTTAAAATTCTACCTTCATCATGCACTAATTCCTGCAGATGTTTGTATTGAATGTACTTTTTATTCTGTTACATTGATTTGTTTGTGTATTCATGTTTTATGAATTTTTATTATTATAGCTTAATATATGCTAACATATGGCAGGGTTAGTTTTCCCACAACTCTTGTGTTTTTCTTTCTATTTTTATTTATTTTTCCACAAGAAGTTTAATGTCAGATTATTTAATTAAAAGAAAATTCTGTTGCTATTTTAAAAATTATATTTACAGGTTAAATGAGGGATAATTAACATTTTTCTCGTGTCATATCTTCCTATGCATGGTTTGTCTTTTCCTTTTTTAAATCTTTTTTTACATCCCTAGGTAGCATTTTAAAGTTTTCTTCATCTAGATCTTAAATATTTTTTACCATATTTATTTTTAAGCATCTTATATTTTGTTATTGTGGCTTTATACATGCTATCCTCTTGTTATTATATGTTCTAAGTGGTTATTGCTTTTACACAGAAAAACTGTTTATCTGTGTGTCAGTTTTGTCCCAATTACCTCACTGCATTCCCTTGTTTCCATTCTTTCACTCATATTTTTCTGGTACACAGCATAATATCTGAAGAACGGTGTTTTGTTGAGTTTGGATGCTCTATTTTATAATGTTCTGATATTGCCTGTCTTTTATTTTGTCTCTAGTTTTAAGTACTTTAAACATACTGGCTTAAAAACCTTTTCAGATTGTGCCATTATCTGTAGTTTCCGAGTGTAAAGTTTTCCTGTTTCATCTGTTGGCTGCATTTCAAGGTAGTTCCTTTCTTCGTGAAGTTAGATATATTTTACCATGAGCTCATCTTTGAGAGGAATAGTTTTGTGGTGAGTCCCAGGGGCCTGGCTTGTGCAGGCATCGGTATCATTTGGTTCACATTTCCTTTGGTGGGGTCCATTCTTGGATAATTTTTATGTTTATTTTTTGACTATAACTTCCTTTAGTTATGGTTAGGAGAAAGTTTGACTAACACCCACACATAGTGCAATTTTGGAAGTTTGGTTTCTGGAGGTTTACTCTTCTCCCTCCCACAACATCGGGCAGATGGTCAACTTCCTGCCACATCCTTAGCCCGGTGGGCAGAGATTTCTAGTCTTTTTTTTTTTTATGCGGGTACCGGGAGTTGAACTCAGGACCTCGTGCTTGCCAGGCGGGTGCTTATGCCGCTGATCTATCTCACCGGCCCTTTCTAGTCTTTATTCATGGCAGGAACAGCTTTTTGGCTTTTAGCTTTATTCAAAGACATCAGGTCTGTTTCTTGTCACCTGCGGTGTTAAAGCCCAATCCTCTGTTCCTATGGGTCTTAAAACCCATTTTTCTGTGCCAGTGTATATTTCGGATATCCCTATGACAATTTGTTTTTAACACCTGCTCCATTTTATGAGCTTGAATTTCTATTTCCTTCTTGGGACCTGGGAATTTTCCTTGCTTATTATTGAATTTGACTATGAAATGATGATCATAATGGCAGCAATAACATCTTGTTATTATATTTTATCCAAAATTTACATGGGTTTGCAGTATATTGGGAAATATCTCACATCAATTCAATCTGTGTCGTTGACCAGTATTTCCTGATGAGCCATTAAGTAACTCTGACGCATGTCCTTTCCTGTTACGCAGAGGAATACTTAACCCCAAAGTATCTTGGACCCTAGCAAGTAGAAGACCTCAAGTGCTTCTTGCTCATTCATTCACTCAACAACTTTTCCCACACCCTCCCTTCTATTTCATATAACAACATTGATTGAGCATCTATTTTGTCCCAGGAACTGAGGTTGTCATCCAGCATATACAACTTCATAAAGTAAGGTCACAGCCTTGTAAGATGTCACTCTCTGTGGCCCAGACAGTCATTTTAATGCACCACGGTAAGTCCTTAAAAATAGAGGGAGGGGCAGCACGTTTGCAGGGAAATGTTTAGAGGTTCTGTGCATGAGTGGGAAATGGGGATGACGGTGTGTCTGTGTTTTATTTTATGTATCCTAGAAATAACAAGGAAGGATGGCAAAGTAGGCAGCAGAGGGTGGGAGGAAGAGCACTGTGCTGGGTGTTAGGATCTTTGGCTGCTGGCTTTTTTGCTGATCAGCGTGGCGGCTCTCAGCCTCCCCGTGGTCCTGACCTGGCAGTTTTGGAGTGGGTCCTGTTCATCTTAGGAGCATCTTTAGATGACTTTAATGTAAAATTAGGATTTGTCACTGATATTGGGAACAATATCATGCAGACTCTCACTTTCCACTTTACTTGAAAATAAATTTCTGTTAATCTCTGAAAATGCCAACTTTTTTGCTCACATGTATCCCTTGTTTGGTGTGTGCATCTCCACACGTAGAACTGTGTGCTGTAAGTAGCAGATAGGGTAGAAGCCTGAAGGTGATGAGAAACTAGTGGGGCCACTGTATGCATTTTCCAGCACTTCTACAAGAAAGTACCACTAACTGGGTAACTTAGACCAGCAAAAACTTAGGAGCTAATTATGTGACTTTGGGTAACTCAGGCTTGTCCCTCAGTGAAAATGTGCCTCAGTGCCCTCACCTATGAAATAAAGCAGATAATTTCCAGATCCAGAATTCTAGTCCAACCCTTCATAGCTGCCCAAGAGAAGACTCTCTTGGTAACAGTTGTCCTTGTTGCTTTCGTTATTAATACTATTATGCAATCTCACTGATTTCAGAGGCTTAGCTAGTATTTTCCTGAAAGAAAAGTATCGGTAAGTTCAAATAACAAGCGGACCAGTTTCTCTATCATCCAGTGTTGTAATTAAGTAACGGTAATTGATGTAACAGCTCAGCCAGTTAGATGACCTGCTTCTACACCCGCAGTTGTTGCATTTGAAAGTGATGAGGCTGAGTTTCATGATCCGAGGAATCTACTTTATTGATTTACAGTCACACCTCCGGGGTGTGTGTGGGCAGGCACGGGAGTGTGAATAGTAATTGTTTGTGAGCCCAGTTGGAGGATGACAGGGAGATTCTCAGAGGACAAGGTTCCAAATGTTTCTCATTAATTATATTCAAAACAAATTACCAGCCTAAAAACCCCAGTTAGGGAGCAGCCCATGGCACCCACAGCCGTGGCGGTGAACTTCCTGATGTACTGGTGTTCACTTTGGGAACTGGAGTAGGGCAGTGGGAAAATGTGGTTTCTGGAGCTGGGGAGGCTGGGTTTGGAATCTGGCTCTCCCACTTTCCAGCTTTAGGACAGTGGGCAAATTATGCGACCGTGTGGCGCCTCTGTTTCCTCTTCGGAAATAGGGAGAAAAGGGTGATGACCACATCAACTTCACAAAGCTATTGCACAGATAAGTCAAGAAGACTTCAATATAATTATTTGCACCGAGACAAAGATTGAATCCATTGCAACAAATGTCAGAGAAAGTCGAGGCGAACCTCTGTCTTCTGTTGATATGCAGGGGGCGTTTGGCCATTCCGGAAGCCCTCATCCAGCACAGCCTGGTCCCTCTACGTGGAAAGTCAGCCTCGTCTGGGGCACGAGCCACCTCTGCATGGCCAGGCCACTGAAAACTAAACTGAGCATCCTAAATAAAGGTCTCCAAGGCTAACCGAAGGCTGCTGGGTGAGGCAGCTGACTGGTAGTTCTCTTTCCTTATCGGCTCTGCTCCTCTTCCGTTTTGGTCTCTCCCTTGCTCACTTTTGTTTTCCTCTGTCCTAATCCTTGTTCCCCAGCCCGGGCCCACTCTCCATCGCATCCTCCTTACCCACGGGCATCACTCAGCTGGCGACTGCTCTCAGGACCTGGGCCCCTCAGTAAGCCGGACCTGAGTCCCCAGCCCGTTTCCTTGTTTTGGCCTCGCCTCTCTGAAGTGGAGCCCTTGTCCTCAGCTTATCTTCTTCTTCCAGGAGATGGCAGGGACTTGTCTGAGGATGAGCCTCCTGGATTCCAAACTGGAGACTCATCCTGGCTCGGAACGGGTGGACGGCCGCCTGGGGGCGCTGTTCCCCGGGCAGAATCTTTTCCCACACAGGTTGCTCAGGGAGGTGTTCAGAACGAGACCTGCCAAGTTGGCATCATCGCTTTTTAGCCAGCACTGAAGAGTTGAGGCCATTTTAATTAAAAGAACATGGAGCTCAGGGTAAACTGTGCAGAAGTAAGAAACAAGAGCGAAGAGATTAAAGCTGTTTTATTCACATAAGAAGGTTTGATATTTTGAGACCGTTGAGTTGTTACTGAGTCCTCCTTGTTATCTCTGAGAGAAGGAGAACAAAACCAACTCATCGAGAGCAGATTGACTAATGTGACTCTTTTTTTTTTTTTTTTTGTGGGTACCGGGGGTTGAACTCAGGACCTCACACACCAGCAGGCGCCCGTGTCACTGAGCGATATCACCGGCCCTTTTTTCGTATGTGGGTACTGAGAGTCAAACTCAGGACCTCACGCTTGCCAGCTGGCGCTTATACCACTAAGTGATATCACCGGCCTCTTTTCTTCCTTTATGTAGGTTCCGGGAGTCAAACTCAGAACCTCGCACTTGCCAAGCAGGCACTTATACCGCTGAGCCATCTCACTGGCCCTAATGTGACTCTTTTAATGAATTCTTCTTAGCAACTGGCTTTAGATACTTTCATTTTTCACTCAAATAATTTTTGCAAGCCTTTGGCGCAAGCTTTTCTGTCGCATGTGTCTTTGCTTTCTTGTGCATAATTATACACACAGAAAAATATGTGTTACCTCAGTGGCCAAAACTGAAGAAATCTGAAGTTTATGGGAAACTAGCGGGGCCACTGTATTCATTTTCTCATGCTGCGTAACAGAGAGCCAGGGACAGGGTGCCTCAGGACAACAGGTAGTTATTGTCGCACAGCTCTGGAAAATGGAAGTCCAAGATCCCTCTGAAGGCACAGAGAGGACTCTGTCCTTGGCCTCTCCTAGTTTCCGATGTTCCTTGGCTTGTGGTGGCGTAACTCCAACCACCACGCGGCACGTTCTCTGTGTGCGTCTATGTCAAATTTCCTGTCACAAAAGGTTGTCTGTCATATTGGACACCCCACTACAGCACGACCTAACTAACCATATCTACAGAAACTCCAAATAAGGTCATATCCCAAGGTACTGGGAGTTAGGAATGAAATATATGAAATTTTTGGAGTGAGGAGATGCAGTTCAGTACATGACAGCCATGGCTGTGTCCTACAGAACCTGGCAGGCTGCTGCACGTGGCCATTCCAGGTCCACCCCTCAGTGCTCCCCGCTACACGCTCGATAGAAGTGCACTGATGCTAGTTTCCTTGTGCTTGCAACGAGGCCAGGGTCATGGACAGGGCCTGAAACATGCAGGGCCGCATAAAGATTTTGTATTTTAGCCTAACAATGGGAAATCATTGAATGTTCACAAATGAAGGGTGATCAGACTCTAGAAAGATCCTTCTAAGTGTGGCACTGAGAAGTGGTATGAAGGTGGGACAGGGCTGTTGTAATTATTCAGGCAAGTGTGAGACCCAACTTGTGCCTTAATGGTGGTAACGGGAACGCAGAGTAGATGACCTGGAGGTACAGCTATGACCTATATGTCAGGGTACCGAACCAAGAGGAGCTTAGAGTATGCACCATTTAACATGGGAACTGCCAGCTGGGGACTGCTGGCAAGGAAAGCTGTCATTTGGGTTTCTGGAGATGGGCACATTAGTTTTGGAAAAGAGTGTCTTGTTTTCAAGTAAGTCATCAGAATAAACAATCTGGTTACACCAAAAAAAAAAAAAAAAAGCAAATTTTCTTGAAATAAATGGTGGGGACATCACAAACTTAAGCATGGAAGCTGTAGAGTGAGATGGGAAATGGTAGGGTTTGAGAAACACATTCCTGAAGTAAGAGTTTTGACTGAATTATTAGTCTCCCCATGTATTAGTTTTCTATTTGCTGCTGCAACGAACTACAACAAATGTAGTAGTTTAAATACCGTGAATTCCTTACCTTACTGTGCCATAGATCAGAAGTCTGGCATGGCTCTCACAAGGATGTGGTCAGGTGTTGGTAGGGCTGACTTTCTTTCTGGAGCCTGTAAAACTCTACTCTCCACTTCGAAGGCCACTCACTTGATTCCATGACTCATGCTCTCTCCCTCCACTTTCAAAGCCAGCAACGTAGCATCTCCCCTGTTCTACTTCTACCATTATGTGTCTTCTCCTGCCCCTCCTTTTTGCTTCCCCCTTCTGCTTTAAGAACCCTTACATTGGATCCCACTGGGTGGTCTAGGGTGCTCTCCCTATCTCATGATCAGCTGATTAGCAAGCTGAATTCCATCTGAAACCTTAATTTCCATTGGTCAATACCTGAATGCATTCACAGGTTCTGGGATTACAAGGTGTATGTCTTTGGACGCCATCTTGCTGCTTCCACATCCCACATGGCATTGAAATTAGTACAGTGCTGAAACGCAGGTTGGAGAGTGCACTGTCTTCTCTCGGCCGTGGTGAATCTGAGGTGAATCAGAGGGGTTTCTCCTGAAAGAAAGAGGTGTTGAAGGGCCAGTTGTGCTTGCGCAGCACACACAGGTCTCAGGCTAAGAGGAAAGGACAGTGCCTCCTGTCCTCCGGGTGGAGGAGTTGGGCGGTCTGGACTCCGCTGGCTGATCTGTCCTAACGATTCTGCTTGAGGTGGCTGCAGCCTGAGGGGAGGCGGACACCAATCTGAGACTGGAGTTTTCGGAACTGCAAGCCCCAGGAGGAGCACAGTGAGTCGTTCCCAAGCGTTCAGGAAACACTGCCGTCTGTCTCGTTGAGTTAAGTTTCCAGGTATTAGTAACGGGGAGCCGCTGCCAGTAAGTCTCCAGTCACAGTGACTTTATGTGGGCAAAGCACACGCTGCAGAAATGAGTTATAAGTGAATGTGACGTGAGCCAGAGGCTGCAGGTGCCTCCAAGAAGCCCCAAGTGAGCAGTGGGAGTGATAAGCATCCACTCGGCCTGGGACTCCTCAGGGATCCCCCGGCGTGGATGACAGAGTGGCTATTCAGCTAATCCCAGGCAGGTGAGGTACTGAACAGGCCTTAATTTTCAGCTACTGGAGCAAACATCTGGGGTTTGGTTGGAAGAGCGTCTCCAGGATTTAGAGGTGACAGGATGTGGGAGATGACGTTGGAGAGGAATCTGTACAGGTGCAGAAGGGGACGAAATCCTGATTCCTCGGCCCGAGGAAGAAAGGGTGCAGCCATCTGGTCTCCGGGGTTGGAGCAGTTCACTAAGCAGGAGGAGGAGCCCAGCGACATTTGGCCGTTAGGGAGTTTAGCGCTGGAAGAGCCTCTGGGTCTTCTGCACGTGGGATCGCCCCATCACTCCCAGGCCTTCTTGGGGAGGAGGCTCCCCTACCGGAAAGCAGGGAAAGCACATCCTTAATTTCCGGTGTGATCTCAGGGAAGATGCTTCTCTGAGGAAAGGCTTTTGTTCCCAGGACCGTCTCACCTTCCCTCTGTACCGTACCCAGTTCTTTGGCCTTTTCCTTCCACTTGCTGTTTTTCTCCTTACTTAGATTATCTGCTTCATACTTTTTGCTCAATCTTTTTTTTTTTTTTTTTTTTTTTTGAAACAGGGTTTCACTGTGTAGCCCAGGCGGGCCTTGAACTTGTAGCGATTCTCCTGACCCAGCCTCCTGAGTGCTGGGATTACAGGCGTGCACAACCATGCTCGGCAATCTTTTTTTTTTAATAAGAAAAAAAGTTGTTAAAGTCTTAGTCTCAGACTCTAACCCACAATTGTTCATAGTGTTATATGCTCCTAAAATATGATGGTCTAAAATGCATCTCCAGGAAAAGACCCAAATGGTTTTGCCATTGCAACAGAAGAGAGACGGTAATGGGCTCAACGACAGCTTCTTCTCACATCTATAATTCCGACTGCTTCTGGAGTAGAAGAGCTAATGTCAGTGCTCAAGACTGGTTCCAAGGGTGTTTCATTTTAACCATGCCTTTTCCTTAGGACATGGCTGTTTGTACCTTCACCTCTAACTCGCTCATTCAGCTCTGTGCTGTGGGCTTGAGGAGTTGAGTAAAGACAATGAAGCTCTTGGGGAACAGTGACTATGAGGTCATCTGTGAGTGACCTAACCTTCAGAGGATTGACTGGAAATTCTGTCAGAGTTCAGAGAGGGTAGAAGGGACTGTAAAGGGCCATGCACAAGGCCTTGGGTTCGATCCCCAGCACTGAGAGAGAGAGAGAGAGAGAGAGAGAGAGAGAGAGAGAATGAGTCTGTGCTATGCTGCCCAGGCTGGCCTTGAGCTTCTATGTTCAAGTGACTGGGTTCTTGCCTCAGCCTCTTGAGTAGCTGAGACTTTTTGAAATCGGTTCTTGAAGATTGGCTTCAAGGGTACAGGGTACTTTAGATGGAGCAGGAAGGGAGCATAAAGGATAGGATATGATGTATGTGTGTGTGTACATGTGTACAGTTAAAATCTCCCTATCTTATTTCTTAGCCCCCAATACTTTCCCTAGAGGTAGACTTAAACTAAAAAATATTTGACGAATGCAGACAGCCCATCTGCTTGCCTCCCTGTGGATGGATGACTGATGCTCTTAAGAACAGAAGTACCCAGTGTGCATGTTTCATTGTATTCTCTGTGGTGCACTGTGTGGCAACTCTTTCCGACCACCAAACCCTCACACAGAGGACTTCACTCACCATGTTTCCAAGAGAGAGAACATTTGAGACCAAAAGTAATTATATAACGTTAGCCACCTCTCCCCAACCCAGGAACCCACAAAAATCTTGAGAGGACTTTGGGCTACCACAAAGGCATGGGTTGTTTGTTTGAGCCAAGAGGACCAAGATCTAAGGAAAATGGGAAGCTCGGCTGGCCTGTGGGCTGCAGCGTAAATAGAGACCAGGCCAGAGGCAGGGCCATCCCTGCCCCAAGCTGATGTGCAAAGAGGGTGCTCAAGGGACCCTCAGAAATAGTCCTGATGGCACTGACAGGAGCAGGGTTTGCAGGCCGTGGGGATGATGGACACAGATGGATTAGCACTTCCCAGATGGGTTTCTGACCAGAAGAGAACTCCCGCATGGAAAGGTTATGAGGGAAAGATCCCAGTTTTTCTTCCCCTGCTGTGAAATCAATTAAAAACAGGATGGATACAAAATGGTTTTATAACCTCCTCCACCTCCTGGCTTCCTTTCTTTCTGGGGCTGGGCCAGCTCTAAATGAGGAGGGACGGGAGTCTCATGGTCTGAAAATTCTCCAGCAGTTTGAATAACAGTGACCTATTGCTCCAGCTCCCCTCAGGGGACCCGAGTCGGAGGAGGCTGTGTCTCCCAGAAAATGGACAGACGAAGGAGGGAGTAGGGGAGGCCAGAGTCTTGCCTTGGCTTCACCGCCCACAGTTTCACGCAGAACTTGTCTAACTTGGGGGAAAAAAGCATCTAGTTTTAAAAGAGAATTTATGTCCTGTAGAACAATTCAGAAGGCTCATTACGCTCACACATCGTTGCTTTATACGAGCCAACATCAGTAATCTTCATTCCTGCTTTGATCTACAAAAAGTGATAACTTTACTGAGTACCACTTTCAGCCAGGCACATTATTAGGCACTTTTCTTAAATGAACTGTAATCCATATAACTAGTGAAGATTAAGTAATATTTCCCCCAGTCTAAATATAAGGAAAGTGAGGCTCAGAGAGGCTAAATGACCTACCCAAGATTAAACAGCTCGCGAGTGGCAAAACCAGGATCCAAACTCCGAGTCTACTTTTCTCTTCCCACTACATTACAATAATAATAATAATAATAATAATAACAGTAACAGTTCTCATTTATTAAACTCTTACTGTGTGCCAGATATTTGGCTTATGTTATCTGAAATCCCCGTAACAAACCTGTGAGGAAGGTTCCCAAGCTCCTCTTACGGATGAGTGGGTCCTGGTGAAGGGTATAGCTCGAGGTCTTGGGGCCGACTTCATAAGGTCTGGCCTTGGACATGCTCTGTGGGGTCTTCGATGTCGATATTCACGTCCAGCTTTTCATGCTGCCTCAGGGGCCCAGGTCCTCTTGTTCCTAGGGGCTTCCCGTGGGTGCTATGGGACCACAGAGGGACCCCGGCTTGTCCCTGGTGGGCTGAGGCCACGCTGGGCTGTAAGCGGAGCCCACCAGCTGCCTCTGCCAGTGCACATCGCTCTCAGCAGCACGTAAGGTTTCCTAGGGGCTCGGCCGGCTTGGCAGAGGCCCTTTTAGACATCTCGAGGGCCATGGCCCTAAGCATCTCCAATGCAGTGACAGACGTCTTTGTCAGGGCATCTGCTGCACACCGTAGAGCTGCCTCTATTTTTCCCAAATAAGAGGATTAGCTGGGATAAACCCGTCATTTCGGAGTCTGACAACCTCGAATCTACTCCCCACCCCCCCACCCCGCGCACGCAAAGTCACGTGACCGGCTTCCTCCGTCTCCGCATCCCTCCCTGGTCCTCAGGCAGCCCTTATCGGCTGCTTGGCAACTCTGTCTTCTTTGAAACTCTATTTTTCAAGGCAAAGCCTCACCCAAAATATATTGGGGGATCTTGACATCCACATCTTCACTCACTTGCTTCCGTATTCCTCTCTCCCTACAGCCTGTGGTCCACAAACAATAGCAATAACAAGACAATGCAAGTCTGGCTGGTGCTGAGAAATAGCTGAAACATTTTCACATCTATTATGTCTTCAGGGTTCTTTTTAGCCCAAGGAGGAAAGCTATTGTACATACAAGTTTTTAGGAAAGAAATATAAGGCCAGGTTAGTGTCCGCTAAAATATAGGTTCCCATGGATCCCATTGTCTCCATCTCCTTTGCTCCAGACTCTACTCTATAACATAGGGAAATAGCCACTGTGACAGAAATCGCTCTAGTTTGAAATGTTTCCCTCAAAGGGCCCACTAAATGCTCTGAAAACTCAGCATGAAAATCATAATACCCATAAAAGTGAAGCTTGTATCTGGAACAGTCCATTTCAGAAACAAGCTTGTCACACAATTTGAGCTACCTCACCAGCACGAGGGAGTAGTCATTTATTCATTCAACAAAGGCTTATTGAGTATCTTGCAGGGACCAGGTAATGCCAAGTACTTTGGATTCTGGGGAGAACAGTGTAGATAAAATCTTAGCCCTTTGATGTTCACAGCAGGTCAGGGAAGTCAGATAACTGAACAGGAACTTATTAAAGTTTGTGCTGTCAGAGCAGAGAGCAGGGAAGCTTAGGCAGCTCCAAGGTTTGGGATGGCTTCCACAAGGAAGTGATATTTAAACTAAGACCTTCAGGACAAACAGAAGCTGGTCAGGTGGGGAAGAAGTGAGGAGGAATCCTCTGGGTGTGGCAGCCTTGAGCATGAGCCTCAAAGTCCTCCAACATCAAGGGACTCGATTGACCTGGGCCCAGCTGCCACGCTCTGACATCCATCACATTCTTACTGAGGCCCTGCTCCCCTCAGGCAGCTGTGCCATGACCAAAGGTGGCGTGGATGCCGATGCAGCTGTTCCTGAGAAACCACAACTCCTCGGATAGCCAGCTTTGGCTCAGGGATGCCCCACAGCATGGTGGGCTTCCTTAAGCGGTCGTGAGAGGATGTTCCTCCCAAAATCCACCCCTCTCTCCTTCACTTGGAGTCAGACTTGTGCCGTGGGTAAGAGTGACATTGCCCAGGGAGTATGGGGTGAGCCAGGACACAAAGACAGACAAAGGGAACTTTGTGATATTTAAACTAAGACCTTCAGGACAAACAGAAGCTGGTTGGGCAGGGAAGAAGTGAGGAGAGAAGTTCCTTGCTCTCTGCTCCTACAGCACAAACTTAAGTAAGTTCCTGTCCAGGCGCTCAGGGCAAGCCCCGCGAGTTGTCTCCTCCCCGCCGTGGGAGGAGAACTGAGACACTAGAAGCGAACCGTTCCCTCCAGGGATTAGGCAAGACTGGAACTCTGTCTCTTTCTTTAAAAATTCCAGAGCAACTTTAACTGAAAGCATCTTGTTTTGGGATAGAGCCCCAGAGGGTTCTGGGTATATGGGAGTGTTCGGACAATCGACTTTTATTCTACCTGCAGGGGCTTTCCCTTCCCCTAATATTTTTGTCCCCATAGTGTCAGAAGAAGCTGACTTTCCAGAGCCTCATCTTGGCATGGCCAACCCCAGCCTTGACGAGGCAGGAGCCCGGCAGGGCGCAGACTGGACTCGTCAGATGCCGGGTGTGTTACCATAGTGACGAGCTCTTGCAGCCGCTTCCAGTCCGCACCCCAGGATCAGGTTCTTCCGGCCTGTACGGGGAGAGCATCCTGCTCTGGCTGCCGGGAGTCACTGGGCGACCTAGTTCTCATTGAACATCAATAAATTGATTTTCTGATTTCATTTAAAAGAATTCACATAAAAGAATCACATTAACATCAAGGGAGATCATCAAAGAGGAAAAGAGTTACAAAAAAGCAACATGCAGCTTGGGGGTGTGAGGTGAATTTTGGCTTTTAGGTAGGCAAGGCTACCCCAGGCAGGGTTTCAATGGCGCCTTTCAAAGCCATTCTTTATCGGCGTGCTGCCTGGGGCTTTGGTAGGAGTACCAAACCTCTGAAATCATAAAAAGGGGAAAAATGACCCTGCTGCTGATCATTTAAGGACATATTTTTGGACAAATGAAAGGAAATACCCATGTATAGCCTATAAATGGAACCCATTATTCCCATAGAGGTAAATAAAAATAGGTCCCCAAAGAGGCCACATAGAGTCATGTAATGGTCGTTAGGGTAAACTTATGAAGACCGCGTTGCCATGTTCCCACAGAAATGTTCTTGGTGCCTCTCTAGGGGAGCTGGTGTTCTAACCACATCATGTTCCCAAGTACTTCTGAAACGTGGAGTTTCCTTCTCTATGCTGTGCCTTTGCCACACTGTTCCTTTGCTACTCTTTTCTAAGGCTGGTAAACTACCACGTAGTCCTTGAGATCCAGTTCAAATGGAAACTCTTCCGGGAAGCCCTCCCTGAATCTCCCAGGCCAAAGATGGCTGTTCCTTCCTACGCATTCCCACAGCATTCTACACAAAGCACACACACAAAACCTTCACCATAGCACTGGAGTTATTTTTCTGCACAACTGGATGATAACCTTTTCCAGGACAGATTGTGCCCGATTCGTGTGATCAAAGCACAGGTCTGCCCAATCATCATTATGCAGGAAATGCAAGTTGAAAGAATGAATGAATGAGTGTTGAGCTGTATCAACCACTGCTCAGTGCTTGCAGGGTGTATTATATTCTGCATGGCATTCTCAGACTCTGCTCGTGGTAACAGTTGGGCACTGCTCTTCTTCCAGAACAGATGTCTGTTTATCTCAGCTAATATACACGATTGTCTCCAAAGCAGCCATCTGTGTGACTCAAAGCAGTCAAGAGTCCTGTTGAGATTTTAGTGTCTTTAACTTTAACTGTGCTGTGTCTCTCAGACGAGTGAGACAGTTCCCCAGATATCTGGTCTAGAAATATTGCCAATGCACATTCCAGTGACTTTGAGATGTTTAAAAAACAGACATATCACCTTTCAGGCTGAAATCCCTGGGAAGTGCATTTTAAAGTTGGAATTCCTTCCAGGTTCTTAGGTTGTGAATGACACACAGTCTGTGGAAACTTTATGAGATCATCAACATGCTGAGGTCCGAAAATTTCAAGAAGTCTTTAGCCACAAATTAAACAAGTTCCACGTTTGCATGTTTAGGAAAGAAGCCCAGCAAGCCAAGGTCCAGTGATGAGAATGCTTCTGAAGGCGAACCGTGGTGAGGGGCCTGGTCAGGCTCCAGTGTGAAGAATTTGAATATGGCAAGTTGCAGGTGTGGGTAGAAGGAACTCCGGAAAAGAGGGAAAGTCTGAAAAGAATGAGGGTCTTGCTAGTAAATTAAATCACCAGTCCTAGAGAAAAACCTTCTGGAAGTTGAATTCCAATCACGACTTTAACACTTTAGAAAATCATTTGAAGAATTGAATCCATCAGATCCTGGGCTTTTCTTAGTTGGTAGGTTTTCTTTTTTTGATTACTGCATCAATTTCACTGGTTATTATTGGATTGTTCTGACTTTTTCTGTTTTCTTGATTTAGTTTTGGTAATTTGTATGAGCCTCAGAATCTGTCCATTTCTTGGAGATTTTCCAATTTGTTGGAATATAATTTTTCATAGTAGTTTCTATGTACTATGCATTGGTGTCTTTTGAATTGCAATGGTGTCTGCTGTGGTTTCACTGTTTTCATTACCAAGTGCATTAATGTGAGGCTTTTCTGTCTTTCATTAAGTTTGGCTAAGGGTTTATCTATTTTGTTTATTCTTTCAAAGAATTAGCTCTTTGATTCATTATTTTTTTAGTCTCAATTTCATTAATTTCTGCTCTGATACTTAGAATTTCCTCCCTTAAATTTGGTTTGGGTTTGGATTGTTGTTATTTTTTGAGTGCCTTGAGGGTAATTATTAGGTTATGTATTTGAGCTTGCTCTGTTTTTCAAATGTGAGTATTAATTGCAATAAGCTCCTCCTGTAGGACAGCTTTCATTGTGTCCCATATGTTCTGGCTTGTGGTACTGGCATTACTGTTTGATTCCAGAAATTGTTCAATTTCTTCCATGACCCATTGGGTGTTCAGCAGTATGTTGTTTCCAGGTGTTTATAAATTTTCTGTGGTTTCTTCTGGGATTGATTTCTAGTTCCAATGCACAACAGTTTGAGAGTAAACATGGGGTAATTTTTTTGTATTTATTTAAACATGCTTTGTGGACTACTATGTGGTCTATTTTGCAGGAAGTTTCAAATGCTGCTGAGAAGAATGTGTGTTCTGTTGTAGTAGGGTAGAACATTCCATAGATATCTGTTCAGTCCATGTGTTCAAAGGTGTGGTTCAAATCTGACATTTCTTTTCTGGGCTTTTGTTTAGTTGATCTGTCTCTTTGTGAAAGCGGGGTATTGAGATCACCCACTGTGATTGTGTTGGTGTTTATTTGATTTCCAATAGTATTTGTTTTATGAAGTTAGGTGCTCCAGTATTTGGTGCATGTATATTTAAAAGTGTTATCTTTTCCTGTTGGATCGTTCCTTTAACTAGTATATAGTGACCTTCTTTGCCTTTTCTGATCAGTTTTAGCTTGAGGTTTGCTTTGTCTGAAAGTGAATTAGATACCACTGCTTGCTTTTGGGATCCTGGTGCATGAAATATTGTTTTCTATGTTTTAATCTTTAGTCTATGAATATCTTTTCGAATTCTATGTTTCTTGAATGCAACAGACTATTGATTTCTGTTTTCTGATCCACTGTGCCTATCTGTGTGTTTTAAAAGTGGAATTGAGGCCATTAACATTGAAAGTTATTACTGCAAGGTGTTGATCTATTCCTGACATTGTGTTCTTTTTCTGTTGATGACTCCTTTTTTTGTTTATCTATTTGCCTTGCTTGATGTATTTATCCTCTCTAAATTTTTGACTTTGTCAGCTTTGTTGTCTCTGTCTGGAATATTCTTGAGTATTTTCTGGAGTGCTGGTTTGGTGTTCATGAATTTCTTAAGCTGTTCTTTTTCATGTCCTTATTTCTCCATCTATTTTGAAAGAAAGTTTTGCAGGACTGTTAATCTGCGCTGGAAGTTGTTTGCTTTTAGTGCTTGAAATACTTCACTTCAGGCTCTCCTGAAGTTTGTGTTGAGATCTCTACTGTAATCCTAATGGGTTTACTTTTATATGTGATTTTTTGCTTTTCTCTGACAGCTTTTAAGATTCTCTCTTTTTGCTGGATATTTGGAATTTTGACTAAGACGTGTCATGGGAGCTTCTTTTTTTCATCATGGATGTTGCTCTGTAAGCTTCGCTTACCTGTAAGTTGAAGTCTTTCTTTATACTTGGAAAATATTATAATTTCTATAAACATATTTTTTATTCCATATGGGTTGTCTTAGTTTCTGTCTAACTCTAGTTACCCTTAAGTTGGTCACCTTAGCATTGTCTAGTAGATGTTGGATTAACTTTTCTGTTCTATTATCGTATTTTGAATTCAGCAAGATTTTTGAAGACATTATAACACCGTTACTCCCCAACTCTTCAATAAAATTTAAGGGGAAGGAGTGCTTCCATACTCACTTCTGGAAACCAGCATCACTCAGATCCCCAAACCAGACAAAGACCCAATTTAAAAAGAAAATTATGGGCCAATCTCCTCAGTGAACATAGATGCCAAAATCTGTAATAAGATATTGGCAAGTAGAATGCAACAAATAATCAAAAGAATCATACCTCATGACCAAGTAGGCATCATCTCAGGGTTTCAAGGATGGTTCAACATATGCAAGTCATTCAGTTTAATATACTACATAAACAGAAGCAAGAACAAAAATCACACGATCATATCAATAGACACCGAAAAGGCCTTTGATGGAATCCAACACCCATTCATGATAAAACCCCAAAGAAAGTAGGTATAGAAGGCTTTTACCTGAATCTGATAAGCCCATTTATGACAAACCAATGGCCAACATCATATTAAATGGGAGGAAAACTGAAATCTTTTCCTCTAAAATCAGGAACAAGTCAAGGATGCCCACTGTTACCACTTCTGTTCAACATAGTACTTGAAACGTTAACCAGAGTAATCAGACAAGAGGAAAGAAATAAAAGGGATACATGTAGAAAAGAAAGAAGTCAAATTATTTGCAGATGACATGATCCTCTACTTAGAAGACACACAAATTTCACTAAAATTCTCTTAGAATTAACAACCAAATTCAGCAATGTAGCAGATTACAAAATCAACACACAAAATCAAGAGCATTCTTTTATCCCAATGATGAACTCACTGAGAAAGAAATTAGGAAAATACCATTCACAATAGCATCAAGAAAAATTGAATACTTAGGAATTAACCTAACCAAGGAAGTGAAATACCTCCAAAATGAAAATTATAGTACTGTGAGAAAGGATATTGAAAAGGACATCAGAAAATGGAAAGCTATCCCTTGTTCCTAAAAAGGCATCATCCCAATGATGAACTCACTGATATTGTCAAAATGACCATTCTTCCTACACTGATGTATAGATTTAACACAATCTCAACCAAAATATTGATAGCATTCATCACAGAGCTAGGGAAAACAATCCTAAAATTCATATAGAACTAGGAAAGACCCAAAATAGCAGAAGAAATTCCAGGCAAAAAAACAGGAGGCATCACAATATCTGACTTTAAGCTATACTACAATGTACAGTGATAAAAACACCATGGTATTGGCACAGAGAGGCATGTGGATAAATGGAACAGAATAGAGGATGAAGAAACAATCACTGACACATTCAGCTATCTGAGCTTTGAAAATGGGCCAAAAATATATGTTGGAGGAAAAATAGTCTTTTTAGCAATTAGTTTTGGGAAAACTGGATATCCATACACAGAAGATAGAAGCTGGACCCATGTCTCTCAATACGTACTAAATAAAAATAAAAATGGATAAAAGTCTAAATATTGAAACAAACACTAAACATACTGGAAGATAAAAATAGGAAAAACTCTTAAAGTCATTGGTGTAGGCAAAGACTTTCTGAGCACAACTCCAATTGCACAAGAAGAACAGCAAGAATCAACAAATAGGGTTGTATGTAATTAAAATGTTTCTGCACAGCAAAGGAAACAAGCAACAGAGTGAAGAGACAACCTACAGAATGGGAAAAAATTTCGCTCACTTCCTCAGACAGAGGACCAATATCTAGAATATGTAAAGAACTAAAAAAAAAAAAAAAAAAAAAAACGCCAAAAGAGCCAATAAAAAAGTGGACAAGCAGGGCCGGTGAGATAGCTCAGTGGCATAAGTGCCTGCCTGGCAAGCACGAGGTCCTGAGTTTGACTCCCGGTACCCACATACGAAGAAAGGGCCGGCGATATCGCTCAGCGGCACAGGCGTCTGCTGGCATGCGAGGTCCTGATGTCGACCCCCATTTCCCACACACACACACACAAAAAGTGGACAAGCAAAATGAACAGATGTTTCTCAGAAGAAGAAGTATAAATGGACAATAAACATATGAAAAAATGTTTAACCTCTCTGGCCATTAAGAAATGCAAATTAAAACAACACTAAGATTCTATCTTATGCCAGAAAGAATGGCCATCATCAAGAAATCAAATAATAAGAAATGCTGGTGTGGCTGTGGTCAAAATACAACCCTTCTAAATTGTTGGTGGAAATATAAACTAATACAATAATTCTTGAAAACTATATGGAGATTTCCCAAAAAACTAAAAATAGAGATTCCATTTGATGCAGCTATTTCCCTTCTACATATCTTCCTCAAAGACCTAAAGACATTATATTACAGAGGTACACGTATACTAATGCTTATAGCAGCACAATTCATAATAACTAAATCTTGGAAGTGGTCTATATGCCCATAAGTAGACAAATGGATGTGATATCCAGACATAACAGAATACTACTTGGCCATAAACAAGGATACATTCAAGACATTTGAAGGAAAATGGATACACCTTGAAAACATAATGTTAACTGAAATAAATCAGATGCTTGATCTTAAATACCATATGGTTCTCTCATTTGAGTTATCCAAAAACAAATAAAGAGCAAAATAAAAGATTGGTTAAAGGAAACAGGGAGATAGACCTTTTGATGGGAAAGGGACAAAGAGACTGAAGGTGGGGAAAGGAGGGAGGACAAGGGGATGTTAAAAGGTTTCAAATGCATCATGTACATGTACCAACTACCCACTATGAATGTAATATTTAAGCATGGCAAACATGAACTAAAACAATAATAATAATAATAATAATGAAAGTAGGGAGGGTAGAGAAAATAAAAGAATCAAGATATGTTATATACATGTACTCACTTCCTCAAATGAATGTAAACACTGTGTACTCCAAACATGTGTTAATAAAAAATCATTTGACATAAATTTTCTAGAAAATATCAATAGTCAATTAAAAAAAAATCTGTACATCCTATTGGCTTTTAAAAATTTTCCAGGGGCCGGGTGAGATAGCTGAGTGGCATAAGCACCTGCCTGGCAAGTGTGAAGTCCTGAGTTCGACCCCCGGTACCCACATAAAAAATTTTTTTTCAGACAATCTTTTTATTTTTACTAGTGTATGCTTGTGATACATAATAATTATATTCATTTTGGGGAATTTGTACATGTGATATTTAACCTTCTGTATCTGATTTAGTTTGCTTAGCTTTATGGCTTCACAGTGAGTCCATTTTCCTACAAATGCCTCAAATTTATCCTCCTTTATGGTTGAGTTGTACGCCATTGTGTATATATATATGCCATTTTTTATCCATTCATCTATTGATCAGTATCTAGAATGTTTCCACAATTTAACTATTGTGAATTGTGCTGGCTGCTATAGTCATGGATATGCATGTACCACTGTAACATGATGACTTTAACTCTTTCAGGAAGATACTCAGAAGAGGTATAGCTGGGTCAAATGGAATTTCTACTTTTAGTTTTTTAAGAAATTGCCATAACAATTTCCACAGTAGCTGTACCAGATTTTATTCCCACCAGCAATGTGGAATGATTCATTTTCCTTCACATCCTCACCACCATTTGTCATTTTTAAGGGTTTATTGGTTCTTTTGTGTTTTGGGGGTCTAATTATTTTGAGACTGTATAACAAAATATTGTAGATATTAATCTTCTATCAGAGGAGTAGCTGGCAAATTTTTTCCCATTCTGTAGGTTTTCTCTTCACTTGGTTGTTTCCTTTACTGTCCAGAAGGTTTTCAATTTAATATGATCCCATTTGTGATTCTTGAAATTATTTCTTGTGCAACTGGGGTTCTGTTCAGGATTTCTTTGCCTATGCCTGTGTCTCCAAGTGTTTTACCTGTTTTTCCTTCCATCAGTTCAGTGTTTCTATTTTTATACCTAGGTCTTAGATCCATTTGGACTTGAGTTTTGAACAGCGTGAGAAAAATGGATGGACTCCTTTTCCCCTCTCCCCACCCCCTCCCTCCATCTTTTGATCCTTTTCCCTTTTTAGACAGATCTACTTTTCTGCTTGCTGTCATCTATCTTTTATTTTGCTCTTTATTATTTCTCATATAAGAGAAACCATGTGATATTTAAACTGTTTCTGTGTTGTATTTCACTGAACATTATAATTTCAAGGTGCATTCATTTTCCTACAAATCACTCAAACTTATCTTTCTTTATGACAGAGTATGTACATGTATATTGCAAATGAGTAGGAAAGAAGTGAAGAAATGGATAGGGGAGTGGGGAGGGAAGGAATTGCAAATGAGTAGGAAAGAAGTGAAGAAATGGATAGGGGAGTGGGGAGGGAAGGAAAGGGGGATTAAAAAAGGAATTAAGATGTATTTTGTACATGTACCAATTCCCCACAAGGAATGTAAACATTATATATTACAAATATGTACTAATAAAAAGAGGCTATCTTTTCTCCAGTGTTTGTTTTTAGCACCCCTTTCAAAGATCAGATGGCTAAGGATACATGCAGGTGTTTCTGTCTTTTTTATCCTATTGCGTTGACCTATATGTCTATTTTTATGCCAGTGCCATACTGTTTTTATTACTGTAGTTTTGTAGTATAACTTGAAATCTGGGATGGTAAAGTCTCCTGTTTTGTTCTTTTTACTCAGGATTGCTTTGGCTATTCTATATACTGTGTTAATTTGAAGGCAAATGTAAAATGCTTTGAGGAGCCAAATGCAGGTGGTCACTCATTTATTAAAGTGCTGTTGAGTGGCTTGTGTGTTCAAGGCCGTCTGCTGGACCTTGGAATAGGACTCAGACTACCTCTGCCCTTGGGGAAGGACAGATCTCAGAGCAGTATCACAGTGATGGCTGAGGTTTTTCTGGGGACATCCTGAGGGTTCTGCTAATGCACAGTAAGGAACTTGATGTGTTTCAGTGGGCAGCGAAGATCTTCCTGAGGAAATGATTTTTAAACTATGCTCAGAATGGAGGGGTAGGGAGAAGAGTGTTCCAAGGAGGGTGTTCATGTGTTTCTGTGTGTGTGTGTGTGTGTGTGTAGACTCTCAAAAGCTGAAGATTCCAAAATTGCTGGAATACAGAGCAAGAGAAAGCATGGTGACAAGAAGTTTGAGAGATAGGCAGGGACACAATAAATATATTTAACAACTGAGATGTGAATATAAATTCATTAATAATTATAGGAATCCCAATTTAAAATGTATTTTATTCTCTAAAGATACTAGTTATAAATATCCTTTAATCTCTCCCTGTGATATTTAAGCAATAGCACAAATTGTTCACAGACATGATGTTTTTGTGTTTGATGTCCTTGCCACTCGTTAAATGATCCCCCTGAGTCATGATAAAACTTTTCCAATGACTTCCCTATGAAACTGCTGGGCAGTAAGTAATGTGTAGACTTAGGAAGAGGAGAAGAATTCACGTAACTTCGATAGTAGTTTTCAAGATGTTTAATTTTCTCTCAGCATGGGGTGATCTAACAGCAATTGCTTGAACAAAATTTCTTAGTCCTTATAATACTCTTATATTTGTATCTATTTGATATCTCTATATTGACAAGTCATGAAAATTAAGTATTAAACAACATGCTTTTATTTAACATAAACCTTAGACTAGATAAGAGTTCCACTTGGCAGTTAAATACTGAGCTGAGAGCTTAGAATTTTGGCTCAGATACTTAGATTTTAGATAACCTCTCTGCACTTCAGTTTTATCAGTATAAAATGGAGATTATTACATCTATTGTCCTCAATTGATTTAACACACATTTAAAATAGAGGAGAGCTAGCACTCTATACTCACTAGCTCCCATGTTTAGAAATAAAATAAATAAATATTTACTTACATATTTGTACCAGGAATTGAACTCAGGACCTTGTGCTTGCCAGGCAGGTGCTTGTGCCACTGAGCTATACCCCCAGCCCTAAAGTAAATATTTAAATGCCCAGGGAAAGTGAGCACTGTGGGTGTTAGGCGAGTCCCTCCACTAATTGAAGAATTCAAAAGGGGTCAATTTCATGCTTGTCCGCAAAGCATCCCCATGGAGAGGCAGAAGGTTGTCTGGCACCTGACTGAGACCTGTAGAGACCACATGAGCATCCACCCATCCGCTCTTGCACTTTTCACCATAGTCTGCAAACCCAAGTCCGACAGAGGCTGAAGTTCTTGGGTGTGGCTAGGTGACAGCAGAGGACAGGTCTGTGGTCGCAGCCTTGGAGGGCGCTGGGGCACCATCCCTTCCATCAGATGGAACACCATCCCTTCGCTTTGAAGTTCAGAAGCGCTGTGGCTAGGGACTTCGCTGGGACAAATCCTGGAGTTTGGGAAGCATAATGGACTGCTATGCTGAAGGACCTCAGAATGACCCCCAAGCAATGCCCACCTGTGATTGGGAAAAGGATAGTACCCAGACCTAGGCACGAGCCAATGGTGTCCCCAGGCATCCACACTTCTAGGGAAAATGACCGGTATAGACGCCAACCAACCATAACAGATTTACGCTAACTCTTTAGTTGATGCATAGCGAGGAGACAGGGGAGGGAGGTCCACAGTGTGGGAGGATTTCAATCTACAAGGAGACAGTACAACTAAGTATACAGGTCAACACAAGTTGAATATTGGCCTTAGAAATCATTTTAATCATGCTGAACTCCATCTTAAGGGTACAGAGAGCCACAAGGGTTTTAAGAGGTCTATATGTATTTTTGACAAAGCTTTCTGAGTATAATATGACAGCAGGTCAAAGAAAGGCAACATGGGAAACAAGGAAGTCAGCTGTGGTCCCGTTTTGGAGTTTAGGTTGAGGCATGATAGAGATTTGATGCGTATAATTCTCGTGACTTGGTGATTAATTATATGTGGGAGGTAAAGATAAGGAGGAGTTAAGGATGATCCCTAGGTTTCTGGCTTGGGAAATTAAACTGATTGTATCACCATTTGTCATATCGCTGTAGGACAATCAGGAGCCAGAATAGCTTTGGGAGGGGGCACCATCAGTTTGGTTCTAGGTATGTTCAGCTTGAGGTGCCTCTGACATGTCTAGGCAAATATCCCGTAGGCGGCTGGAGTTAGGGGCACCTTATGGGAGAGAGGCTTGAATGGAGATGATGATTTTGAAATTCTTACATACAGAGTGCATGAAATCACTCAGAGAGAACGTAGAATGAGAAAGGGATAGAGATGAGTCTTGAGTAACCACAATGTGTAAAGAACAGGAAGAAGATGAGGCACCCCAGGATTGAGGGGAAGCAAAACGTTGTGCTAGAAGACAAGGAAATGGTCAACGGGCACTTAGCATCCGTTCCTGTCTTCTATGCTATTTTGTCTTCCTGTACAGCTCAGAATTACTTTTGTGAGATTCCCTTGCAACCAGAAGCATGGATGCAAATTTGTTTTGCAAATTACATGTACCATGCAAGGTCTAGAAGGTGGAACTGAGGTAGTGGCTACAGTCCTCCTGCTTTTGGCCACTTTCTATTGGAAAATATGACGTGGAGCTTCTCTCCGGTGGTGTTCCAGTGTCCGGTCACTAGCTTCATAGCTGCTCAGTTGTCCCAGTCGTGGCAGCAGCCCCCTCATACCTAGATGAAGCTGTGGTAGTGTATTCCTGGTCCTTCCTGTGCCACCTCACCTGGCAGGCCGGTTGTGATGGGCATGCCTGAATATTCACATGAATCTTTACACCTAATATTTTGATAAACACTTGATTCCCAGATGAAATCTCTTCTATTTAAAATATTGCGTGGTTTCTTTATTCTAATTGAATCCTAACTGATATGGACTCTTTCAGGGAAAGAATGATTGATTGCATTAAGTACTTCCAAGAGAGTGAGCAATAGAAGAACTAAAAAATTCCACTGGACTTGGCAATTTAGCTAATTGATTCATTTAGTAGCAAGTAAAGCATTGCGTTAGTGAGGTTGAAAGGAATATGCACAACATCTGGCTGTCCGCTTCAGGCGCCTCTGCATCTTGCAGGCTAAGGTGATGTCCTGTGGAAGGAGCACTGGAGTCAGGAGGTCAGCGCTCTGCTCTTGACCTTGTGACTGTCAAGGTGTAGGACACGATACGGTCATTTAACCTCTCTCCTCTGCCAGGTGTCCTCACCAGACCGTGCACCCCACCTGCTGCCCCAAGCCTTTCTCCAAGCTGATTCTCTGCACAGGTTCCTTAATTCCCGAAAGAACTGTAAATGTTTGCATAAATATTTGTAATCATATCTTCTTGCTGTGTTGAACATTTTATTAATATATAATGTTATTTCTCTGTAGCTGTTTTGTCTGATATTAGTATAGCTACCCCCACTGTTCTGATTGCTATTTGTATGCAATCCCTTTTTCCTTCCTTTCACTTTAAACCTATTTGTGTCTTTGGATCTGAAGTGAGATTCTTGTAGGCAGGGTTTATTATCATTATTATTATTATTAAAACTGTCTATCTGTCATTCTTTGTCTTTTCATTGTACAGTTTAATTCATTTACATTTAATTACTGTTAAGGAGGGATTTACTTTTGTCATTTTGCCCTTTGCTTTCTATATGTCTTACAGCTTTTTGTACCTCATTTTCTACATAACTGTCTTCTTTTATGGTTCGTTGATATTTTTACAAAGAAACATTTTAACTGCTTTCCCATTTTATTTTGTGTGTTCCTCAGCTGCTCTTTTTTAAATGCCCTCTCTCCCTGAGTAGGTGAACCAGTTGTCAAGTTGGCCATAATTCCAAAAGTAACACATGTATTTAATTCAATCCCAATCAAAACACCAACAGAACAAAACTAGAAAAAAAAACCCTAAAATTCACATGGAACCAGAAGAGACCCAGAATAGCTAAAGAAATCTGGGCAACGAGAGCAAATCAGGAGGCATCACAATCCCAGACTCCAAGTTATATTACAAAGCTACAGTGATTAAAAAAAATTGTCACAACAGCACTAGAATAGACTCATGGAACAACGAAGTGGAATAGATGATGCAGAAACAACCCAAGGTACACTCAGCTATCCGATCTTTGCAAGAGGAGCCAAAAACATGTCCCGAGGAAAAATAGCCTTTTAAACAAACAGTGCTGGGAAAACGGGCTATAAACATGCAGAAGACTGAATCTAGACCCGTCTCCCTCGTCATAGGCCAAACTAAAACCAAAATCTAAATGTTAAAACATAAACACTTAGTCTTCTGGAAGATAACGTATGTAAAACTCTTGAAGACACAGGCACAGGCAAGGAGTTCTGGAACAGAATCACAATTGCACAAGAAATAACATCAAGAATCAACAAATTGGATCATATCAAATTAAAAAGCTTCTGCACGACAAAGGAAACAACAACACAGTAAAGAAGTAACCTACAGAATGGGAAAAAAATTTTGTCAGTTGTTCTTTGGATAGAACACTAATATCTAGAATATATAAAGAACTCAAAAAAATTAGAAACCCCAAACTAAAAGACCCAACCAAACAATGGCAAATAAAATGAATAGATACATCTCAGAAGATGTACAAATGGCCAACAAATACATGAAAAGATGTTTAACATTGCCAATCATTAAAGAAATGCAAATTTAAACAATGCTGAGATTCCATCTCACTCCAGAAAGAATGGCTATCATCAAAAAAATGAAATAGTGCCGGTGAGATGGCTCAGCAGTGTAAGCACTTGCCTGGCAAGCGCGAGGGCCTGAGTTCGACTCTCAGAACCCATGTACGAAAAAAAGGGCCAGTGATATCACTCAGCGGCACGGGGCACCTGCTGGCACGCGAGGTCCTGAGTTCGACCCTTGGTATCCACAAAAAAAAAAAAAAAAAAAAGAGAGAAATAATAACAAATGCTGGAGAAGCTTCAGGGAAAATGGAACACTTCACTGCCAGCAAGAATGTAACTGATACAATCACTATGAAAATCAGTATGGAGAGTCCTCAAAACTAAAACTAGAAATTCCATTCAATTCAGCTATATGCCTTCTAGGTATCTTTCTGAATGAGTTAAAGGTGTCACATTACAGCGATACATGCATACCCACGTTTATGGCAGCACAATTCACAAAAACTAAATGCTGGAAGTGGCCTATATGTCCATCAACAGATGAATGGATAAAGAAAGTGTGGTATTTGTAAACAATGGAGTACTACTCTGTCACAGAGATAGATAAACCTGGGTCATTTGTAAAAAAATGAATGCATCTTGAGACCATAATATTAAGTGAAATAAATCAGACACACAAACTTAAATATCACATAATTTCTCTTACATTAGAAACCCAAAATATAAATAAAGAGCAGAATAAGGGATAGATAGGAGGGAGTGGGAGGGTAGATCTGCAAAAGGAAGGGGGACCAAGAGATGGAGAAAGGAGAGAGGGAGGGGATGACCAAAAAAATTAAGATGTTTTACGTACATGTGCCAACTCCCCATTAAGACTATAATAAGTATGTACTATAAACATGCACTAATAAAAAATAAAAATTAATAAGAAAAAAATGAGTGTTGGCAAGGATATGAGGATAAGTAATCCTCTTAAACGTTCGCTGGGAATGGAATTTTTACAACCACTATGAAACTCAGTATGGAAAGTCTTCAAAAAACTGAAAATGGATATACCATTTGATCCAGCTATAGCATTCCTTAGTATGTTCCTGGAAGAATTAAAGACAGCACACTATAACGATCCATGCGTACCATGTTTATAGCAACTCAGTTCACAAGAGCTAAGTTCTGGAAACAGTTTCGGTATCTGTCAAGATATGAATAGAGGGCCGGTGAGATGGCTCAGCGGCTTAAGCGCCTGCCTGGCAAGCGCGAGGGCCCGAGTTCGACTCCCGGAGCCCACATATGAAAAAGGGGCCAGTGATATCGCTCAGCAGCACGGGCGCCTGCTAGCACATGAGGTCCTGAGGTCAACCCCCCGGTAGCCACAAAAAAAAAAAGATATGAATAGATAAAGAAAATGTCATATACATAACATATATATATATATATAGATATATATATGAATTTTATTCAGCTATAAAGAAGAACAAATTCCTATTATTACAGGAAAATATATGGTACTGGAGATCAGAAAGTAAAGCAAAATGACCCAGACTTAAAAAGTTAAATATTACATGTTTTCTCTTATATAAGCAATCTATAACTAAATTAAACAAATAAAAAAGAGATGACAGGAGACTAGGAGGCAGATTTTTAGAAATAGAGAAGGGAGAAGGGGAGAGGGAAGAATGGGGGAGTAGGTAATGGGGATGGAAACGATCGAAAGATGTCACATGTGTGTACAATGTACAGAATGAATCTCATTATTCTGTATAGCTAATATGCATCAGTAAAAAAGACATACGTTTTTAAAAACCTCCTGACCTTATTTCTTTGTTTTTTATTTATGAATTGTACAGTGCAGAGGGGTTCAGGTTATTCACTAGGTATGTGACTATGTAATTTCATGAAATTAAATTTCTGTCCTATGCCTTTGCACTGACTTCCTGTTCTTCTCCCCAGTCCCTGAAGATCTCTAAACCACTTCCTATCTCTATGGATTTCTGATGATGGATATTTCATATCAATGGAATCACATAACATGGTTTTTGTGTCTGACTTCTTTCTTTTACCATAAGGTTTTCAAGGTTCTCTCCATGTTATAACAATGATCAGTATTCCATTTAAAAAATAATGTTTCATTGTATGGATATATTATGTTTTGCTTATCTATTAATCAGTTGATGGCTATTGAATGATTTTCAGCTTTTATCTATTATGAATACTGCTGCTATGAACATTTGAGTACAAATTTTTTTGTATGGACATACATATTTTTGCAATTTGTCTTGGGTAAATACCTAGCAGTAGAATTGCTGGGCCTTATAGAATCTCTACGTTTAACTTTATTTATTTATTTATTTTTGTCTTTTTGAGACAGGGTCTCACTGTGCAGTTCAGGCTGGCCTTGAGCTCATTTTGTAGCCCAGGCTGGTCTCGAACTTGCAGTGATCCTCCTGTCTTAGTCTCCTGAGTGCTGGGATTACAGGCTTGCGCCACCATGCCCGGCTCAACGTTTAACTTTTTAAGGAACCGCCAAACTGTTCCCACACAATTTTAGATTCCCACCAGTAACATTTTGAGGGTTTGAATTTCTTCACCTTCTTGCCAACACTTGTTATTGTCCATCTGTTTTATTACAGCCTTACTGGTAGGTGAGAAATGGTATCCCAGTGGGTTTTATTTATTTTTTCATGGCCTGGATATGCTATTCTACTAGGAGTTGTAAAATGATGTTTTAAAGAATTAGTATACGCTTGTGATCCACACTAATGACATTCCTCTGGGGGAATGGGTTCCTGTACACATCACATCTTGGCCATTTTTACTCCTCCTCTTGTCCTTCCTGCTCCTCCTCCCTCAGACCCCTTCTCAACTGTACAGAGCTCTCCCTGTCATCTCTCTTTTATTTTGCTGTTTAAATTATTTATATTTTAGGTTTCTCATATCAGAGAAACCATGCAATATTTATCCTGTGTCTAATTTATTTCACCTAGAATTATCGTCTTAAGATCCATCCACTTTCCCATAAATGATTCAAATTTAACCTTCTTTAATGGCTGAATAATACTCCAGCACCTCATTTAAAAAAAGGAAAGCAAAATGAAGTTTAACACTGCGTTTTACATTTATTACCTGGAATATTTCTAAAAGGGCAACTTTCCCCTAAGAACTACTTTAATAATGCCCAAATATCCTGAGCTCATACAGAAAGTTAAGATTTATTAATTTTAAAAATAATGAATTGGTTTTTAAAATATTTTCCTAAGGCAAATGACAATTTTTTTTAAATTGTCATTCCATATTCGCAAATTTTGGTTTGATCTTTCAATCCATTGTAGTTATTGTTGATTCTCAAATCACCTTTGGATGGAAAGAACTTCTAGTTGCCTCTTGAATCATTTGTGTTTTTCCTCCACAGTCTTGGATAATTTTTTTGGTTTCTGGTTTGACAGAATTCTGTAGGATTATCCTGTGCATTCTCAGCCGCATTTCTGGTGTCTTCTGTTTCTCAAGTGGCTGGGCTACTAGGCATGTATTTTCTTTTTGATGAACAGAACTGAGCTGTGTGCTACAAATAAAGATAACATGCAGAATTTACAGCAATATCAGTTCAAATTTCAGACCACGGATACTTAACCTCCTCAATCTTGATTCTCCGTCCATTCTTGGCAAACATCCTGGTTCTCACAAACACTAACACGACCATTCATGTGCTTGTTTCACAGTGCACTTAGAGTAACAATACCAGCAATACTTCCAGTAGCAGAACCACTAAAAGCAATGTAAGACTTCTTTTTGTCGTTTTGCAGATCTTTTCTAATATGCATAGCTGTAGGTGTTAGTGTGTATCCTTCGAGACATTCCTGACTTATTTATTTCCACTTATCTCTTGGTTGGCTGGATTTCACCTGCTGAATATGAATTGTTCTTATACAAAAATAATGCCTGTTGCCTTTACATATGATTGAAAAGTTCAATTACGCCAGGACCTTTGAGTTGCAATTTAAGCCTCAGAAACTACTATTTCTCCTTTGTCTTCTGTAAGAAGTGTTTCTGTGGAAAATGTGGAGGCCATGCTGATATTTCCTTCTTTTAGTGACTTGTTTTTTAATGACTGAATGTTTGAAGATTTCTTGCGCGTTAAGTGATTTAGTTGGATGATATGTTGATATCTATTGCTTTGTGTCAGCTTTCTGATCTGTAGAGCAAGGCTGTAAGTATACACTCTTTTATCCTTCATTTCAAGGACATTTTTTTTTCTTTTTGACAATTCTGAAGCTCCTTCTGCTTCCAATTAATTGGATTGCCTTATTCCCTGTGCTTTCACATCTACTTTCTTTTTTGAACTGGTGTGCATTTCTCAGAATCCTCAGGATTTCTGACTTACAACATACGCTCAGCGCTACCTGGTGGAGGTGGAGTGGCCCTAGAAGTGACGCAGGACTGCACCTGCACTTCCAGCACTTCTGTCCACTGTTTTTCAAGCTTACAGCACAACTTCACACTTTTTTTCTTGTTTGTTTAAAAATGATAAAGTTTGGGTTCTTTTGCTACCTTTTCATAACCGTAGGAATCATTTTTTAAGGTAAAAGGTAGATAGGTTCTTCGATCTGATTTCACTTCTTCACACGGGAGTTCTTTTTTTCTTTCTTTCTTTTTTTTTTTGTGGGTACCGGGGGTCGACCTCAGGACCTCGCGTGCCAGTAGGTGCCCGTGCCGCTGAGCGATATCACCGGCCCATTTTTTCGTTTGTGGGTACCAGGAGTCGAACTCAGGACCTCGCTCTTGCCAGGCAGGCGCTTATGCCGCTGAGCTATCTCACCGGGCCCTTAATTATCCCAAATTGATCCATAGATTTTATGCAATCGAAACATCTACAAAAATCAGATTATCTACAAAGATAGTTTCTTTGTAGAAACTATCAAAATTTATTTGTAAGTATGAAGGATGTAGAATAACTAAAATGATTTTGAAAAAGAACTAAATTTGCATACTTACTAATGGGATTGAAAGAGTTACTATAAAGATAGTGTTATTAATACAATATGATAGTGTTATTGGCACAGAATAGACATACAGATCAACGCTATAGAATAAAAGTCCAGAAAGACTCACAAAATATGTGATCAAATTATTTTTATCTTTTTTATTAAGCTATAATTTGCATAAGGGAAATCCGTCCTTTTTAGTGCATACCGTAGTTCCATGAGCCTTGACAGAGTGCGTGCGTAGATAAACACCACCGCTACCCACAGCTGTAAACCCCGGGAGCGGCTCCGGCGCTCTTCGGCGGAGTCACTTTCTTTGCGCGTCGCTTTTCTATTGCTTGCAGTTTTCCCTTTAACGGTTCTCTTGGTTCAGGTCTGCAGTAAGTTCTTTCAGGAAGTTTTCATTGCCTCTTTGAGAAGCCAGCCTGTCTGTCTACATGTTTCTTTTTAGAAGATAATCCTTTTAAAATGGAGTATGGCAGTTCCTCAAAAAACGTAGAACTACAGTATAACCCAGCTATACCACTCCTCAGTTAAAGGCAGCGTGCCAGGGGAGGGACACTGCACGCTCATGGTTTTTGTGGCCCATTCACAGTAGTCAAGGTCTGGAACCAGCCTAGGTGCCCATCAACAGATGGGTGGACAAAGAAAACGTAGTGTAGGTAAGCAGAGTATCATTATTCAGCTGTAAAGAACAAAATAGCTTTTGTAGGTATATGGGTGGAGATCGTCATGTTAAGTGAAATAAACCAGACTCAGAAAAACAAGTGTTTCCTAATATATGGAATCTTTAAAAATGACAAGAAAGCAGAAGAGAAATTAGTATCAGAGAAGAAAAATAGGGTAAAGTGGGGAGTGGTGTAAGTGAGGGTAATGCAGGATGGGTATGACCAAAATATGTTATGTGCATGTATGAAAACACTATACTGACACCTAATATTTTATAAAACTAATAGGCACTAATAAAATACATATTTAAAAACAACCCCTTTTCTGAGCCGCCTTTATGAAAGTTTGTTTTTGGCTTTTTATAATTTTGCTATGGTATGTCAAACTGTAGTTTTCTTTATATTTAGTTTTCTTGAGGTTCATGGTGCTTCATAAATCTGTGGCTTCTTAAGTGCAATGCATGTAAGATCGATCACCTCATTATTTTCTTTTCTTCCTTTTCCTTCTCCCTCTTTCTTTCGCCCTTCCCTCCTTCTTCCCTTTCTTCTTTACTTTTCTGCTTGTCCCTGTTTTTTTTTTTTTTGTGGGTACCAGGGGGACGACCTCAGGACCTCGCGCGCCAACAGGCACCCGTGCCACTGAGCGATATCACCGGCCCCTTTTGCGTATGTGGGTTCCGGGAGTCGAACTCGGGCCCTCGCGCTTGCAAGGCAGGCGCTTACGCCGCTGAGCCATCTCACCGGCCCTTGTCCCTCATTTTTGAAGTCTCTCTTCAGTTCGTTAATTCTCCTTCTAGCTATGTCTGGTTCTACCTTGTCTACCTCCCTCTTTCCTTGTCATCTTAATTTTCATTATTACATTTTATTATTTTAGAATTTACATTTAGTTCTTTTCAAAATCTACTACTGCAGTTTTTAAGATGCTTTTAAGTTCTTTGCTGAAAATTTCAACCTTGCTATTTTCTAAATCATACTAAGCATACTTAACTAGCTTACTGCCTCTGTTAGAGTCCTTGGGGGGCTACTTCTACTGTTTATCTTTTTTTTCTTTCTTGTTCTTGTTTATGCTATCTTGTTTCTCTGCGTGATTTTAATCTTTGTGCTCTGAGCAAGATATTTGGCAATATTTTGTGTGCACAATTTAAAGTTGGGATTATGTTATTTTCTTCCAGAAAGTATTTTTGTTTGCTGCTTTCAGGAGCCTGTGGCCACTAGTAGTATTTAATCCAAAGGCAGAACCTGATGTTATTCTGGGCCAGCAGGGTGGCTTGAATGTGGGCTGGAAATCTATTTTGGATTTCCAGTTTCTTCTCACTCCTACAATTCAGATTTTGACGGTCCCAATCCAAAGCATAGAAATGGGCCACCTTAGTGAGTCCAACCTTCATCTTCTAGCTCTCCGATGCTGTGCTGAATTCTGCTGTGCCTCCCAGCAGTCTGTTCGGCAATCACTGAACACTTACAAGAGGAAAAAGTATGAAGCTCAACTCGGAATTTCTCTACATCACATATACACACTTCTTAACTACATTACTAAGTCTCTGATGTTTTCAAGTAGGCTGAAAGTATGTGTACTCCACCTAGCTTTTCCATTTGCCCTCAGTCAAAGGGTTGGTTCAAATTACTTGGTAATCATAGAAACAAAAGTTCCCTGTTTTTTTTTTTTTTGTGGGTGCCGGGGATCGACCTCAGGACCTCGCACGCCAACAGGCGCCCGTGCCGCTGAGCGATATCACCGGCCCCTTTTTTGTATGTGGGATCCGGGAGTCGAACTCAGGCCCTCGCGCTTGCAAGGCAGGCGCTTATGCCGCTGAGCCATCTCACCGGCCCCTGGTTGTTTATTTTTAAAGGAAAACATTTAACTTCCACTTACCACATGAAATGAGGATGCATACTTTCCAAGCATCTTGATCTTATGATATATTTCCTCCTTTATACTGCTGTGTCCTTACAGGCTAGCCTCTAAGAATAGTGCATGAACATCAAGCTCCGGGCGTATTCCCTAGGACACTTTCTGTAGCCAGTTTTGTGCATACTACTGTGCAGTACCCAAGAATGTGGACTTATTAAGTTTCATTTGCTAGGAAAGAGAAAAATGATTTTAAGAATTGATTGCAGGTTTTGCTTAAGAAGAAAGGTATGTGCTTGTTTAGGAGGATATTTTAGTGGGAAATTGGGGAACCCCAGACAGTGGTCTTGCGGTGAGACAGTATTGGCCAATTTGTTCCACTTAACAAATTAACGAGGGCTGGGGAGGTAGCTCAGTGATGGAGCAGTTGCCTAACCTAGCATGCACGGGGCCCTGGGTCGATCCCTACGCTGCAAAACAAAACAAACAGGAATTTGGATAGGAGAAGAAGCAAATTATAGATGGTTGAGGAAGGGCGTGAGATGGAGCAAAGGGAACTTGAAGAAAAGGGAATGTAAGCAAAACGTAAATGAAAATTCCTCTAGGCAGGGATTGACTGAAATAATTTGAAGGATAAGGATGTCTAAGTTTAGCTTTAAGTTGCCTTCTGCACTGTTACGCTCCCGTAGTAGCCCTGACACTTCCGTTAAATCTACAGTAAACACAGCTCTGGTCAGGTCCTTTGGAGTCTGAAGGGATCACAGAATGCCTTGACATTGTACACACAAGGCAAGAACTCAAACTCAAAACAAATAATGCACTAGAAAGAACTCAGGGCTAGATCTTCAAGTACTCCAAAATAATCTTGAAAGCAATTTAGAGTATGCTGAATTTTCATGGTGTCTAGAACAGGAGGTAAAGGAAGGAAGCGCAGTGGTAGATCACTTGCCTAGCATGTGTGAAGCCCTGAATTCTGAACCAAGTACCAAACAAACAAACAAAAACAAAAACAAAACAACCCCCCCCCACACACACAAAAAGGGAGGTAAGGAATTCAATTAAGTCTTAATGGAAAATTGACCCCTGCAAGTTGGAGGACCTGGACTTAGTCCAACCTTCGTCTTTAAGCATCTGATGCTGCGCAGAATTCTGCTCTGCCTCTCAGCACTCTATTCAGTAATCACTGAACACATACGAGTGGAAAAAAAGGCCAAACAGCCAAACTCAGCTTGATTTCTGGATTTCTTCAGATCATGGATGCACAAATCTTAGCTGCCTTATTAGGTCTCTAATGTTTGCAAGTATGCTGAAAATGCATGTCGTACATCTAGTTTTTCTGTTTGCCCTGGGTCCTTGGAGGTCTAAAACATGAATGTTGGACTCACTAAGGTAGCTGTTAAGTTTGGTGCGAGTAAAGACAGAGAAAAGAAATTGCGAAAAGCCTTTAATGCCAGCATGGGAGGGCTGCAGTACAGTGCAAGAGACCCTCAGAGGAGGAGGCTGCCGGACAAAGTATTTATTGGGCTTGGCTGGGGGTGGAGTTTGGAGAGCGGGCAAGGTGACATTAGAGAACGGGATTGGTGGATATTTGGCACGCGCCTGAAGTAGAGAGAGGAAGTTTATCTTGAGCTGGGAAGCGGAAGGAGAAAGTGGGTAATATATTGTTGTTTGGGGCTTGTCACCATGTTGGAACCTCGCCATGATGGCCAAGCAGCTTTCCTATGGGCATGAACCCATCAGTAGCTATTTCCAGCTGCTAACATCCAAACTACCCTTGCATTGCTCACAGTTCTTGGTAGGCTGCCTGGTGCTGGGTAGGTGGGAGGAAATAGTTTATTGCATGCAATTTAGAATCTGAATACCAGCAATGTTTGTGCACATTTTCTTTTTTATCCTGGATGTACCAGGCAAAGGCCCTTCTTTAATTCCACCACCTTCTCTCCTTTCTTACCCCTTATTCTCCTGTCTTTTTATGCAGGAAACCTTTGTTGTTTTGTTACTCCTCTATCAACCAAGAATGGCTGGCTTAGAAAAGCTAAATGCTCTGGGTATAATAGCTATGAGGTAGCAAAATATAGTGAGTAGGACATGCCCACTTATTTAAATCCTGCCTTCTTTTTTCTTGTTTTTTTTTTTCTATGCTACTCATCATGTATAATATACAATTTATTTATTGTGCCAGATAATATCTGTTGACACACAACCCCATCCTGGCTTCCATAATTTCCCCAGTGTTACAGAGGCTGCAAGGCTGTGAACTACACAATAATTTCCTTTTCCACAGGTTCACTTTCTGCAGTTTCAGTTACCTGAGCCCAACCATGGTCCAAAAATTATTAAATGACAAATTCCAGAAACAAGCAATTCATAAGTTTTAAATTCTGCAACATTCCAAGTAGTGTGATGCAATCTTACACTGGCCTGCTCTGTCACACTTGAGGAGCCAATCGTCCCTTTGACCATTGTGTCCATGCTGGGCATGCTACCTGCCCCTTAGACACTTAGTCTCTCAGTTACACCATCATGGAATCACAGCATTCGTGTCCACGTAATGCTTATAATACTTAATGATGGCCCCAAAGTGCAAGGGTAGTGATGTTGGCACCACAGATAGGACAAAGAGAAGCCACAAAGTATTTCTGTAACTGAAAAGGTGAGAGTTCTTGTTTGATAAGGAAAGAAAAAAACCGTATGCCGAAGTTAAGAACTATAGTAAGAACAAATATACTGGTGAAAAAAAATCTAGTAATGAAAATGTGAAGAAGGAAAAGAAATCCATGTTCTGCTGTTGCACCTCCAATTGCACAGCTATGGCCGTAGTGAATGATAATTGCTCGTGTAGGGTGGAGCGATACTAAGTCGTAAGGCTTGGCGTTGTCTGCAGTGTCAGACATCCTGTAGGAGTCTCCGAACACAGCCTGGTGGACACGGGGCAGCGCTGCACACCCTGTGCTCCTCTGTCCTCTTTATTCTAGTTGGTGTCTGCCGCTGGATCGGTCAGATGGTCACGTGAGATCTGAAGATGAGACTAACAGTGACAGCAGGGTGACTTCTGCTCATTAACTTTTGCTCTGACCCCTGTTCACTAAGACAGCCGGTACCTCCAGAACTGTGTGGGCTCGTGAGTGGGATCCTTACCCGATCTCAGGAGGTGACACGTCCAGCAGGGCTAGCGGTTAGTGTCTCCAACAGTGTTGGGAGCAGTGACAGCGTCACGGGCATTGACTCAGGGATGTTAGCAGCTTCCCGGTTTCTGGGCTACACATCCCGCTTTTTATCCTCGAGTCATGAGTGGTGATAATTTCGTGGTGTATAAATTATCCTTTGCAAAATAGTTCTGTAACAAGCAAACATAAGCTTCAGCGGTGCACCAAACTGTGAGTCCACTGCTCGTCTGTCTGGGGCCCGCTGGCAGTGAGCTAGGCCACCGTGCGGTCCGCAGGCAGCCAGCAGCCGCGATCCAGCCCCTCTGACAGCAGCCATGCTCCGGACACAGGCTTCCCGCGCTCCTGCGAGGCCGTCTGAGCACATCTCGGGGTGCCAGTGTTTCAGGCGACACAGCACAAGTGGGAACATGCAGGGTGGCATGGGCCCGGCCTCACCACCCGCTTGTCATTCATCACTCACTCATAGCCCACAGGTCACCTGTGAAGGGAGACATACTCAGCTTTTAGGGGAGGAGCTCCCACATGCCGCAGTGTCTGACATCATGAGGAGTTCAGGATTGGCGCCAGAAATGTTTTCAATCTGCCACACCGAAGAACATCCCCTTCCCTCTTTGTCCTCTCAGCTCTTCGGCTACTTTTCACCAGCTCTCGGCATCAGACACCTCTTCACCGCTCTAGACATCTACGGTGGCTTCTCTCTCCCGGATTGGATGCACTTACACGTCATACCTATGGTCTGTACTCATTTCCTCTTGCTGTCATACTTAGCAATGTAGAGCAACACAGATTTATTACCTTACTGTCCCGTGTGTCCGAAGCCTGGTGAGCTCAGCTGCTTTCTTTGGCTGGAATTTCCCAAAGCCAAAGTCAAGGTGTTGTCAGAGGTGTTCATCTCTGGACTCTAAGGAAGAATTGGTTTTCTCACTTGTACAGGTTGTTGGAAGAATTGAATTCCTTGTGGTTAAAGGACTGAGGTCCCTTGCTGGGAGGTTATATGCTGCTTTGGACATCAAAGTAGGACTTGATGGCCTTCACGCTAAACTTTGTTGAGGAGGAAAAAACAATTCACAATTCATTAGCGCCTATTAAGAGCAAACCCTAATTAACAGCAACACGAGGCTTCTGTCCTTGGGCAGAGAGGACACTCTCTCCACCATGATGGCTGAGCAGTGGGGCTTAGCACCTTTGTGAGGAAAGAGAATTGGACACGAGGGAAGTCCACACAGGACGAGTAGAAATTTCGCCCTTCCATTTGGATAGAGTGACAAAGGAGTGAGAAACAAGAAGAGAGCATAGAGGGGATGTGTGAGAATCTGCCCAGCCCAGGAAGGTAGATGGAGACTGCAGAGCCCAGTAGCATGTTGCTTTGCTCATACTTTAGTTGACGCCACCAAAGCTCTAGGACACAGCTGTCCCATAAGTCTTAATGCGAATCACATGTCATTCTAAGTTCGCTCGCAGCTTCATTTTTAAAGTAAAGAGAAACAGGTGATCCTTCATTGCAGGAGTTTAGAGAAAAATTATTTCACTTTTCCAGTTTCTAAAGTAGAGCTCGGCGAAACAGGAGAGGATTAGGAATGAGCTGCCCTGCCAGTAATGTCTAAAACCACCAATCCCACACCAGGGAAGCAAACTGACCAGACCCTTTCGTAGTTTCTTTTTGTGGCATTTACATTTCTATTAGATTAGCTGGTTTCAAGGTTTCAGGATACAGACACATCCTTAGGTTACTCCCACTAATGAGGGGTAATTACAAGGCTACATAAGGAAATAAGGGAGGAAGGGAGTCGTCTCAGGCCACACAGCCAGCCTCTGTGGAAACTCGGATGTGGTCCAGGACGCAGCTGTGGCCCCATGACTCCAGCAGCAGCTCTGGTAACGGACACAGCAATACCTGGCAGACCGCTCTTCACAGCTGGGCCGTTGTGGATCCCTGCTCTGGGGCTCGCCATGACGGACACATATCTTCAATCTGTGCACTCACTGCTCCTGCCTTTCCCAATATACTTTCTTCTTGTGTCTTGTATCAAACATCCTGATCTTGCCGGACAGGCTTCCCCGTCCAGCAGAGGAGCTGCTATAGGACGGAGCTCTTGGTGAAGGGCGCCCCAGCTCTGGCTGGTTATCAATGGCTGCCTTGCTCTGTTAGTGATGGATCAACATGGCCACTCTTGGGGCAGTGGTTGAGGTCCCCCACAGAGGGGCCTGAGGGTAAGGTGGGCTCCCTGAGGCTTTCCAGAGGAGGTCATGAAACAATGGCCAGTCCCGTCAATCTGGTTCTAGGCTGTCTGCTGAGCCTCATCAATCTGGTCAGTTTTTGTATCTATAGTTGCTTTACTATTTATAACTATCCATTTTTCTATCTTTGTTTGTTCAGGGTAAAGCCCTAAAAGATTTATGCTTTAACTATCTTGAGTGCCAAAAAAACAAGGACAAATACAAATAAACAAAAGCCTACAAAAAAAAGAAGTGATTTTAATTTTAGTAATGTATTTTATTTAGCTCAGTATATCCCAAATACTATCACTTCAGCATGCAATCCATTAAAAAACAATGAGATTAAAAAACTTCATGAGATTAAGTTTGATTACATTCTTTTTTAAAACTTGGTCTTTGAAATCTGATGTGTTTTTAACAACAGCAAATCTCAGTTCAGAATACGCTCTTTCAGGGGCCAGTGAGATGGCTCAGTGGTGTAAGCGCCTGCCTTGCAAGCGCCAGGGCCCGAGTTCGACTCCCAGATCCCACATACAAAAAAGGGGCCGGTGATATCGCTCAGTGGCACGGGTGCCTGTTGCCATACGAGGTCCTGAGGTCGACCACCCGGTACCCACAAAAAAAAAAAAAAAAAAAAAGAATACGCTCTTTCAAGTACATAGGGAAACTTCTAGAACCCCTGAGTGCTACATGTAAACTGTGCATTGAATGGTGCAACTTTAAGGTAAGTCTCACGTGGGGGCCACATTTAATCCAGTTAGTGGCAGCCCAGCAAGAACAGAGAGGTAGCAATGCTCCTGATTCCCCATTGCTCTCATATGGTATGCAGAGGTTCTAGAAGTTTCCCTGTGCTTCAGTGAAGGGAGAAGAGATGAGAGGCTCACTAGCTGAGAGGGTCCTACACTCAGGACAAAGCCAATCTTGTGTACATGGACTTCGTGACTGAGTGTAAAATGTTCAACTGGGAAAGGGAACAAGGGAGGGGGACGGAGAAGGGAAGGAAGGAGAAAGAAAAAAAGAGAATGAAAGGAAAAAATGGAAACTAAGTTTTTGTAAATAAGGAGGGGGAGAAGTGTTGAAGGGAGGGAAGGGGAATGATGGAAAAAAGAATTAAGATATATTATATATGGGTACAAATTCCCTATGATGAATGTGATGGTTACGTATATATAAAAAAATTATCAATAATGTTAATTTTTTAAAAAGTCAAGGATTATAGACTCAAATGACAGACGCCAGCACAGCATCATGAAAGGCCTGACACCTCAGTGGCCACCAGTACAAAGGCTGCAAAGGGCCACCACAATGCATCAGAACCCAGTGAGGATCCAGGTGCGGGTACCAACAGCCTCGGGGTCACACGCTCCCCGTCGCTTCCTGATCCCAGCTTTGTTGGGAAGGTGTGCTCAGGCACGCAGATCTATCAGTCATGGACCCAGGCCCCTCACTTTGTTACAGTCTTTACTTGTCGTGGGGCACAAGTCTAAGGGTATACATGCCGATCGTGAGCCTCCCCAGCCAGAAGCAGGCACACACCCTGGAAGTGGACTGCAGAAGTTTGGGAAAAAATGATTCAGTGTCCTGGGCACCGCAAAGGTGTTACGGAGGTGGAGGTGCAGGCTCCACTTGGTGTCCTGGGATCCCTGTTCCTTGGTGTGGGCTGGGCCAGAGGAAGCCACTTTGGGCTGCATCCCCTCTTGGTCAAGTCTCAGGTACGGCTCCAAGGAACTGAGTCCCCTTTTCTGTCACTGCATTAGGTCATGACCCTCCCCCAAAATCTAAATGTCACCTTGAAGAGGACCAGGGGTGGGAAGGGGACATCTGGAAGGTTAAGCATGCGCTCTAAAGATATAGAATCGAGAGAGAGAGAGAGAGAAACTGAAAGGGATTCTGATAGTATATCAAGTTTAAATTCCATTTGTTTTTCTTTCATGCTCAGTGGTTGAGAGTGTGGAGATTGTTAGGCAAATAAAATCCACTGTGAAAGTGTCATTCTCTTTGCATATTTGAGTATATCGCGTAAACTGGGGGATCCCATTACATATACAAAGAAGAATTTGTTAAGAATTCAATAAAGTGAGCTGCAGCTGCTGATCACTATTGCAATGCAGTTCTGACACCGACTCTTGGAGTCAGCACAGACCCCACAAGTTTAAAGTCATGGACCCAAAAACTTCCTCTAACTTCAGGCATCTCCTGTTGAGTCCCATGGCTCCTGGGCCACTTGCATTTCTGATCAACTGGCTAAAAATTCAGAAGTTCTTACTACAGTGACTCACAGAACTCAAGAAAGTGCTATACTTGTGACTAATTTTGTTAGAAAGGGTACAAATCAGGACCAACCAAATGAAGAGACTAGCAGGTCAAGGTCTGAAAGGACCTCGCTGCGAAGCTTGCATGTCCTCAGGGTATGTCACCCTCTCCGCACATCCGCACATCCACGCGTCTCCACACAGGAAGCTGAACCAAGCCCTTATGTCCAGGGCTTCTGGTGTTCATCGCAAGGCACAGCTGACTGGGTCATTGGCAGTGTCGCTGAACTCCAGCTCCAGCTCCCCTCCACTCTCTTCCCCAGAGGCTGGACTGATATCTCAGCCCAAAGTCTCAACCCTCTAATCACAGGCCTAGTCTTTCTGGCACAGCCAGTCCCCATTCTGGGTCATCTCATGATCATAAACTCAGGTATGGCTCGAGGTGCCCACCTTGAATAAAGACATTCCTGTTGCTCGGGAAATTCTGTGGGTTTAGAAGTTGTCTCCCAGGCACCCCAGATAAAGGTCAGCTGTGTTCCTTGCTAAACAACAGTCATGATGATGACAGTGATGCAGTTTCTGTTGTACACCATTTCTCCCCCTTCAGAAATAAAACGATCTCAATTAAATAAATCTCTTTTGAGAAAATACCTCAGAAGTAACTCTCACTAGGAAATATGAAGCACACGTGTGGCTCCGCCCTTCGTGTCCTGTTTTGGTGGAGTCTCTTCGCAGCTCCAGCTTCAGCCAGGGTGGTCGGTCCTCCTCAGTGCGTACTCTAAAGTCTCATCCAGCTGTTAATTTCTTTTCCCGTGAGCACTTCTGTTGTTAACCAGCCCCTGGGCATTTTCCAATTGAAAATGGAGTTCTTGGCTTTCCTTGGCTTCTGTTTACACTCCAGTGGATTAAAAGATGAGTCAAATAATTACCATATTCCATACTGATTGAATACAGGTGGAGGACTGAAGGCAAGAGAATGTCATGTAACTCATTTGAGTCCACTGGGATCAGTGGAGGGGAAGAAAATTGAAGAGGAGAATGATACAGAGATGAGACAGCCGAAGACACAACGTTTAAATAGGAGCTGTGTTAATGAGAATGTGTCACCTCAGAGCCAATGAGAAGTCCGCAGATGGGGTGCACCTGTTCCCTGGGAGCCTCACAAAGGAAAATCCAGCACCAGAGCCCAGAATGGAAATAAGAGAAACAAATCAGACGCCTCAGATACACTTCAGCAAACAAACACTCAGTTCCCCAAACAACAGATGCTGCTCAGATGGGGCACACCTCAAATCCCCCCACTTCTGCTTCCTCAGAGGGAGGTGCACTATTCAGGGAATCTGGGAACCTAATTCCCGGGTCATTCTTACAGCAGCTGCTTTGCACCACAACTCTCACTCATCCATTCAAACCACGTCGGGCTGCTTTGGCTGTGATGCACAGCTGGCGTTAGAGCGGCTCACATCTCTGGGGGCTGTTTTGCAGGAGGATTATAATTTTAACTTAGGTGATGAATCCACCAGGATTTTGGAGCATGAGGAGAAGTCTGGTAGAGGCTTTATCCAGCTGTTGTTAAAATGGGCCCTACAGCTCTTAGAACAAAGCAGGGCTAGGACGTGCTTGGCTGGCGTTTCTCATCCACTGTGTTAGCCTAACTCAGCCCCCAGTACACCATGTAAATATTTACTGAGATCTGCCATCTGATGAGGGTAGTCGGTGAAGAGAGATCTCTTATCGAAGCTGTTAGCGTGTCCATTCAGAACTCCACCTTCTTCCCAAGTATGTTTGTGTTAATCTTCTATTTGTATCAGTGAAAAACATCTTAGAAGCCTCAGGGGCCTGGGTGGTGGCCTCACTCTCCACGGACCTCTGGTGTGGAATTACTGATCCTGCGGCTGTGGGCAGACATGAAGAGAAAGGTTATTCCAGAAACTTCCCTTTTCCATCTCCAAAGGGTGGTGCTCCAGAGACAGGTTTATGCTTTCCGAGCTGCAGCTCATCAAGACAGAAGCCAACAGTGACTTCAGGAGAGAAGAAGCTGAAGCCAACGGCCAAAACCAGAGTGGAGGGCGACAGCTGTCTTCCCACCCGAGATGTAACTGCTTTCACTCCAACTGGACCGAGGGCCTTTGCGAAGATCTGTAGTTGAGCAAAGGTTTCCTTTCCCTACCACTCTCCAGTGTCCATACCCTCTATTTCTGTAAGGAAGTTCCACCACTTGCACACCCTGAAATCTGGTTAGTCCCTGAGAGGTTTCCAAATTACTGCTGGGAGAAATATGCCATTCCTTGGCTTTTCAAATTGCTGCTTAGTCACAAAGATCAATGTCCTGAGGTAAGAAAAAATTAGTGGTGGTGGTAGGTGGGCATGGGACTCTGGTGCTGTTCTCAAAGGGTTCCCAGAAGCACATTTGAAAGCAAGTACTGGAAAGGATGTGAAGGGTGTTTTTTGTATTCTTAAGAGTGCCCTGGGCAGAGGGTCTCAAGCTCAGGCTGCATCAACCCCAGGAAAAGATGTGGGGAAGTGGCCTGACATCTGTGGCCCTCTCCATGTTTATTCCTTTTCCCAGTTTCCAGAAGTTATGCCACTAGGGAATCACATGGCGTAATTGGTGGTGACTGCTGTATTACCCACCCCAGAGGTGACTGGGAGAAATCTTTTAATTTAAAAAGGTACTTCTGGGCTGGGGATATAGCTCAGTGGCACAGTGCCTGTCTGGCAAGCACAAGGTCCTGAGTTTGATTCCTGGTGCCAAAATATAAAATAAAATAAATAAATAAAAAATAAAAAAATACTTCTATCCTGTGCATTTTCAGTTTTCCTAGGAGATGTGGATATATTTGGGGGCTAGCTATGGGAAATGGGGATATTCAACTATTTGTTCATTCAGCAAATAATTACTAAGTACCTATTCTACTGTGGACCTTGGTGGGGCCTGATGGAGGATGCCCTTTCAGTCATTCAACATCAGTCCTACCAAACGTAGTTTCCTCTTAAGTCACTCCAGGGCAATATTCACCGCATGGATAGTGATTTTCTTCCAAAGTCGATATGTTCTATTCTGAATAAGAAAAGCATGAAGGTATTAAGAAACATTTGCATCTTCTTGGATTGAGTTTTATCACAAGGGTCTCAATTCTAGCTGAGGATGGCTACCTCTGAGTTGTGCGATGTTGGCTTCAAATTTAAATTTTCAGACCTCTCTCCTAAGTTCCATGCACACATCTCCATCTCCCTTTAATCAGCTCCCATACACCTCGATACCTTGTATTCAAAGTCAAACTCACCGTCTTCCTTAGACACCCGCTGCTCTTGCCCTGGGTCCCGTCTCACCACCTACCTCGTCACTCAAGTCAGCAACCTGGGTATCAACGGTGAAGGCTCTTTCTTGCTGTTTTGAACCAATCACCAAGTCTGAGTATTCTACCACATACATAACAAAGCTTTGTTGCGTTTAGTTCAAAATTGGTCAAAGGCATGCTTTAATTTTAAGTATTATTCAAAGAGAAAACAAGACTAAGCAGCCAGATGCTTTTTGTCTAACACAATACTCCAAATGGTGGATTACTTAATACCATTACTGAGTTCACCTACAAATTACCCAAGTAAATTTACTGGCCCATAACAAACACATTTATAACCTAAGTAAACAATTTCTTTTTTTTTTTTTTTTTTTTTTTGTGGGTACCGGGGGGACGACCTCAGGACCTCACGCGCCAACAGGCACCCGTGCCGCTGAGCGATATCACCGGCCCCTTTTTCGTATGTGGGTTCCGGGAGTCGAACTCGGGCCTTCGCGCTTGCAAGGCAGGCGCTTAAGCCGCTGAGCCGTCTCACCGGCCCAACAATTTCTTAAAATAATGTGTTTTCTATCTTCTGGGATTATTACACACCTTTAAAGTTTATATTTTGAAGAAATTAAATAAAAGTTTTATAAATAGTTGATAGCTTGGTGAACCCCTTGCTCTTTCCCATTGAAAGTTTTAATCACAGGGAGAAAATAGATTCATAATTTATGATTTAGAGCATGAACATTTAAATTTTTCTTAAGACCTTTGTCCTGCCTGAATAATTTTTTTATTATACTCCTATTAATTATAATATGCAAATATTCTATAAACTTGTCTTTCTTATTTTGCTAAGAAATGGGATAAATAACAGCACTTAATTTCTTTAAGTACTTATATCAACAATATGATTTTTAAAATAGGAATGCTCATCAAATTTCATATTGAACTGTCTTAGTTATTTTTCTCATTGCTGGGACAAAATACCCTGCAAAGTTAGAGGAGGAAAGGTTTATTTTGGTTCCCAGTTTGTGGAGGTTTCAATCTATAATTGGCTGGCTCCAAGGCAGGGTGACGTGGCAGAGGGGCGCGGCAGAGGAGAAACAGCCATGGCAAGGCAGGCAGGAAGCAAAGCAGCAAGCGGTGAGCAGCAAGCCTCCCTTTCCCTTTTATGTCCTCCAGGGTGCAAACCTTTTGGGTGGTACCACCCACACCCAAGGCGGGGCTTCTGGTTTTAGTAATTCCATTCAGCCACACCCAGAACGATGCTAATTCTAATCAGTGGAGTAATTTAGTACCACACACCCTAAATCCTAGTATCACACACCCTAGACCCAGCCAGCTCTGAGGAGTCCACCTATGAGCGCATGAGGCTTTGGGTAGACGTCTAGATACAAACTACAACGTGAACTAAGTCTTCAGTTCTAACTGAAGGTAATGGAAGTGTGAAAATTATAATTTTCCTTTTTTGTTGTTTTCATAGTTTTTTATTAGTATATTTGTGATATGCAATCATTACATTCATCTTAGGGAATTAGTATACATATATATATTATATCTTAATCATTTTTACTTCCTCTTCCCTTTCCTATTTTCCCACCTCTCCTCATTCCTTCGCACCTTTCATTTTCCACAAAGTCTACTCCCACACCCTTTTTAATTCCATGTTGCTAAAATTCTATAGCATCACACTATTTCCACTGTCACTGCCTTGGTTTAGGCTCCCTCAGAGCCCACCCTAAAGACTGACCAATAGTCCCTAAAAGGTCTCCCTTTCCAACCTTGCTGCCTCTCCAGCAATTCTGCAGCTTGAAAGATGTTACCAAAATGTGAAAGTATGCTTCTTTGTTGTTTTTCTCCTTAAAACTATTTGTAGGCTTTTTTCCCCTCTAGATGAATTAGAAATAATTTAGGGTGGCTTAATAGGCCTTGATGATTCTGTCCTCTAAGTGAATGGAGTCAAACAATCTCAACTATCTCTGACAGGCTTAAAAAGTTTTTAACTTAAAAAGTTTTAAAGTTCGAATGGTCCCTGGCATCCATCGGGTCACTAAGCTGGTACTGAAATAGGAAATCACTTCCTTCCACCTTCTAGTTCCTAGTAGTAACAACTTTTTATTATGAAATATTTGATATGTACTGAAAAGTTAAAAGATAGGACAATGAACACCCCCATATCCACCATATACATTCAAAAGTGTTAATATTTGTCATCTTTTATTTTTTTTATTTTTTATTTTTTTTGTTGGGTACCAGGGGGTCGACCTCAGGGCCTCGCGCGCCAACAGGCACCCGTGCCACTGAGCGATATCACCAGTCCCTTTTTCGTATGTGGGTTCCGGGAGTCGAACTCGGGCCCTCACGCTTGCAAGGCAGGCGCTTACGCCACTGAGCCATCTCACCGGCTCCCTGTCATCTTTTAAAAATATACCTGATATATGTTTCTTATTTGTTTGCTGGGCTATTTGAAAGAAAGTTGTAGACATAATGGCTCTTCACTCTTAACTACCTCAATATTTCTTTCTAAAGTATCAGGATATTCTCCTATATAACCACAATATGGTTAGCACACCCAAGAAAATAAATATACTCTCCATATCAAAACTTTCCCAGTTATGCCCTCCAGTATTTTTTTTTTTTTTTTTTTTTTGAGACAAGGTCTGGCTGTGCAGTTCAGGCTGGACTTGAGTTCACTATGTAGCCCAGGCTGGCTTCGAACTCTCAGTGATCCTCCTGCCTCAGCCTCCCGAGTGCTGGGATTACAGGTGTGCACCACCATGCCCAGCTCAAATATCTTTTAATGGAAGCTTCCATGAGGCATAATTCACATTCCTAAATATCTTTTATAACTGTTTAATTTTTTTAAAATTAATGACCATAGGAAAGCAGTTTCCCTAGCAGGCTCCCTAGCAGGCTCTGTCCGATGTAAGTATTTTGCAACTCTGGAATTTATTTGAAGGCTTGCAACTTCCAGGGAATAGCTTGGGTGGTCAATTGCGTTAACTTTGATAAATTTTAGCTCTTCATATGGGCACCCACCCCCATCCCAGATGCGTGGTAGGCAGCTGTGCAGAGATCTCAGCAGCCACTTGCAGCTTGTGGGACCCTGTGAGTGGTAAGGATGCTATTCTCCAAGTATCAAGGATCTGAGCTCTGATTGCTGATTGATGTTTCTGATTATAGAGATGCAGCCTCACTGCAACCCTCACTGTCAGTGCTACAAGCTCTGCCTCTAAAACACCTTTCGAAGGATATAAAGGACTGTGCCTTTCCCTAGCCTCTTCATTTTTCTTTTTCTCCTTTTGGAAAGCAGACACTTAATGACTAGGACATCCAAAAGAAACCACATTGATGAGGATATTTATAGAGTCACCATGCACACCAGAGAGAGGATCAAGCTTAGAAAAGAATCTGAATAGACCTGAGGCTTACTGGCACAGAGACACTCTACCACAATTAAAAACAAACAAACTTCAGAAAACCTTGGAAAAGAAGAGTCAGATCTTCAGAGTTTTACTATAATATTCAAAAGTTTACTTTTCAACAACACAAAGAAATCACAGGCATACAAAGAAACAGGGAAGTATGTCTCATTTAAAGGAAAAAATCAGTAGAAACTGTCCCTGAGAAAGGCCAGGTAGTGAACTTACTAGACAAAGATCTTCAAACAACTGTTGTAAAGATACTAAAGGAAGACATGGTAAAAGGTAAATAAATAAATAGATAAATAAATAAATATTAAAATAAATATTAAAAACAAATAAAAATAGAAATAACAAAAATGATATAGCAAACCTAAAAAGAAACTAGAAGAAACTCTGCTACTGGAAAATACAGAAAGTGAAATGAAAAGGTTAATAGAAGGATTCAAAAGCAGATTTGAACAGGCAGAAGAAAAATCAATGAACTTGAAGACAAGAAAATTGAATTATCATCTGATGAACAGAAAGAAAGAAGACTGAAGAAAAGTGGGCAGAGCCAAAAGGACCTGTGAGACTCTTCAAGTAAACCAACTTGCACATTGTGGAACGCACCAAAAGAGAAAATATAGAGAAAGGGGAGAGAGATCACTTTAAAAAATAACGATTGAAAACTTCCAGAATTTTCTGAAATACTTGCATATAATTATTTAATAAGCTTAATGAATTCTAAGCAAGATAAACGCAAAGACATCCATGTCAGGGTATATTATCATTGAATGTTGAAAGTCAAAGATAAAGAAGTAATCTTGAAAGCAGAAAGGGAATAAGTGACTCACCATTTGCAAGGCATTCTCAAAAATTACCAGCAGCTTTCTCATCAGAAACCATGGATGATTCATTGCAAGTGCTCTAGGGGTAAAAATCTCTGTTAACTAATAATTCTATATTTAGCAAAAAATGTCCTTCAAAAATAGAGAAATTTGGACTTTTCCAAATTTACAAAAATGGAAAGAATTCGTTATCACTAGACCTTCTCAGAGTAAACACTAAAGGAGTCTTCAGGTTGAAATGAAAGGACTCTAGATGATAACTCAAAGCTGTATGAAGAAATAAAAATCTCTGCTATTTTGTCACCTAGTCTTGTAATATAACTTAAAATCCAGGATTGCGATGCCTCCTGCTTTGCTCTTGTTGCCCACGATTGCTTTTGCTATTCTGGGTCTCTTCTGGTTCCATATGAATTTTAGGATTGTTTTCTCTAGCTCTGTAAGGAATGCTATTGGTAATTTGATTAATATATAAATATCAGTTTTGGAAAAATTGTTATTTTGACAATATTGGTTCTGCCTTTCCAGGAGCAGGGGGGATATCTTTCAATTTTACAATGTCCTCTTCAATCTCCTTTTTCAGAGTACTGTAATTTTTTGTTGTAGAGGTTTTTCACTTACTGGTTAAGTTAATTCCTAAGTATTTAATTTTTCTTACTGACATTGTAAATGGTATTGTTTCCCTAATTTCTTTCTTGGTGAGCTCATTATTGGTGTACAGGAATGCTATTGATTTTTATGAGTTGATTTTGTATCCTACTACACTACTGAATTTGGTTCTTAATTCTAGGAGTCTTTTGGAGAACTTTTTGGTGGATTATGTCATCTGCAAAAATAATTTGACTTCTTCCTTTCCTAAATATATCCTTTCTATTTCTTTCTCTTGCCAGATTACTCTGGCTGTATTCAGTATTATATTAAACAAGAGTGGTGATAGTGGACATCCTTGTCTTGTTTTTTATTTTAAAGGGAAACTTTCAGTTTTCCTCATTTAATATGATGTTGGCAGTAGGTTGATAATAAATGGCTTCTATCATATTGAGATAACATCCTTCCATATCTATTTTCTTCAGTGTTTTTATCATGAAAGGATATAGGATTTTGTCAAATGCTTTTGCAACACCTCCATGATGTGATCATGTGATTTTTGTCTTTGCTTTGTTTATGTTATGTAGTCCACTTTGTTTGCCAGTATCTTGTTGAGGATTTTTGTATCTGTATACGTCAAAGTGATTGACCTTTACTGTTTTCATTTGAGTCTTTGTCTGGCTTTGGAATCAGGGTAATGCTAGATTCCAGGAATGACTTTGTTCAGTCCTCCTTCCCTTTTAATTTCTTTAAAGATTTTGAGGAGTATTTGTGTTAGGTCTTCCCTGAAACTCTTGTAAAATTCAGTGGACAACCCATAAGGTCCTGGGCTTTCTTAATTTGTATGATTTTATTACTACTTCGAATTCACTGCCTGGTGTTTGATTATTTAAGTTTTTTATATCCTACTTGGTCAGGATGTATAATTTTCTTGATGATTTGCTGCATTCTTTTGCCAGTATCTTATTAAGGATTTTTGCATCAATGTTCATTAGGGAGGTTGGCCTGTAGTTCATTTTCTTGGTTGGATCCTCCTCTGGTTTTGGTATCAGGGTAACACTTGCTTCCAGGAATGACTTTGGAAGTATTGCTTCCCTTTCAATTTCTTTAAAGAGTTTCAGCATTAGTGGCATTCGTTCTTCTCTAAATTTCTTGTAGAATTCAACAGTGAATCCATCAAGGCCTGGGCTTTTCTTTGTTGGTAAATTTTTAATTACATTTTCAATTTCATTGGCTGATATTGGTTTATTTAGAATTTTATATCTTCTTGATTTAATTTTGGCAATTCAATTGTGTCTAGGAATCTGTCCTTTACTTCTGTTTTCCATCTTATTAGAATATAGTTTCTCACTGTAGCTATTGATGAGCTCCTGGATTTCTGTGGGGTCTGTTGTGATTTCCCCCTTTTCATTCCTAATTGCTTGAATTTTTTTTTCTTTCCTCTTTTTGATGAGGATGGCTAATGGTTTATCAATTTTATTTATTCTTTCAAAGAACCAACTTTTTGATTCATCAATTCTTTGTATTTTTTTCTTAGTCTCGATTGCATTAATTTTCGCTCTTTATAATTTCCTTGTATGAGCTTTGAGTTTGATTTGTTCTTCTTTTTCTAGAAGTTTCGGGTTCAATGTTAGGTTATTTATTTGAGCTCATTCTGTTTCCTGATGTGAGCTCATCACTACAAATTTCCCTCATAGGGCTGCTTTCATTGCATCCCATAACTTTCAGTATGTCATATCAGCATTATTGTTTAATTGTATATACTGTTTAATTTTGTCCTTAAATTCCTTCTGTGACCCATTGGTTGTTCAGAAGGGTGTTGTTTAATTTCCATGTGTTAATGTAGTTTTTGTGGTTTCCTTTGTCATTGATTTCCAGTTTCATTGTGCTGTGGTCAGATAGTATGCATGGGATAATTTTGATTCCTCCGCATTTACTTAAACATGTTTTGTCAGCTCATATATGATCTATTTTGGAGAATGCCCCATGTGCAGCTGAGAAGAATGTGTATTCTGATGTTTTGGGGTGGAACACTCTGTAGACATCTACTAAGTCCATTTGTTCACAGGCTTGGTTTTATTCTAATATTTCTTTGTTGATTTTTTGTTTAGTTGATCTATCCATTTGTGACAGTGGGGTATTAAGGTCCCCCACTACAATTGTGTTAGTGCTTATTTGGTTTTTCATGTCAGTTAATATTTGTTTATGTAGTTGGATGAAACTGTGTTTGGTGCATAAATATTTATTATTGTTATCTCTTCCTTTTGGAGTTTTCCCCTAATGAATATGTAGTGACCTTCTTCATCTCTTTTGATCAGTTTTGGCTATTTGTCTGAAAATAGAACAGATACCGCTGCTTTTTTCTGGGTTCCTGTGGCATGGAGAATTGTTTTCCATCCTTTGACTTTTAGTCTATGAATTTCTTTTTGGGTTAAATGTGTTTCTTGAAAGCAGCATATTGTTGGTTCTTGCTTCTTGATCCATTCTGCCAGTCTGTTTCTTTTGATTGGTGAGTTGAAATCATTTACATTGATGGTTATAACTGATATGTATTGGCTGTTCTTTTTCATGTTGTTTCCCTGTTGTTTGTTCCCTGTCTTTTTGATCTGTTAAATTGCATGCCCTGCCTGGTGGCTTCTTTCTATTGGTGTTCCTGTGTTTGTGGTCTTCATTATCTCTTTCTAATATGTCTTTCAGAGTATTCTGTAGAGCTGGCATGGTGATCATAAATTTCTTCAGTTGTTCTTTGTCATGGAAGTATCTTATTTCTCCATCAATTTTTTTTTTTGTGGGTACCGGGGTCGAACTCAGGATCTTCACATGCCAGCAGGCGCCCATGCCACTGAGCGATATCACCGGCCCTTTTTTCATATGTGGGTACCGGGAGTCAAACTCAGAACCTCACACTTGCCAGGCAAGTGCTTATGCCGCTGAGCTATCTCACCGGCCCTCTCCATCAATTTTGAAAGATAGTTTTGCAGGGTACATCAATCTGGGTTGAAGATTGTTTTCCTTTAGGGCTTGAAATACTTCACTCCAAGCTCTTCTTGATTTTAGAGTTTGTGTTGGGAAGTCTGCTTTGATTCTAGTGGGCTTTCCTTTATAAGTGATATGTTTCTTTTCTCTAGCTGCTTTTAATATTCTGTTCTTGTGCTGAATTTCTGGAATTTTGATTAGTATATGCCTTAGTGTAGATTTATTTTGGTTGTGGCTATTTGGAGTTCTATATGCTTCATTTATTTGTATGTCAATTTCTTTATCCATGTTTGGGAAGTTTTCTGCGAAAAAGTTTTTAATGGCTTTTGCACTGTCTCCAGCTTTCTCACTAATTCCAATCAATCCTATGTTGTTCTTCTGTGCTTCATCCTGCAGCTGCTGGATTGATTTTTTGAGGTCGTTTTAATTTTTAAGATATATTTCTTTTCCTGGTCACTAGTTACGTTCCTGTCTTCTAGATCTGATATTCTATCCACACCTTCATTCAATCTGCTGTGTGTACTTTCAGTGGAGTTTCTAATCTCCTGCATTTCTGTTTGGATCTGTTTCATTGATTCCATTTCTTGTCTATGTTTGGCATTCATGGCTTCCATCCTTTTCCTGAGCTCCTCTATTTGTTTATCTGTGTCTGCTTTAATGTCTTTTATTTTGATAGTCATTTCTTTTTTCACCTTAGAGATTATTTTTTCTATGGCCTCTTCCATTTGTTTTTTCACTTCTGCTGCTATCATTTCAGAGAGTTCCATTTGTTGGCTTCTGCTTTCCTCTATCTGTGTTCTGGACTTGCCCTGGGTGGGCTGGGTGTTTGGGATTGCATTCTGATTTTTCATTTTGTCATTTTCTATTTTCTATTTTATTTTGTTTTATGTGTTGATGCTTTTAGATTTCTAATGTTAGCCTTATCACTGATGCTGAGGCTTTCCTAGGAGGTGTCTGTTCCTTGGGATGTCTCCTCTAGTCAGCACCATCATCACTCCTCTCACCAGCACCACCATACTCCTCTTGCCAGCAAGCCATCCTGGGGCAACAGAGGAAGCACAGAGCACAGACTCACACTCCACTCACAGGCAGTGCAGTCCTGGGGACACATTATTTCTTATAGAGAAATTCACTTTGATATACAAGTGCTTTAGATTACAAGCATGTTTCTGGAACAAATTATGCTTGCAAACCAAAGTTTTACTGTAGGTAATAGTCATCTTCAGGATTTTAGCCTTGTCGGTTGTGATTTTGGATTTTTCATTTTTATTTGCATTGATTTGGGTCTTTGCTTTTTTTGGTAGGCTTGGCTGAAGGCTTATCTATTTTGTTTATTCTTTCAAAGAACCAACTCTTCCATTCACTGATCCCTTGTATTTTAAAATCTCAGTTTCTTTGATTTTTGCTCTGATCTTTATAATTGCTTTCCTTTACCTAGCTTTGCGTTTGAGTTATCCTTGTTTTTTGAGGACCTTGAGGTACATCATTATGTTAGTTATTTGGACTTGCTTTATTTTATGATGTGGGCATTCACATCTATAAATTTCTCTCTTAGAAGTGCTTTCATTGTATCCCATAGGTTATGCTATGTTGTACTAGCATTATCATTGATTCTTGGAACTGTCTAATTTCTTCCATAACCCATTGACTATTCAATAATGTATTGTTTAGTTTCTACATGTTTGTATAGTTTCTGTGCTTTTTGCCATTGATTTATAGTTTCATTGTGCTATGATCTAAAAATATGCATTTGAGGGCCGGTGAGATGGCTCAGTGGCGTAAGCGTGAGGGCCCGAGTTTGACTCCCGGAACCCACATATGAAAAAGGGGCCGGTGATATCGCTCAGTGGCACGGGTGCCTGTTGGCGCGTGAGGTCCTGAGGTCGACCCCCTGGTACCCACACACACAAAAAAAATGCATTTGATAATTTTTATTCTTTTGCACTTAAGCATGATTTATGGGCTAATATGTAGTCTATTTTGGAGGAAGTTCCATGTGCTACTGAGAAGAATGTATATTCTGTTGTCATTGGGTAGAGCACTCTTGATATCTATTAAGTCCATTGATCGAAGATTTGGTTCAACTTTGATATTTCTTCATTGATTTATTTTTTTGTCTGATTGATCTGTCCCCCACTATAATCGTGTTGATGTTTTTCTGATGCCTTATTTCCACTAGTGTTTATTTTATGAAGTTGGGGGTGCTGATGTTTGGTACATATGTTTATGATTTTTGTATTTTCCTGTTGAATTGCTCCCCTAAACAATACGTAGTGACCTTTTTTGCCTCTTCTGATCAGTTTTAGCTTGAAGTCAACTTTATCTGACAACGAGATAGCTGTTCTTGCTTGTTTTGGGGCTCTTGTTGCAGTGGATATTGTTTTCCATCCTTTAATTTTTCAGTCTATGAATTTCTTTTTAGAATAAATGTGTTTTTTGTATACAGCATACTATTGAATCTTGTTTCTTGATCCTTTCTGCCAATCTGTGTCTTTTGATTGGGAAATTGAGACCACCCACATTGAGTGTTATTACTGAAAGATACTGACTTATTCTTGTCAGTGCATTGTTTTCCTGTTGCTGATTCCCTTTTTTCTCTTCTGCTCAACTGCTCATCCTGCCTGGTGTATTCATTCTATTAGAATTTTTGGCATTGTTGGCTTCATTGTCTCTTTCTAGGACATCTTGAGAATTTTTTGGAGTGCTGATTTGGTGGTCATGAATTTCTTAAGGTGCTCTTTGTCATAGGAAGACCTTATTTTTCCATCAATTTTTTGGGGAGAGGGTACCGAGAATCAAACTCAGGACCTCACACTTGCCAGGCTGGCACTGTGCCACTGTGCTAAATCCCTGGCCCCTTTCCATCAATTTTTGAAAGACAGTTGTGCAGCATATGTCAGTCTGTTTTGGACACTGTCTTCTTTTAGGGCTTGCAATACTTTACTCCAAGCTCTCCTAGCCTTTAAGTTGCGTGGTGAGAAGTCTGCTGTAATTCTAGTGGATTTACCTTTGTAAGTGATTTGTTGATTTTCTCTAACAGCTTTTAATATTCTGTCCTTGTGTTGGACTTCTGGGATTCAATTTTGATGTGTTGTGGAAAGGTTCTTTTCTGATCATGGCTATTTGAGGTTATATTTGCATCACTTATCTGTACATTAAATTCTTTCCCCTTATTTGGAAAGTTTTCTACTATTATTTCTTTAAGGAGATCTTTTTTAAATGCCATCCATGTTGTCATTTGATTCTTCACTAATTCCAATTAATCTTAGATTAGTCTTCTTTGGGTCATCTAGCAGCTGGTGGATCCATTTTCATGTTCTCTTGTTTTTAAGGTACTTTGAGTAAATGGTTTCTGACAGCAGCCCTATACTATAGTTCTGAAACTCTGTCCTCACATTGGTCACTTCTATTTCCCATACTTTCAACAGAAATTTTTTTTTTTTAATATGCGGCTACTGGGAGTCACACTCAGGACCTCATGTTTGTCAGGCAGGTGCTTATGCTGCTGAGCTATATCACTGGCCCTCAACAGAAATTTTAATCTGGATTTCTGCTTGGTACCTTTTCATAGACTAATTTTTTTCTGAACTAGTTATTCGTGTTTTGCATTTTATTGCTTGTCTTATGTTTCTATTTTTTTGTGGTGAGATTTACAGGTTGATTATAGTGGAAAGATCTCATTGCTAGAATGGAGATCTCTTTAGTGTCTGCTTTTCAGTGATGCACTCTGAGCATGGCTAACTATAGGTCTTTGCCTCTTTCCCAAGATCCAAGCACCTCCATTAATTTGGGAGGGGAGGATACAGTGTAATTTGCCCAGCAATCAGTTCTCGTGGAGCCAGGCATGGTGGCGCAAACCTGTAATCCCAGCACTTGGGAGGCTGAGGCAGGAGGATCATTGCAAGTTCGAGACCAGCCTGGGCTACAAAATGAGCTCAAGCCCAGCTTGAACTGTGCACAGCAAGACCCTGTCTCAAAAAGACAAAAAAAAAAAAAAAATCAGTTCTCAGGTAATGGGCTGCAGTATTGTTAATGACACAAAGGCAATCCAGATATTGGCGTACAGAGAAAACTGATTCATAGCAACAATGATGCTACCCTGGCAGTAGCAACAAAATCAGCAAAAATAATAAAGTAAAAGATAAAATGGATATTTACACACCATAAGAACTAATAATACATCACTCTAAACCATACAAAAGAGATCTATAATTATAGTATAAACACTAATACAACCCAAATATTGACATACAGTAAAAATATACTAAATGCAACTACTATATGTTCACTAAGAAGAAAAGGATTCAACAGTAATAACATAGAGTTAACTAACTATGTAAAGAGTTTTTTTTTTTGTGGGTACCGGGGGTCGACCTCAGGACCTTGTGCGCCAGCAGGCGCCCGTGCCACTGAGTGGTATCACCGGCCCTTTTTTCATATGTGGGTTCCGGGAGTCAAACTCAGGACCTTGCGCTTGCCAGGCAGGCGCTTATGCTGCTGAGCCATCTCACTGGCCCTGTAAAGATTAATAAAGCCTAATATTTATAGTAATAGAGATAGAGAGGATGAGGAACTGGAAAATAACAAAGGCAAAAATTGGAAAAGTGAGCAATAAAAGATGATTAGAGGAGAGAAAAGTGAGGTAAAGTATCCTATCAAAGAGTAAAAGAAAATTAATGGAATTAAATAAAAGTAGCAGAAAAGAACAAAAAAGAAAAAAAAACATAGTGAGCAAAATAAAAAAATAAGAAGGAAAAGACAAGATATTAAAAGAAAAAAACCCAACCCCCAAAAACCAATGAAGAACAACAATGAATAAAAAAATTCCTTGGTATTTTTGAATGAGTGATTTCTCTCCAGAATCTGCAATCTTGGAATACAGCAAGTCACAGTTTACTTAGCTTTACGGTCTGTGGGTTTGTAAGGTGCTCCTATGCTCCAGAGGCCTCACTGTTCATACACCCCAGGCTATGGCAATTGTCCAAGCTGAAGTATGTCCTTGCTCATGTTGATACATGGGGAAAGAAATCAGATTACTGGTCTTTGCTGGATGTAGGCAGTGGGATAGGGATTCAAGGACCACTGGACTTAATGCCAGCACTTTCACATCTAGCCACCTTTGAAAGCTACACATGCTGGGCCTGGCTTCTCACTACAGAGGACAGGGCCCTGTGTCCTTCCTAGCCTGAGCTTAAACTTTTCAGGGGTTCTATGTCCAGCCTGCATTCTTTCCATGACTGTCTCTTGCCACTGTGGAAGGGTAACACTGGAAACCCTGAAGTGCAGTTGTTCTGTGGCTCAAAATTAAACAATTAACCTTCTTCCAAATGTCTCCAGATTAAACTCTCTCAAATATGGTGGATGCTGCACTGGATTTCTTCCCCAACTCTACCCTGCTGTGTGGAAGAAGTCACTTTTGGAGTAAACCCCAAATCTATTTTTGCAGTTACAATAGCCATGGGGGCTTTTCCTGGGGATAGCACTGCTGGCCTGGTTTGTTGTTTCTCCCTGGAGATGCTGACCCTCTGGGTTTACCTTCTTTCCTGGATGTTGGCCTTATCCATGATCAGGTCAAATACTTGGAGCTTGTGCTGCAACTTGCTGAGGGGAAACAAAACTCAGAGTGGGCTCAGAGCTGGCCCACCGCCACAGTTATGAGGCAAAATCCATGTGTGTGGAGTTGGCTGGGAATGAATGCAGTTCTGATGAGTTTCAGGGTCTCCAGTCCCCAGGATGCCCTCTCCATGGCTGGTTTCCTGTGGGCATGGGCAGCTCACTCCCTTCCCGCCATCATGTTTTTCTGGCCTTTTTATTTTTTTTAATTCTAAGTAATAGCTATTCTCATTGAGGTGAGAGGGAATCTCAATGTAGTTTTGATTTGCATTTTCCTAGTGACTAAAAATGGGTACTTTTATAAAGTTATTTGCCACTTGTACTTCTTTTTTTGAGAATCCTCAGTTTAATTCATTTGCTCATTTATTGATTAGGCTACTTTTTTGATGTTAAAGTTTTTGAGTTCTTTGTATATTCTAAATGTTAGTTGACTATCAGAAAAATAGCTAGCAAAGATTTTCCACCATTCTATAAGTTGTCTCTTCACTCTGTTAATCATTTTCTTTGTTGTGCAGGTTTTTAGTTTGATGTAATCCCATTTGCTGATTCTTGCTGTTACTTCCTGAGCTATTGGTGTCCTATTCAGAAAGTCTTTGCCTATGCTTATTGCTTCAAGTGTTTGTACTACCTTATCTTCCAGCAGTTTCAAGATTTCCAGTCTTATATCTAGGTCTTTGATCCATTTTGATTTGACTTTAGTATAGGGAGAGAAGAAAGTATCCATTTTCAATCTTCTGCACATGGATATTCACTTTTCCCAGCACCATTTGTTAAAGAAGCTGTCTTTTCCCCGGCGTATGTTTTTGGCCCCTTTGTCAAAAATCAGATGGCTTTAGGTGCCTGTGTTTCTTTGCCTTATGTTGGTCTACATTTCTGTTTTTGTGCAAGTACCATATTGTTTTCGTTACTATGGCTTTATAGTATAATCTAAAATCAAGTATTATGATGCCTCTAGAATTGTTCTTTTTGCTCAGGACTGCTTTGGCTATTTTGGATCTTTTGTGCTTATTTTACTAGTTCTGTGAAAAATCTTGGTATTTTAATAGGGATCACATAGAATCTAGATTTCTTTTGGTAATATGCCATTCCGACAATATTAGTTCTGCTGAGCCATGGACGAGGGAGGTCTTTCCATTTTCTAATGTCTTCAATTTCTTTTTCAGTGTTCTATAATTCTCATTGTAGATGTTTTCACCTTCTTGGTTATATTGATTCTTGGGTTTTTAAAATTTCTTTTTATTTGAAGCTATTGTAAATAAATTTTTTCATGATTTCTCTCTTGATGGTTCATTATTGATATGCAGAAAAGCTATTGATTTTTGTGTGTTGACTTATATCCCTTTTTAATTATTGTTTTGTTGCACATTTTATGTCTTTAAAACCCCAGAAAATACACATAAGTAAATAAGCTAATTATGAATTATCTTACCATTCAAAGATGTGTGCAGTTAATATTTTGCTTTAGATCCTTTCATAGTTTCTAAAAATTTCTTTTTATTCTATGAAAAAAATAAGTACATACTTTTTAAAGTATATCAGATATTTCTCTTTGGGCATCTGGAACTTCCCTCTGTTATCAATGCTGGAATTCCCTTTGCCAGTGTCATGGTTGTATTCCCTGCCTCAATTTCATGCCTTGCTTCCTGCTGTCAGCTCTTGTTTAGAGGCCATGTGGTAGTGGCTCGGAGGACATTTGAGTGACACACTTGTCTCTTGGATCCACTGCTGCATATTGGGCTGGCGGTCTTTTTCCTCCAGTGTGCAGTGGCTGTCCTGGAATCTTGCTATTCCTTCAGCCTGGAGATTCCTTGTTTCTATCCTGTGTTGGATTCCCAACTTCCTGTATACCAAGTCTTCCTCTTTCTGAGTTTATTTTGGTGTAGCACATCCTCCTGTAGTTCCCTAAAAAAAAAGATGCGTGGAAGGTAAGTTCTTCGAGACCTTGCAAGTTTAAAAATGATTTTATTCTATGCTCACATTTGAACAGTAGTATGGATAGACTGACCATCCCAGGTTCAGAATTATAAAGGTGTTGGTAATTACCATCTAGCATCTAGGGTGGGCATATGGTGGGCCCCTCCAATCTGGAAAATCATATACTTCAGTTGGATTTTTTTCCTTCTGAAATTTCTATTACTTGGCTTGTGGGCCTCCTAGGATAATCTTTTGCATTTTTAATTTTTGCTTTACATTCTAGGGACAGGAGTTCAGCTTTATCACTTTATCTTACATCCCTTCTATGACTTTCATTTTTCATTTTGCTGTCACATATTTAATTTCCAGGAGCTCTTTTGTTCTTCAAATGCTCCTTTGTGTTGGTTAAGGGACCAGTTTGGGGTGCAGCTGTTCTTATTTCACGGTTGTAGTATCTTCTCCTAGCTCTCTGATTATATTACCCATATTTCTTTATTTCTTAACTATTCTCTTGATTTCCTTCAAGTTGCTTTTTGTTTGCATTCATTGTATAAATTAGAGACTTTCCTCAGAAATCTGGTGTTCTTTGACTGCTCACAATTGAAGACTAAAAGGTTGGCATGCAAACCTGAGCTCTACCCGAGAGTGATGTGAGTGGGCCATTTGTTGAGGAAAGCCTGTCTACTGGTCTTTTCTTTGAATTGGGCAGAGAAAGCAGAGAGTTTTCTTTCTCTTTCCCATAGGAGAAATGTATGGATGCTACCATCCTGGTTCTGAGTGAGGGAAGGGATGGGAGTTTCTACGATTCAGCATTCAAAAAATAAAGTTATAAAGTCATTCATCCCCCTTTTAGGTACTCACTGTGCCTTTCAACCCTTTAACACTCCCAATTCCAGAAGGATCTGGTATGTCTTGCTCTTCAGATGTTTGGTTTGGTTCTTGCTTATACAAGCTCTGATTTAAGATTTCTTTTTCCTAAAAGAAAGAAGGGAAAGGGAAAAAAAATTGTATGTATATATAACATGGTTAAGATAGATACACTACCAATTTTACTTAGTTCATTGAAGAGCAAAGTTTGTGCCAATAATGTTTGGACAATTGAATGCTAATGTCTGGTATCCTGAATAACTAACTTAAAGATAATAATACGTAATACATTAACCATTGTTACCCTCATATTATGGTGTTTTGAAAATTTGTTCTTTTTTTGATTTGTTTTGTTTTTTCTTCTCTTTAAAAAAAAAAAAAGATTTCTTTTTCCTAGATTCAAGAAGGAACAGTTATTATGGCAGAAAAGCTGAGAGCAGGAATCAAATCTTAGATCTGATATCTCAAAAGTTTAAACCCTAAAGGATGCAGGACATAAAGTTTATGTCATTAAGCAAGAAAAGTATTTAAAATTTGGATGTAAGACAAAGGTGATGGGGGCCGGTGAGATGGCTCAGCGGCTTAAGCGACTGCCCAGCAAGCGTGAGGGCCCGAGTTCGACTCCTGGATCCCACATACAAAAAAGGGGCCGGTGATATCGCTCAGCGGCACAGGCGCCTGGTGGCGTGCGGGGTCCTGAGGTCGACACCCCCGGTACCCACAAAAAAAAAAAAAAGATGATGGTCGCATGACCTTTCTATAAAGCCTGTGAAGTATCATCTGACTCACTCAGAAAATGTGCCTTTGACTTTGGTCCAAGCATGTCATAACTCTGAAAAGTTAAAGATTTACTTGCAGAAAAATGATAATGTGTGATGATTTGGAGAGGGGAGGACTGGTAGAAAAGATAACCTCAACACTTGAGGTTTTATGTTAATGAAGGACATTAACTTGTTTTGCATTTATTTAGCAAGCTTATTAGTATTCCTTTCCCCAACAAATTACACAGTCCCTGCTTTTCAAATTTTCTCCAGATCAGCATTTGAAAGTTTGTTCACTGACAACCTGATAAGTTTTGGCACTAACTTACCATCTCTAGGTATGAGAATTATACTTGTTAACGTTTTGAGAATTTTTTTATGCTGTAAGTGAAAGATCTGGAGTGATAAATTGTTTTCCCTGACCCTCCTCCCCAGATTGGATGAAGATCCCCCATGGGATGAAAGGAAGAAGGAAAGTCAGAAGGAAAGCAGAAGAGTTGGAAAGCGGCTGGCCCTGAGGAGCGGTCTGTTCCCATCCCTTAGAAAGAGTCTTAGGGAAGATGACACGACAGGGTACCAGGCAAGTTTGGAAGGATGAGAGAGGAGCTGATGTCCTCTTCCCCATCTGTCCCACAGAGGAAATAAGCCAGAGACGAGGAGGAGAGACGCCTACAGGGAAAATGGGTCTGACCTACACCCGCGAGTTCCTGTGCAGCCTGGCAGGGACCCGTCTGATATTCCCCACGCGTGGAAAAGCTGAAGAAGAGCAGCCTTGTGCTGTGTGTGGACCTAGCACCCAAGACAAAGCTGGAACAAAGACAAGGCAGCAGATACCTGTGTAGCTGAAGGACAAGAAACCAGATGCCTCCCATCTGGCCTGGTGCTAATATTACCTGTACATTCCTGGGGCTTAGGTGTGATTGTAGGAAGGGGAAAGTATCATAAAATGACAGATGAAGATGCTTCTCTCAGCAGAATAAGGGCTTGAAATAGAAATTTACCTAGAAAACATATATAATTTACTTTTTACAAAACAATGGACTCTCCCATACATGCGACTACACATTCCACTCAATAATACAGCATGATCATTATTATGTCAACAAATATTCCTACACATTATCACTCTTACTGCTACATAACATTCCACCCTATAAGGTAGTTTAATGATTCTTTAAAAATCTGCATCTTTCTCCTAACTGCTAGAAGGAATCAATCTCAGTTACTTTAGTTGAAATTCTTTTTCTTTTCTTTTTTTTTTTTCTTTTGTACCAGGAATTGAACTCAGGGCTTTATGCTTGCCAGACAGGTGCTGTACTGCTGAGCTACATCCCCGGCCTCCAATCTTGGTTACTTTAGTCATTGAGTCCTCAGTGAAAAGAATGTCCACTTGTTGGAAAGAGCCTTCACCAGGGGTGGATCCCAACCAACAATTGCAGTCCAGGATCTGGTGGACAGAATTGGCAAAATCAAGTTAAACGCTTTTTCAGAAAACTCCTTAATGAAGCTACTTGTGTGTCATCTCAGCTGGCTGTGCTAGAGTGACACTGATTTAACTACTTGCAAAGAGAGCTCCAGGAATGGAGACTCCTCGTCCAGGGAGCCTCTCTGATGAATGTCTTAAGTAACAACAAAGCCCAGCTTTCTGCCACCGCTGGTTCTATGTTCATGCAGACAGTGCCCAGGCGGGGACGAGTTTGCTTGTGCAGGCTGGTGATGGGCTTCTGTCACTGCACACAGTAGTACGTGGGATCGCCGTGAAAGGTGTGGGGGAGACCGCGTGGGCTTCCCCAGCTGAAGGAAGGAGGCCTCCCATGATGGAGACAGAGAGACCAGCTGTCGTCAAATGGTGGTACCAGCACTGTCCTCAGGAGTCCTGAAGTTGGGGGGTCTCAGAATTGATCAGTTATCTGTCAATTACCCCAGGGTGCTGAGGCAACCATTCACTGTTGTTTTGGGGGGCTTACATTTATCACAAATCAAAGCTCCTCCAATTGAGATCTACTTCGGAATTTTATTACTTTGTTGTAGTAGTTTGTGTGCTTTCTTATTTTTGTACTTAGAGCTTTCCAAAAAAGCACAGTATGTTTAGCTTAACAGCAGCATTTTGGTCAATATGATTTGATCAAGGCAGATTTCTATTTGTTCTCACTATTGTGTACTGTGAGTCTATTTTGTACATTTTCTTCTCAAAATCAAAGACACATAATCTATTCACCAAGGCCACATGAAACTTTTTAAAAGCCTGTTCCAGTGACAGGAACAAAATACAAATACTAAGTTTCTTTTTATAAGAGAAATAAATGTCATATCCCCCCAAATGTTAAGAGAAAAAAACAAGAATACTTATAATATGAATTCTGATACAAACCAATTACGGGCAAAAATGTGACTGTTTCATTGCTGTTTTATTGGTTTAATAGTAGTGTGTTACATTCAGGAATGATATCTCCATTACTTGGAAGGACAAATTTGAATCATACGCAGAATTTCTTGGAATTCATTTAATTTCCTGTGTTTTATCTTTTTGATGACTTCTGTAGAAGGTCTATTTAGAAAGTTTCTCCATTGGTAATGGCCCAAAGGGCAAAGGAAGATTCTTTTTTAATGCTTTGTGAGTTGCGAAGAGGAAGGCATTTCACAGAGTTAACTCCCATACCGAAGAGTGACTGAACAAAGGGGACTGGAGTGGAGAATGAGTGGGGGAGGGTAGTGGGCGTGGGGAGCGGGGATTAGGGTTCATCTGCTTCATAAGACACAGCGATAATGTGTTTTCCAGTGTTAGAGGTGAGAATGAATGATGTCAAGCCCAGTTATCTTAACTGGGTCAGAGAAATAAAATAGACTTCAGAAATTAAATAATAGGTAACTTGTACACATTAGAAAACAAAAAAGATCACATCATTAAAGGTTCTCAGAAATAAGATAAGCATTTCCTTGCTTGCCAAAGAAACCTGGGATGGCAAAGAGACAGACCTTAGCTCTCCACACCTTACCTCGCAGCCTCCCAAACCTTCCTCACACAAATTCCATAGACGGGCACAGCTGGCATTGGCCACAAAGGCAGCTGAAATGAATAAAACAGCTTCCTCCTAGATCCCTGGATACCTGTGCAGTGCATTTCCAAAGGACTACAGGCTTTCCACGCTGTGGATCCATCCTGTTCGCCTTTCTTTCCTGCAGGAAGAAAGAAATCCAAACGAAGGAACCATGAGGTGGCTGGGAACACTGCGTCTCCATTCGCAAAGCAGAAGCCCTTCAGTGGTGCCCTGGAGCACGCTCGTCAAAGGTGTGACGCCTCGGAAGAAGCGATCGTCTTATCTGGTTGGTAGGAAGCACAAAAGTTGATTCCGAGGAGACTGGAATCTTTGCTAAACATAGACGAAGGAGTCAGAGCCTCACTTAAGGAAGAATTCTACTTCCAACTAAAGCACACAGGCCACAAATCTGCTTCAGGGATTATGTGTTGAAATTTTATCCCCATCAAAAAAGTGCAAAAAAAAAAAAAAAAAAAAAAAAAGAAAGAAAAGAAAACGTTCTGTTTTTACCATTACAAATGCCTCAACTCCTAGCAAACTTCTTACCCCGAATGTCTTAGACTTCTTGGTTTGATGAAGCACAGATTGACTTATAATTTAACTTGACAGAGATTCATGGAGAATAATTATACCGAGAGCACCGTCCTGAGAACTCCTTCCCCTGCCACCAACGATGAAGGAGCCCTACTGGACGTTAGGCATCTTTAATTGTCCCACTGAAGAAAGACCACGCTGTGCCCATTTGGACTTCACCACAGGCGTACCGGGCCGGAAGCGGGAGCGTGGTCATCTTTCTCATCCCGAGCAGCCTCGCAGCCCAACCCCGGACATCGGGCGGGGTGAGACCGTACAGAGGGCCCGCCTGGCGGTGTGACTCCCTAAGACCTGGAGGTAGAGGCGATCGGGGCTGCCACAAAAGGAGTAGCCACAAACACCTCACGAACTGAAATCTCAAGATCAGAGTTATCAGGATCCACTTTATTGGCTGTACAAATAGACTCACAGAGAGCGGGTGTCCAAGAATACAAAATTTCAGTAAAGAGGAATAAATTAAAGAGATCTATTGTACAACATAGTGACTAAAGTTAATAACAATATTTTAACTACCTTAAAATTGCTGAGACAATAGATTTTAAGTATTCCCATCCCACATACGCACAAAAGATAATGTAAGATAATGCATAGTTTGATTTAGTGCATACGTATTTCAAAATCATTTATATGTCATAAATATGTACAAATTTTATTTGTCAATTAGAAAAGAAAAAATGAAAGAATAGACTCATCCCTTCACGGTTGGCCTCAGAGAAATTTGAGTTTGAATATTCTTGCAGTAGAGCTGTCTGAGTCAGGCAAAACTCTGCTCTGGTTAAACATGCGGTGCTTTGTTGTACAATTCTTTTCTTCGACAGCTTCGATTTCTCCTTGTGCTTCTTTAATCAGCTAAGTAGATGGGCTTCCCCGTGGTGCTCTTTGAATCCTGCACAGAGGCTCCATCCCGGACGCCGCCGTGCAGAGGCCTCAGCCAGGCCCGTGTCTGTGTCCGAATCTCCCGACCTCCTCTAACACCCGCTCCTGTGCACTGCGCCGGTTTCCTTCCTTCCTTCCTTCCTTCCTTCCTTCCTTCCTTCCTTCCTCTCTCTCTCTCTCTCTCTCTCTCTCTCTTTCTTTCTTTCTTTCTTTCTTTCTTTCTTTCTTCCTTTCTTTTTCTTTCTTTCTTCCTTTTTCCTTTCTTTCTTTCTTTCTTTCTTTCTTTCTTTCTTTCTTTCTTTCTTTTCTTTCTCTTTCTTTCTTTCTTCCTTTCTTTCTCTCTTCCTTTCTTTCTTTCCTTCTTTCTTTCTATCCTTTCTCTTTCTTTCTTCTTTCTCTTTCTTTTCTTTCTTTCTCTCTCTTTTTCTTTCTTTCTTTCTCTCTCTCTCTTTCTTTCTTTCCCTCTCTTTCTTTCTTTCTTTCTTTCTTTCTTTCTTTCTTTCTTTCTTTCTTTCTTTCCCTCACTTTCTTTCTTTCTTTCTCTTTCTTTCCAAGGAAGGAATCACACTCCCCCAACTCAGTTTTGATGTTTATATTTTATTTAGTGCTTCAGTGCATGTGTCGTGGGCTGGGGTGCATCTGTATCAGCTCAGGAACTGCTGCCTACCTCCCAGCTCCTTTACATCCTAGAAAAAGATTCTACTGAATTCAGAGACTTTGTAAAAGGAGATCCAACTTTTAGCATAACAGACTTGGTTTATCCTGATCATGTGATCATGTGGATTCATTCTAGAATCCAAAGCTATTGCTTCCCCAGTGGGTACCACTATGTATAGAAAAATCCTGTTTATTAGAATCAGTAGATTTTGATCACTGGAAGAGAAAATTGGCAGCCTTGAAGCCAGGCAGGGAACACAGCAAGTGAGTCTGGTTAGGTGAAAGGCAACAGGGAGAGAAACTGCAGTCTTGAACCCTGCCTTGTGCCACTCACATTCCATTTTTATTTTTTATTTATTTTTTTATTATTTATTTATTTGTGGGTACCGGGGGTCGAACTCAGGACCTTGTGCACCAGCAGGCGCCCGTGCCACTGAGCGATATCACCGGCCCCTTTTTCGTATGTGGGCTCCGGGAGTCGAGCTCAGGACCTCGTGCTTGCCAGGCAGGCGCTTACGCCGCTGAGCCATCTCACCGGCCCTCACATCCCATTTTTAGAAACCACTGAGGTCAAAGCAAACCGTGTGCAGGCTGACCAGAGCCCACCAGGCTACCAGCCAATCAGCCAGATGTTCTCAGCTGGGTAGCAGGAGGTAAAATATGGACAGAACGAAGTTTGCTCAAGGACGCAATTCTTCTCAGTGCAAAGTCAGGACTAGACCGGCATTCGGTTTCTAATTCCAAGGTCAGAGTCCTTGTCCTATTCTGGCTCTGGTTCTTAAAAAAATCCTTTAAAAATAAAGAAGGGCCCACTTCCATATTTCCCTCAGTAAGTTAAATGTGGTCAGACCCCTTTGTTCCTTCAGCAGGGAATTCGGAACAGCATCAGCATGTGGATAAATTGTCCGAGGTCCCAACAGAAAGGCGGGCCCGGGCAGCCTTAATGAAGAGGCCGGTGGCTCTTACGTAAGTGCTCAGCTCAGGTTTCCCACCTCAGCAACCTGAACTGCCTCAGAAGCCTTGTAAATCACTGAGCAGTCGGAAAGTCACACCTGGCTCCCAGGGAGAGAGCTCCAGAAGCCCTGACCCCGTCACTTTCCAGTCCTGGCAGGCCGAGGCCAGCTTTTTGCCTACACAGCACACTGTGGTGACTTTGGCTCAGCTAGCAAAGCCCGGGCAGAGTCACTTGGACACGTAAACCTTGGCTGGCCGTATCATGTGACTCCTGAAAGACCAGGGTTTGCTTCTGGCTTCTCAGGTGCACTACGTCTGTCTCAAAGGACTTTGATTCTGCAGGAAAGAAGCAGTGTGGGGTAGGGGCAAGGATACAGTTTTACAAAAAGACAGATCTCCTTGTCAATGTCTTTCTACTGCCTCAGTCAGTCAACAAATGGCTTTTGAGTATCCACTGTGCCAGGCACTGTTCAAGGCTCTGAGGAGACAACAGTGGGCAAAACAGAAAAGTCCCTGCCTTCACGAGGTTTACGCTTTAGTTGCGGGGAGGACTGACAGTAAATAAAACAAGCAATTCAAAGAGATATGATTGACAAATACAATGAATGTTTAAATTAAGAACATTTATTACAGTAAAAGACACATTACCATTAATCCCCCTCAAAATACTCCCCCTTGCTTTGCCACACTCGTCCTATCATTCTTGCCACTTTCTGAAGCAGTACTGGAAGTCTGCCTTTATGAGTGTCTCTTTTCTTTTCTTTTCTTTCTTTCTTTCTTTCTTTCTTTCTTTCTTTCTTTCTTTCTTTTTTTTTTTTTTGACAGGGCCTCGCTATGTAGTTCAAGCTGGCCTTGAATTCATGGAGTAGCCCAGGCTACACTCATGGCAACCCTCCTGCCTCAGCCTCCGGACTGCTGGGATTACAGGTGTGGACCACCACACACTGCTATGATCGTCTTTAGTTGTGCTGTCATGGCTGCTTCCTTGCCCTGAATCGATTAAAAACTTTTACCTTTCATGGTCATTTTGACTTGGGGAGGAGCCCAAAGTCCTGAGGTGCTGGATCTGGTGACTAACATGGCTCAGGACACAGCGCAGTGCTTTTATAAACCTGCCTTTCATTGGCTGGCACTTGGCACTTGGCAGCAGCAGTCTTCCCTGTATTTTTTATCACGCTGGCTTCCAGGACTGCTTTGGAAAGTGGCAAGAATGATGGGATAAATGTGTTCAAAGTGACGCAGAGTATTCTGAGGGGGTTAATGGTGATGTGTCTTTTACTGCAAAATTTTTTTAAAAAAATTTAAATATTCATGGTATATTTTGATAACACTGCATATCCAGTATGTTTGAAGGTGATGGGGGCTGGGGATGAAATTAAGTAAAAATGGAGAAAGGAGAGTACAGTGTAAATTGTGTGTTTAGAGGAGACACACTGATCAAAGACGGGAAGGAGTGAAGGAGTGTGCGAGGAAAAACAAGGCCAACTTCTTCCGCAGGGAATAGGGTGGACCGGAAGTGGGAGAGGGTCCATTGAAAGAAGCAAGGAGAAAGCGTTTGCAATCGCCTGGAGTGAAGCAAGTGAAGAATCTCCTGATGGGCTGAATGAGGACTGAGAGGGAGAGGGGACTGTGAGGAGTGAGCCCGAAGTGTGTGGAGCTGGAACTGCGATGGGAGGTCCGTGGGAGGAGATGTTTGCAGGGAAAGACGGAGATTTGGGAGTTTAATTGTGGAAACATTAAGTGGAAATGCTGAATAGACAATTGCATAAAACCTGAAGCACCGGACAGAGCCCTAGACTGAGGACATGAATGTGGGATCACGTCAATGGTGTTTAAAACTGCAAGATTCGAGATGTCACCAAAGAGTGATGGCAGATGGAGGAGAGGCTCTAGGGCCTGTGCGGAGGACTGCACGGAGCGCATGGGAAGGGCAAGCTGCCTCAGAGGAGCTGGTGCTGCAGTGGGTGCTTGGAGCAGGACCACGACACTCACTCTTCAGCTGCTGACAGGTGGCAACCTGACCCGCTCCAGGAACTGGACGGTCTGTGTCTATGTCCGGTCCAGCTGGGGTACAAAGCCCAAGCCCTCTGTCTAACTCCTGGCAGCTCTGCTGCTTCTCCCAGCTCCAGAATGCTGAGGCTGAGGCCCCCTTTCACCTACTTTGCTTCTGAACTCCTCCCTCCGCCGATCCTGCTGCCTCCACTCCCTGCTGGGGTTGTTTCTAGTAGCATTCCCACATGCTCCATTCCAGGAGATTTCCCCGGGGAGTCTGACCTGAAACAGTGGCTTTGGGGCATAGCACTTACTTCGACAGTTCGCTTATTTGTAGTGAGGTAATAATTATACCGACTCTGCAGGTTTGTTGTAGGAATAAGAGAGGGATATGTAAAGTGCTTCGGACAAAGCCTGGGTACGAGTAGTACCACTCAAAAGCTGGTAGGTACTGAGGGGCCATGGAGGTGCTCAGGAGGGCAGGGTCCTTTCCCTGGAAGGCCCCAGACTCCATTCAGATGCTAACACACCCTCCACTTCTGCTATCCTCATTACACTACCCTGTTCTATTCTGTAACTGCATATTTAACTTTCTCTCACCTCTCTTTCCTGCAAGATCCATGTCTGTCTCATTCACGCTGGTATCTTGGGGACTATCATGTCATGGACATTCCATAAATAATACATGCAATTGAATGAATTGACATCTGCCTGGGTTTATGAACCAAAGCCTGGCCGAGGTTGGCTCAGCTCTGGGAATTATACCCAAGTGACCACTTATGAGGAAATTTGATGTAGTCCCAAGAAACCCCAAGAAGACTATTCATCCACCAACCCATCCATCTATCCATCACCTGAAAAATTATTTCTAGAATACTACTTTGTGGCAGGCACTAGAAAGACAATAGTGAAAAGCTCTTAAAGCCAAGGGGTGAAATAAACAATGAACAATAAGCAGATTAATCAAACACTGTGAGACCTGCTATAGGAAGAAAAAAAGGAGGGAAAAGGGCAGGGAATCTCATTTGGACAGTGATCAGGGACTCATCCAAGAAGGAGAGATTTAAGATGAAACAGAAAAAAATGAGTAGAAGCCCATGATGGGAAGGTAAAGGTGTTTAAGACCAAGATATATCCTGAGGCGGGCAGGAGGTTGGCGACATGTTGAAGAAAGGAGAAGAAGCCGGCATAAGGAGAGCAGAGGGAGGCAGAGGTGAAGCAGGACGGGTGGGCCAGGTCATGCAGCGCTGCGAACAGTTTATGCAGAGCAGGAATTCAGTTTAAGAGTGTCATTTTTGGCCACATTTAAGAGATAGATTGGATGGACTGGAGAAAGCAGGTGAAAGGGGAGGATGATCTAGTTAGAGGTTGTTTTGAAAAACAGTGACAGTGCAGATGGAGAAAAGTAAATCTCCATTTATATTTTGAAGGCAGATATGACAGGACTTATTAAAAGAGGAGGTAAGGGAAATAAAGAATCAAGAATGGCCCTTAGGTTTAGGGCTTGATCATTAAATGAATAGTGATGCCAGCAGCAGAAAGGAGAAAGGCTGAGGAAGGAGGGCAGGGTTTGGGGAAAGAACCAAGAGTTCCCTTTGGAAATGTCCCCTGCTGTGTGACAGCCAGCTGCAGTTGTTTCCCTCCCTGGCCCTGCCTTGGATACGAACAAGACTCTGTGGGATTTCCTGCAGTTCGTGGGCCCCAGGGAAGCCTGGCAATGCAGGGCCTGCAATGCTGGGGGTGGGTACTGAGAGAACAAAGCCTAGAGCAGCACTCGTCTCCAGCAGAGATCCACACTCAACGTTCTCGGAAACTGAAGGGCAGGAGCTCCGTGTCTGCAGCGAGTGACGGGAGGGAGAAGCGTTACCCAGTCAGGAAGAGAGCTCAGGCCAGCGCTCGGCAGGCTGCCCTGGATGCCATGAGAAAGGTCCGCCATCCCACATGCCACGGGAATGGAAACCAGATTTGAAAGCCTGCACGGGTCCGCCAGCTGGGCACCATTCAGACATCTGTGGACAATCAGCAGCCTCCTCGTGCATTTGGTCCTAATCACAGTGGACTCCATGCTAAGAAAAGTAAATTCTTTCAGTGACCACTGGTCTTTGAAATCCACAAAGTATGCTTTGTGGCTTGCCTGGCTTCTGAGGGTCTAGGGTGGTGACGAAGGTGGCCTTCAGCACTGTACCCTCACATAAGCCCTGGGGGATCTAGAGCACTGAGCCACCAACCATTTCTTTTTTCAGGCAAGGGTCAGGATCAACACAAATTCTAATGCCCTTTAGCCATGAGCATCATGGAAATTCTGTCACTTGTCAGCCAAGGTCACAGAGCTGCCAGTCCTTGGCCTGGGGCCTCTCTTTGCCACTGTGACTTGGCCAGTTCTCAGTGCAGCCCAAGACTGCATTTCCTATCTGTTGGGGATGAAAGGAATTTTCTATTTACCTCCACATTGCAGCACTAGGTGAGATTGTTTTAAGCAATCTACTCCCCCCATAATAGGGCTGTTCCCCTTGGTCATGAGAAACCTCCAATCATCATGGACAACAGCCAGATCGTACATAAAAAGAGAACTCTGCCTCCAACCTACAGCCACCTGCCCAGGAAACCAACACCTTATCTACAGTAGACAGTCCAGGAAGCCATGTGTTCTAAGTCTGACCTTTACAGGTAGCCAGAGTTTTATCGCCAGTGACCACCCTGGAAGCTAAATAGTAACCTCCATAACGATCAGCCCCATAAGACCAGGACTTGGCCAATAATGACAGATTTCTTAATTTTTATCCCTGCTTCCAAATTAGGATCAGCCAGAGAAAGCCAAATGTGTACCTCTGACCAATCCATATGAGGCCCCGCTTCAAGTGGGCCTGCCTACAGCTTTCCCATATCCACAGGCTCCAACGTGCAGAAATCTGCCTCTTTTCCACTATGAAGCTTTCCCCTTCTTCTCCCGGCCTTAGTCTCTGGCCCAATATAAGTGATGATGGCTGTGCCCTGTGCTATAGCCAGCTTTGAATAAAAACCTTTTCTCCCTTGGTTGGTTTTCATTTATTTTCTCAGCCATGTATTCATATTTCCTTTATGAATTTCCAAAAATAACTCAGTAGTGCATTTGGCCACCATATTGAGCCTTAGTGTTTTCGTCAATGCTCAAGTCAAGCTGCTATAACACAGAGGCCCCAAAATACTATGTCTCCAGTAAGACAGAAGTCCATTCCCTCCCACACGTGTCTGCAGGGAGAGGTGGTTAAGGTGGGAGGGCCACTCTGCTCTTGAGGCCGCTCGAGGACCCAGAGGCCATTTCCCTCGTTTCTCTACTCCTGCCTGGGGTGCTCCATTTGCCCACATGACAGGCGCTAACTCAGCCCCACCACACTGTGATTGGGTCAGGGTAAGGAGGCGAGGAGGAGGATTTGGGAGATGGGAAGTTTCCTTTCCCAGCAGGTGATCTGCAAGTTGTATGCATCACTTTCCCTTACCGCTGGCCAGAGCTTGGCCAAATGGCCTCAGCCAGCTGCAGGGAGATTCAGAAATGCAATCTGCATGGGTGCCCCGCAAGACTCGGTCCTATTACTAAAACAAAGAATGAACAGGAGGTGGTGGAAAGCAACAGAGGGACCCCACTACACCAACATCATGCTGGGTACTAAGACATTTTTAAAAAATCAAGCTTGCCCTCAGCAGTGAGTAGTCCACAATGATTCACGTGGAAGGGAAAGACTAGATCTTTAACCCTGCAATTAAGACTTACCATGCTCTGGCTTTACCCTTTTCTCCAAAGATCCGGGCCCTTCGCCTCCCACACGCAGCAGCCAGCCATCTTGATCCACACCCAGGTTATTGTGAATAAGAGTCACTTTTGAATTCAAATTAATTCCTTTCGATATTTATTCCAGCAAACTATTTAAAAAGTTTTAAAGTCTTACCTTTCAATGCTGGGAAGGGAGTGGATGGCACCTCCTGCCTCCCACATGGTTGGGCAAATATTTCCCCACCATGGCATTTGCTGCTCTGTGTGGCCCCTAACTCTTAGTTGCCTGCTCTTTTACCCAGCTGTGAGTTCACCCCAGGACCCATTCTGTCTTTTCCAGCATCATATTCTCAGCACCTCACCACCCAGGCACGCAGAGTGATGGTAACAGTTTAACCCCCCGGCCCCACCACCTCTTAAACAGCTTATCAAAAGACTCCTTCCACACCTCTTCCTGAAAACAGTTCTGGGAAGTACCACTTTCTTCATCCCATTCCACTTCAGGAATATCGAGGCATACCTTACAGACCACTGTCATCCCCTGAGCTTGGCTTTCACTTCACATAGCTCAGAAACACTCCCGCTGGCTCACCCTGGCAGCACAGCCTTATCCTGCCAGTGCCAGAGCGAGCCCACGTCTGTCTCTCTCATGCCCAAGACCTGGAATATTGATGGGAAAGCAGCACCAAAAAGTCACCTGCATTGCACACCTCCTGGTCTCCAAAGAAACAAATTAGGGTTTAAAATAAGACAAACGGCCTGAGTAGGAGTGGGAAGACTGCCAACTACAATCTTTAACTCAAGGTCGCTTATTAAAAGAGGAAGAGGGCTGGTGAGATGGCTCAGCGGCTTAAGCGCCTGCCTGGCAAGCGCAAGGACCCGAGTTCGACTCCTGGAACCCACATACGAAAAAGGGGCCGGTGATATCGCTCAGCGGCACGGGCGCCTGCTGGCGCGCGAGGTCCTGAGGTCGACCCCCCGGTACCCACACACACAAAAAAAAAAAAACAGGAAGAAAAGAAAACTTGAACTGTTTCCGTTTTTAAAGAAACCAAATGTTTGATGTGAATTCTGACCTAAAAAAAAAGTTAGGGAAAAAGAGAAAGGAAGAAAAGAGTTACTGCTCATGATTTCAATGCTGTGACCCAAGAGTTATGTTAAGTCAGCCCAGTGGTTCTGCGGTGGGGTAGGGACTGTTTTCATTCACCTTGGGCCCTACCTAGCTGCTGGCTGGTTGCAAACCAAGGTCACTGCAAACCAAGGTGCGCGGCCTCGCTTTTCCCAGATACGGGAAATCCACAGACTTCCTGCACTGTACCCTGGAGGAGCTTTCCCCAGCTTGATCCAGTCTCAGTAATTTGGGGGGGGCGGTATTTATCTCTTTACATTTAAATGATTACATTGTTCACTATTCAATACCTGCAAAGACCTGAGAGAGTCCCATCCTTTAGCATTTCCAGCCCCCCTCCATCTGCTAATAAGAATCAGAGCTACGGTTGAGTTAATCCTTTTGGAAGTTTAATTATTTCGTGTGTGCAGTAACCATCCTGGGATGATGACTGCTCCACTGACATAACAGAAGCCCAGAGCGGATGAATAGAAGTTGCATACTTTGCAACAGCAGGAAGTAATTTTGGCTTATCCTTCTCTCTAAGAAGCTTGCACATTCTTTAATATCTGAATTTCAAAGGCAAGGACCAAGGTGGTGCCGGATTTGTTAATGACTTAACACACTTTGTCGGAGTACAGCTCTATGAATCACTGTGCTCGTAGGAGCAGGAAGAAGGGGGAGATGGTTAAGAGAAAATCGGGGGGTAGGTGGGAGCAAACGGAAACTGTGGGAGGTGTCAGGCTTGCAGGCAAGCACCCGGGACGAGGTGCACTGCGCACCTACGCTGATTCTCACAGCGGTGAGTAGATTTATGTGCCCCTTCCCCACCCTACCCCACGGCACAGAGCTGCCAGCCTCCTGGGGGTGGGGAGTGTGGTGTCCGCTGGCTTTTCCACTTTTCCAGGAAGCACGAGACTACAGTCCTGCAGGAAGATGCACCTAGCAGAGAAGGAAGGCAGAAGTAGTGACTCACTCATGATGAAAGTTCCCCAAGTCTAAGTGAAATAAGAAACAAAGGTAATTATTTTTAGATGGATTGATTGATTGATAGATTGGTATATATAGATAGAGAGATGGATGACGGTATAAGATTCTCAATTTACTTGGGGAGAAAAGCTGGTTCTCCTATTGAAATTATGTTTCTATCACTTATTTGGGGGTCAACAAGTTTTGTTATAAAGGAATGACAGAAGTTAGGGGTTTTGGGCTTTGGTTTTTAGTCTTTCACTTGGCAAGATTACAAGTTGACTACCCTATGTTGGTTTCACACACATGCACACCCTCACACACTTAAGTTTAAATTTTACTGATTTGGACCTAAAAACCTCTGGTTTACAATTCCATTTCTCAGTGAGCACAAGAGGGCCCAGGGACATAAATCTCCACAGCCCTCTCAGGTGACTTGGAGGACATGCCTGAGAATATCTCTGATCCTTTTCTTTGATGAGACTAGCCACTCAACATTCTTTGAAAATGGAATTTACAAATGGGACTACATCAGATTAAAAAGCTTCTGCACAGAAAAGGAAACAATTAATGAAGAGATGACCTATGGGATAAGAAAAGATCTTTGTTAAATATTCTTCTGATAAAGAATGAATATCTAGAATATATACAGAACTCAAAAGAATGAACATCCCTAAAACAAATAATCCAATCAGAAAATGATTAGATGAACCAAATAGACACTTTACAAAAGAAGCACAAATGCCCAATAAGTATATGAAAAAATATCCAACGTCTTTAGCCATTAGAGAAATGCAAATCAAAACTACATGGAGATTTCATTTCATCCCAATTGCTATTGTCAAGAATATGAAAAACAATAAATGCTGGTGAGGATGCAGGAAAAAGGAACCCTCCTACACTCTTGGTGGGAATGTAAATTAGTACAGCCACTATGGGATTCAGTGTGGAGGTTCCACAAGAAACTAAAAACAGAAATACCATTTGATGCTGCTATAACTTCCTCCGTATATTCTCAAAAGAATTAAAGACACACACTACAGTGATACCTGTATAATACCTATATTTATAGCAGCACAATTCACAATAGTTAAGCTTTGGAAACGGCCTACATCCCTGTCAAGAGATGAACGGATAAAGGAGATGTGAAATACATGCACATACACACACACACATACACAGTAAGATATTATTCAGTCATAAAGAATGAAATTGTGTCATTTACAGGATTATGAATGGAACAGGAGACAATCAGGTTAAGCAAAATAAGGCAAACTCAGAAAATATCATGTTTTCTCTTATATAAGAAAACTAGATAGATGATAGATTAGATAGATAGACAGATAGATGATAGATAAAATAAAGGAGAGATGACTAGAAATGAGAAAAAAGAATTTTGGAGATGAGTAAGAGGAAGGGGGGAAATGGGATTGAAAATGATCCAGATATGTTAAATACATATATCAATTTCCCAAAATGAGCCTCACCATTCTGTATTACTAACATGCAGTAAAAAGAAAAGAAGAAAAGAGAAAGAAAGGAAGGAAGGAAAGAAGGAAAAAGGGAAGGAAGGAAAAATAAAGAAGAAAGGAAGGGGAGTTTGAAAGGAGACTAACTGGAGTCCAAGGAAGTATGTGGACCTCAACCACAAAACCCCAGGTTTTCACTTCTGCAGTGCATACAATAGCAGGGAAAAGTAAGCGCTCTAGAAGTGCTTTTCCTTGTACAGTGATGGTGATGGTAAGTTTATAAGGGATTGCTTTAATTTTGATTTCCTTGATGGGCTAAACTGTCTTGAAACTTAGCCAAATATTTGCCCAAATAAGATCACTGAGGTCTATGCGGATACGGCCTGTGTTGTAGGAATCAGTGTGTACACAAAACAAGCAGACTCCGACCACAAGTGAAGTCTGTGAGCGCATGGCTTAGGCCGGACTCAGGTGGGCAATTCTGGCCTCAGCTGAGCCTGCTTACACGGCTTGACCAAGACGACTCAGCTTGCAGCCGCGTGGTTTTCTTTCTCTAGGTTAAGTGGGCATGGTCCATAATGACTCCAGAGAAGCAGGAGGGTGAGTGGAAAGGCACACCGCACTTTCCCAGCCTCTGCTATCTCATACTTGCCGACATCCCATTTGCTAAAGTAAGCCCTGTAAGCCAGTCCAGAATTGAGGGGCAGGGAGCTGCAAATTTACATGATAAATGATGAGGATGCAGGAAGGAATGAGGAATTGGGACTACAGTAGTCTTCTTTATCTATGGGAGATACATTCCAAGACCCTCAGTGGATACCTGAAACTGGGGATTGTACTGAGCCCCATATTTTCTGTTTTTCCCTATACAGAGTGTCTTAGTCATTTTCCTGTCACTAGGACAAAATCTATGACTCTCACAGCTTAAAGAAGGAGAGGTTCATTTTGGCTCATGGTTTCAGAAGTTTCAGTCCATGGTTGGGTGGCTCCAAGGCAGAAATGGCAGGGTAGAAAATGTATGGCAGAAGAAAGTTGCTCAAACCATGGCAGACAGGAAGTGCAGAGAGACAGAAGGAGCTGGAGATAAGAATACACCCTTTCAGGTCATGCCCTCAAGTAAGCCACTTCCAACCAGGCGCCATCTCCAAAAAGCACGTTCAGCTACTGAACTTGTCAATGGATGAATCCACTGATGAGTACAGCACCTGTGATCCAATCACCCTCCAAACACGTGGCACATTTGGGGGACATTTTAGATCTAAACCATAACACACATACCTATGATACAGTTTAGATTATACATTAGGCACAGTAAAAGATTAACAAGAAAAACTAACAATAACAGAACAGTTATAACGATGTACAGTAATAAAAGAGATTTCACCACACTATTCAGGACTGCATGCAGTTTAAAACTCATGAATTGTTTCTTTCTGGAACCTTCCACTTCATACTTTTGGATCATGGTTGACCTCAGGTTACTCAAACCACAGAAAGCAAAATCATTGACTTGGAGACTAGCGTGTGAAGGCCATCTACTACACTCTGCTCTGTAGGCTTCCACTGAGAGGGAATCTGAATTTGGAAGATGAGTCATGAAGATGACACCTTCCCTCTCGCTTTCCTCCTGCACACCTGCGCTCCCCCAGCAGGCAGCCCTGTGAAACTGGCTCAGGCAATGGATGTGTCTGTGAAAAATTATCAGCAAATAACAACAAGCGCCTCTCTGGAATCCCTCAGTCATGGGGAGTCCTCACAGCTGCTTGATTGTAGCAGCACTGTTCTTCCCTGGTCCCGCCCCCAGGAGAAGCTGTAGTGCTTCAGGCTGGGCGACTGTGTTTGTGAATGGAGCTGCATCCCCGGTGAGAAGGAATCAGGGAGGCAGGGCCTAAGGGACAGCAGCCACGCACTGGGCCATTTGGCTTTGATCTATGACTTTGTCACTTCCTGGCCAAGGGTCTGGGGACTCCGTATGTTTTAGCTTTGGCTTCACCTGGATGCTGAATCAGTAAATTTAATTTCCTGGGAAAGGAAATCTGATTGGCTTTGCTTGGGCCAGATTCCACTCCTGCCCCAAGAGGCAGCAGAATGAGAAAACAGGGCTACTGTGCGCCCAGGCTCGTCTCCAAAGGTCAGTTCATTGTCAGCAGGACGAATAAGCCTGAGCAATATCGATCAAGTGATTTCACCTCCCAGAGCCCGTTTCCTTATCTTGATAATGGAGGGGCTATTAGAACCCAGCTCTCTGGGATACGGTAAATATGGAATAATTTCAATGCATTAATTAATAAGAATATAATAATAAACAAGGGAAACGCCTTTCTGTGAACCACAAAACCATATAGAATATTAATTCCATGCTTCTTATATAACAAGTCCTTTCATTCATATCCTGTGAAATTACTCAGAAAAGGGGGGGTCAAGTTTAAGATCAGGCAGAAGTGCCCAGCCTGCCGCTGCTTCTAAACCCCTGGCACATTTATTGCAGGCAGTGCTCAGATAACGTTACTATCCAAAGCTACAGAAAATATTTTTAAGTTATCTTTAGTTTTTCTTAATTTTAGTATAGTCTATTGGTATTGTAAATTCTTCAAACCACATAGAGTAACAATTATATGAATAGTATAGAATACTATGGCATAGTATGTTGTTGAAACATATTCGGTACCGAGACAAAATATTCCCCATACCCACCTCACTCCCACCCTGAAACCCCCCAGACGACGCTGGCACAGTTTGGGACCTTCCCTTGGAAGCGGCTTCGATGGCAGCGTGCGTGCCACGTACACAGACGTGGATTGAGGGTTCTCCTTCAAAGTGGAGCCACACGGTGTATCCTCTCTGAACTCGGCCTTACTGACTTGCCCCGAGTCACCCACAATGCATAAGATCTGGCACTCTTTCACCTCTCCTCAGTGTCCCCTTGCATGGTGCACCCCAAAGTATCTACTGCCAGGTAGACAGATATATTATTACCTGGATAGATACATCTAGAAAAAGCCAGGTGTGGTGGCACACCCTTGTAATCCCAGTACTTGGGAGGCTGAGGCAGGAACATTACTGCCAGTTCGAGGCCAGTCTGGGCTACATAATGAGTTCAAGGCCAGCCTGAATTACATAGTGAGACCCTGCCTCAAAAAACTTAAATAAATAAATAAATAAATAAATAAATGTTAGAATCAAAACCGAACTTTGTTCTTTTTCTTTGAATCTTTTTTATTTCTTTCCTCAGAACATTCCAAAAGCCTTTGGAAAAGAGGGAAGTGGTGGGAAATCCATACAGAAGCAAAGGAAAATAAACCAGCTCTCACCTGGTACACGCTGGGCCCTGACAGGAAGTCAGATCTTGGCAGCGTGGGCGGCCCCTCTAGTATCCTGAGGCTCGGTGAATTCACGTGGAAAGGGTAGCGGTTCCATCTTTATTTTCAGATGTAAGAAGCACAGTATCAAGATGCGTTAAGAGACACAGTTCGAATGACTAGCCTGGAAGTTTCTACGCATTGTGAGAGCCATAAATACACCCTGAATTCATGCTCTAAGGCACCGTGGCCGGATGCAGCCTTTTTCCTCCTGCCTGTCTGCCCCGGAAGCGGGATTCGCTCAGTTTCCCTCCGGCAACTTCTCATCAAACCAAGATATGGGAAGAGGTCTTTGGTAAGGGGGGAGGAGTGACAGTGAACCAGTTAGCATTCTACTCACTAGAGTAATGCAAAATAGAAGCTAAATAAATAATTTGTATGTTATACTGCAAAGATGAGTGTTATGGATAAAATGAATTAGGAAAGGAGGGTGGGGCGGGGTAAGGTTAGTTTTCCTGCTCTTGGCAGTGTGACAGTCACTTGATTGTGTCAACCTGAGTAACGAACACCCAACTAAACTGGATCAGCACAGTTCGGGTGTGGCCGGAGGGACTTACTGAAGACAGAAGGCGCCCACTCCGGTGCGACAGCGCCAACTGATAGGCTGCGGGCTGAACGGCGAAGGGAAACGGAGGGAGGCCGCTTCAGTTTCTTCCAAGGGGCTCCGGTCTCCACCTTCACCATGGAGGTCGCCTCCTGGGTTCTGGCATCCACGCTTCAGCCTTCTGCCGAAGACGCTTCGGCCCCCTGATGGGACTCGCAGGGGACACCGCGGTGAGCGCCAGGCCTCGGGTCCTGGCTTCCTCCGATCTCCAGCTCGCGGACAGCCCTTTGCTCTCTTCCACACCTGACTCCGCGGTGGCCACTGTGAGCCGATCTCGTAAATCCTTATATTCGCACGTCTTGCGTTAAGTCTGTTTCTCCAGTAAGTGCTGACTGATACAAGCAGTGTGTTAGGTTCCCGGGGCTGTCTTAAAAGTACTACGAGGCCGGTGAGATGGCTCAGCGGCATAAGCGCCTGCCTGGCAAGCGCGAGGTCCTGAGTTCGACTCCCGGTACCCACATATTAAAAAAAAAAATACTACAAACGAGGTGGCTTAAAACAACAGAAATTAATCCTCTCGCGGTTTTGGAAGCTACAAGGCAGGAATCCAGGCGTCAGAAGGGCCGTGGCCCTCCGAAAGTCTCCGAGGGAGAATCCCTTCCGCTCGCGGTGGTGCAGCAGTCTGCTGTCCCGGCCCCCGAGGCAGTTCCAACCTCGTCTCCGCCGCTGCGGCCTCGCTCCGCGCCTGTGTCTGTATTTGCACCCTTTTATAAGGACGTTGTGGCAGGGCCAATCCTCATCCGGTATGACCTCGTCGTTAAATTACTACTGTGCTTTTTATTAGTATATGTTTGTAGTACACAATGTTCACATTCTTTGTGGTGAATTGGTTTATGTACATGTCTTAATTCCTTTTTTTAATTCTCTTTCCCTTCCCTCCCTCCCCCCTCCATCCGTCTTTTGACCTCTTTCTTGTTTTTGTACATGTTTGCAATATATTTGTACTTTCCTTGAGTGGAGTTGGTACACGTACGTAACACATCTTAATTTCTTTCTTCATCTCACATCCCTCCCGCTCTTCCCCCTCCCTCCATTTCTTGACCCCTTTCACCTTTGGGAAAGATCGGGCTTTCTATGTTCTATTCTCTTTTATTTTGCTCTTTATTTATACTTTGGGTTTCTCATAAAAGAGAAACTGATATTTGTGCTTGTGTGTCTGATTTATTTATTTATTTGTGCTGTTAATTATGGTCTCAAGGTACATTAATTGTACTATAAATGACTCAAATTTATCTTTCTTTGTGGAGAGTAGTACTCCATTGTGTGTAAATACCACATTTTCTTCATCCATTCATCTGCTGATGAACATATAGGCCACTTCCAAGATTTAGCTATTATGGATTGTGCTGCTATCAGCGTGGGTATGCAAGTATCCCTGTAATGTGATGACTTTAACTCTTTCTGGAAGATACCTAGAAGGGGAATAACTGGGTCATATAGAATTTCTAGTTTCATTTTTTTGAGGAAACTTCATTCTGATTTCCAAAGTGGGTTTACTAGTTTACACTCCCACCAACAGTGGAGAAGGGTTCCTTTACCCCCACAGCCTCACCAGCACTTGTCATTGTTCGATTTCTTGGTGACAGCCATTCTTTTTGGGGTGAGATGGACTCTCAGTGTTGTACTTATTGGCCATTTGTACTTCTTCTGTAAACTGTGTACACATTTCACTTGCCCTTTTTTGGTTGCGTCTTTTATTTTGGGGGGTCTAATTTTTTTATTTCTTTATATATTCTAGATATTAATCCTCTGTCCGAGGAATAGCTGGCAAAAGTTTCTTCCCATTCTGTAGATTGGCTCTTCACTCTCTTGGTTGTTTCTTTTGCTGCTCAGAAGCTTTTAAATATGATACGATCGCATTTATTGATTCTTGGTACTATGTCCTGTGCAAGTGTGGTCCTGTTCAAAAAGTCCTGTACCTATTTTTGTCTTCCCACAGGTTACGTCTCTGTTCTAACATTTATCCTTTGATCCATTTTGATTTTAGTTTAGTGCACGGTGATAGACATGGGTCTACATTCAATCTACTGCATATGGAGAGCCAGTTTTTCCAGCACCATTTATTAAAGAGGCTGAGAGAATTTCAGTGTGTGTGTGTGTGTGTGTGTGTGTGTGTTTTAAAAATCTTTTTGGTCCCTTTGTCAAAGTTGAGTGTGCTTGGGGGTTGTTGCTGCATCCTCTATTCTGTTGCATTGAGCCTCATGTCTTTTTTTGTGTGCCAGTTACTATGTGTGTGTTTAATCACATTTGCTTTGTATGTAACTTCAAGTCCGGAGTTGTGATGCCTCCCACTTTGCTCTGTTTACCCAGGATTGTGTTTGCTACTCTGGGTCTCTTTGGGTTCCATATGAATTTTAAGATTGTTTTCTCCAGTTTTGTGAAGAATGCTATTGAAATTTTGATTTGGATTGTATTAAATCTGTATATCAATTGCAGAAGTATGGCCATTTCAACAATGTTTGTTTTGCATATTTAGGAACAGAGATATCTTTCTATTTTCTGCTTGATTTCCTTTTTCAGTTGCTATTATAGTGGCTGATACATTGCGTCAACCTGAGAAATTTGGAAGTTTAACTCAGCGACTCAGCAGGGGGCCAGGGTCCTCACTTTGTGAACTTCCTCAGCCTGTGCAAGTGCTACACCCCACCCAAGGGCAGGTAGGCTGCGCACGATATAAGGGAGGAAAAGAGGCTTGCTCTCCCCCTTTTTGCTCTTGCTGCTTTTGCTGTCGTCTGCCATCATGAACTGTTGCCCTCTGCCATGCCACCCGGCTTGGAGCCAGCCGAGTATGGACTGAAACCTCCACAAACTGCGAGCTAAATAAACCTCTCTTTCCTTAATTTTGGGTGTTGGGTATTTTGTCTCAGCAAGCAGAGAAAAGTAACTAATACAGCTATAGTTTTCATTGTAGAGGTCTTTTACTTCCTTAGTTAATTCCTAAGTATTTAATTTTTCTTGGTGCTATCATGAATTTTCTTTCCTAATTTTATTTTCAGTGGCTTCATTATTAGCATAAGGAGTGCTTCTTGATTTTTGTGTGTTGAGTTTATATCCTACTACATTATTGAGTTTGGTTATTAATTCTGAGAGCCTTCTGGTAGACTTTTTTGGTCTTGTGAGTAGAAGATCATGTCATTTGTAAATAATGATAATTTGACTTCTTCCTTTTTGATTCTTATCCCTTTTATTTCTTTTTTCTTGCCTAATCACTCTTCTGATATTTATTTATTTATTTATTTTTTGTGGGTACTGGGGGTCGACCTCAGGACCTCGCACGCCAGCAGGCGCCCGTGCCGCTGAGCGATATCACCGGCCCTTTCTTCGTATGTGGGTACCGGGAGTCGAACTCGGGCCCTCGCGCTTGCCGGGCAGGCGCTTACGCCGCTGAGCCATCTCACCGGCCCTCTTCTGATATTTAGAGTACTGCATTGAACAGGAGTGATGACAGTGGACATCCATGTCTTGTTTCTGATTTTAGAGGGAAAACATTCAGTTTTTCCCCATTTAATGTGATGTTGGCAGTAGGTTGGTCATAAGTGACTTTTATCATACACATAAAGTCCTTCTATACCTATTTTCTTTAGGGTTTTTATTATGAAAAGGATGTTGGATTTCGTCCTTATGGGACCACCCATCTCACTTTTCTCTCCTCCTTCTCATATCCCATTGAGGAATTTTTTAAAATTTTGCTGTTCAGATTCACTGGTTCCCCACTCCGCTCTACCTTTACTAGTACAATTACCAAACTTTATGAATCTCTAGATAGCTAATTAATTTTATGCTATTGCTGTTAAATACTATTCCATTGTTAGTAGAGGTAAAGTTGTTCCATTTAATAGATATTTACTGTAGGTCAATAGTAGGTGAATATTTGGTTTGTCTTAGTGTTCAAACTATAATTATTGATTTCTTTTCTATGATTAAAAAGTGGTACTTTATTGATCCTTAAGGTTTGTCACTATTCAGTCTATAATCAATGCTGCTTTTATTAGTATAGTCAAGGTGACATAGCTGTTGCTATTAATTGGTTTTCTTGGGATGCAAATATCTGTATAATCTTGGGGTCATTAACACTACTGTGGCCCATTCCTGGGAAACGGTACTGGGCCAGATACGCTGTAATCTCTCAGCTCCAGTAAATGGTTGGATCTGGGGACAGAGGCAAAGGCTAATAGCCATGCCCAGAGGATACCACTGAAAAATAGACATTAATTAAAGAGGTCTCTATACTAGAAAAAAGCTTTCCACTATAATCCATCCACAAGCCTCAACACACACAAACAGAAACATGATAAGACAAGCCAACAAAATGCCTCCAAAAACTCCCATCTCCCCAAAGCTGCTTCATGTGGCATCAAAGGTGAGGAAACCCAAAGCCACACACCTCAATTATTCAAAATGATATCAGGGTTGATAACAAAACAGATCAATAACGGATTTGTCAAGCTCACAAATGATATGGATAATAAGATATTGGGCCAAATAAACAAAATAATCAATGAATCTACAGAAGACATTCATAATAAGATAGACGAGCTAAACAAAATGATGCAAAACATACATGACCAGTGTAGAAAAGAAAGAGTACATAAAAAGTCTCCAAACAGAAATTCAGGAACTTAAAAATTCTATGGAAATTATGGGCAGCCAAAGTGACCAATGTGAGGACAGAGTTTCAGAACTAGAGGACAGGTCCATTATCAGTGACCAGTTAATGAGAAACACCTTAAAAACAACCAGAGAATATTAAAATGGACACCAGGCACCATGAATAAAGCCAAAAATAAGGCAAAACCAGAGGAAAGATTTTGCATTGCATCTAGGTAACTGACTAAGGCTTAGCACATTTAAAGAATTTCTACAAACCCTCAGCGAAAAAGAGAAATCTGAAAAATATATAAAAAGGCAACTTAGAAAAGGCAAAATACAAATAAACTTAAGAAAATACGCTCAATCTCACTAATAATCAGAAAAGTTAAAGCAGTAATATTCTTGTACATCAGATGGGCAATAATTTAAAAGTTTGATACTATTTGGATTCGGTCAGGAGGTGAGGAAACAAATGTGTTCACATAATCCCAGTGGAAGCATAAGAAATACCCTTACGCATGAGGAGGCAGGGCCGAGATATTCACTGGCCGTAACAACAGAAGTCAGGAAATGATCTGGATATCTGAGATTGGAGAATTACCAGATATACCTTAATATGTTACATTTTAAAATAAAAAGTTACCAAATGGATAGATCTTCAGCATTATTGAGAAAAGAAAGGAAACTGCAGAGACTGAAATTAGGGTACTATTTATGAAACTAGGAAAGAAAGCAAAACAGGACTACATGGTATCTATGGGTGCATATGAATATGTGCACAGCAGAAAGATCTGGAAGGGAACACACCCACTGATGACAGGAGGGAAGTGGAAGACTTGGAGGAGTGCAACTTTCACAAGAAAAATTTACTCGCATTATTACTTGAGTGCTCCAAAATGAATTATGCAAGAACATTAAAATCAATTACAAAAATTATAAGAGATCACTACAAGAATATAAGAAAGCCGGGTTTTACAGGAGGAGAGAATGTCAGCGGGTTGTCGGGAATGCTCCGTGGAGGTGGGAGTCACGGAGGGGAGGAGGAATAGGGCAGGGCTGGGATGCGCCTGTCTTAAGCAGGATGTGTTTGGAGAACACAAAAACCCCCTGTGTTGCTGGACCTTTCTAAAACTGTCCCTATAACTTTTATGACTGTAAAATAAGTGATATTTAGTTGTCAAGAAATCCAATTGATACAGAAAAATATTAGGAAGAAATAATTATCACCCACCAGGCTACCTTCCAGAGAAAACCGCCACTAACATTTGATGTGGCTTCTTCCGTGAGTGCCCCGAGCACCTGAGCACAGCTGGTGCCAGCGGTGCACCGCCCTGGGAGCAAATTCAGCCCCAGGGGTCACTCAGATGGGTGAGTGCAGTGCATTTCATTCACGGCCCCAGTTAGGCCACATTAGGGAGAGGCTACCTGAAAATTCACGGGACTGGGGATGAAAACGAAATGGGTACAAATATCTTCTGGACAAGGATAAATCAATTCCTTCCTTCCTTCCTTCCCTCCTTCCTTCCTTCCAAGAAACTTTATCCCTACTAAAATGTCCACCCCACATGTGCAGTCAGCAGAAGACCCATCTTCAGCATCATTTCCCAGGAGGTGACGAGAACAGCTTTACGGGTGCCAGGGCCTGGACTGGACCTTTCGGACTTGTTCTCAAATCAGCCCAATACATTAAGGGCAGCTAAATTTGAATGCTTGGATGGAAAATGCTTTCCTTCATTCTTTTATTTTTTTTTAACAGAAAACTGAGGTCAGATGGAGCCCTTTCTCCTGATGGGAGAAGAAGTAAGGAAGGAAGAAGGAGGAAGAGGAGGAGAAGGAGGGAGAAGGGGGGAGAAGGAGGAGGAGGAGGAAGAAGGAGGAGAAGGAGGAAGAAGGAGGAGAAGGAGGAGAAGGAGGGAGAAGAGGGGAGAAGAACGAGGGCCCCAATGGCTGCAGCACATTTATTTACACACTCGGGAGGTTGAATGTCACAGGAAACCCCTCTGCCTAAGAGCTTATCCACGTGGATTTCTGAGCCTTTTGGACAGACGCTTGTCAACAAGAAATATATTTGTGCAAGGTTTTGTGGGGAGGAAGAGCAGTTGCTGGGATGTTCAGAACTGGGGCAGTCCCTGGATTTTCCTGGCCAGCCTATATTTAGGGTAGACCCCTCACTGTCTTCCTAAGAAAGACAGAAGAACACCTGAATGTCACAGACTCAAGTCAGTGTGTTCAGACAGAGCCACAATTCTGAGGCCTTTTGTGATTGGAGGTCAGGCTCAGACTGGCTGCCGCTCACAGCCTGTGATCCTCAAGCCTTTCCTGGGTTCTAGAGAAGCACAGGGGCGGAACACGGCACCTTGTCTGTGCTGTTCTCCATCTGACAGAGTCGTAATGAGCGAAGTCTGATAGTGTGGGGAGGATTGCGCCTGATGCGAGGGAAGCCAAGACAAGTGAGACACCATCCTTATAATCTTATAAGCAACTCATAACCTAGTGGCCCAGAGAGATATGAAAGGCACCAACACTAATACAGATAGAATTACATAAATAAATTATAACAAATTTCCCCGGGAAAAATGAACGAAAGGCTTACAGTAAGTGTACCAGTTTGCAAAGTGCTTTAACGTAAGTATAGTTGATTAGCAGAGCTAGTGTAGGGTGTATCAACAGATTGGGCTCTTGCACTCAGCCAGCCAAGCTACTTCTTGATGTATTACAAGGTATATTCTCTGTTTCCATGACATTAGCCCAACCTTCTGGTTTCCTTTCACTTCTTTCCTCTGGACCAATTTCAATTCCCATCTATTTGACTTTCTTTCCTCATCCTGACTGATTGTAGGTGTGCCCAAAGACTTTCCTTGGATGTTGGGTCAAGAGGTAATGTCTGTTGACCAAGTCAGATCACGTGTTGGGTAAAGACGTGCATGAGGACTATGGGCTGAGTGTGGAATATCTACCCTTCACCTGATGAAGAGAACTTGCAAACGGATCCTTTTCATGTGGCAACATCCCATGGCAGCCTCACTTTTTGCCCCTGCAGGTGAGTAGAGTAGGCAAAGGTGGGTCCATTGCAGCTGTTTGACCCAATCCTTGCCTGCCTCCTTCTTAGTCATCTTTGTAGCTACCACCCTACCTGCTGATCTGCCCCCTCACTTGTATTTTCCAATTCATGTGATTGCTTGAGTCTTTCTTCAAGTTCTAAAGTTTGAATGTGTTCTCTAAATTTCATGCATGAGAGACTTGCCCCAAATACATACATTAATGGTACTCGGAGGTGCGACATTTGGGGGGTGATTGGGTCTTGAAGGCTCTGCCCTCATAAATGGATTAATCCATTCTGGATTAGTGAGTTGTCTAGGGAGTGGCTTTGTTGTGAAGCAGGCTCTTTCTGGCACACTTGCTCTGCCTCACCTTACAGTGCAGACCTATCAGGAAGGCCCTCACCAATGCTGAGGTGATGCAAGTGCCACGCTTTTGTACCAGCCTCCAGAACTGTAGCTAAATAAACCTCTATTCTTTATAAAGTACCTCATCTCAAGTGTTTTGTCATAGCAACAGAAAAGGACCTAACATATCAGATTTGAAATCGAAGGGAAGATTGGACAATTCCTAATGAAATTCTGTCAACTGGATCCCTGGAGTGCTCCGGGTTCCTCTCCTTTTACAAACTTGATTCTCTAGTCTTCCCTTTAATTCTGAAAAACTATATATTATCATTTTTGTATCCCATCCAGAGTACCTGTCTATACAATGTTCAAAACAATGTGACGAATTCATCCATTAATCAAATATTTGTTCCATAAGGAACAATAAGCATATGAACCTAAATTATATGCTAGCTCCTACCATTCTCTTCTCTCCTAAAATATATTTTTCATCAAGATACTGTGGTTCTGTTCTATCCCCCAATCCCTTATCCTCTGTAGACTCACATATTTTCTGCTCCCAACTTGATTCAATAATGATAATTTGTCACATTTGTTTCCTATGTTTTAAAGAAAGGAAACACAGATAGGTATGAGACAGGATGCCTTCTTAATCTCTTTCTTTTCTGTTCCTTCCCAGAAGTAACTACTTTGCTGAATTTGGTACTTGCATATTTTATATATAATTATCGTATACGTGGTCCAGCCCACTGGACTGATACCTTGAAGAGGCCTGATGCTTCAGCAAATAAATAAAATGTAGGCATTTATAACTGCAGTGTAGCAAGAAATTCCAGTGCAGCAATATATAGGCCTCCAGCCTAAAGTGGTATTGGATGCAGTGAGCCCATGTGTAAAAGACCCTGTTGCCCGGTGGTTTCTGCACTCTGTGATGGCTGTCGAGACTATGGGCTTTGGCCATGTGTCCTTGAGGAACAAAGGTCCCCGGGAGAAGAACCTCTCCCGCTTCTCACAGCTGTGGAACCACACCGATTCGGGAGTCATCTCAGCTAGCTCTGCACCCCGCAGGCTGGCCCAGCTTTGCAGCGTGACCTAGCTCATTATGTATTCTTAATCTACAGCAGAGTGGATTGTTTGCATATTTTCAAATTTTGCATATAAATAATGTGATTTTAGTCTATGTATCATTGGGCAATTTGTACTTTCTTTCTGTTCAGTTTTATGTTTTGAAAGTTTATAACCATTTTAAATCTTTAAAAAATATTCCAATGAAGGTATATAGAAAAAATTTACATTTTTCCAAGTAAAAAATTGTTAACTTTTTTTTTTTTTTTTTTTTGTGGGTACCGGGGGGTCGACCTCAGGACCTCGTGCGCCAGCAGGCGCCCGTGCCGCTGAGCGATATCACCGGCCCCTTTTTCGTATGTGGGTTCCGGGAGTCGAACTCGGGCCCTCGCGCTTGCTGGGCAGGCGCTTAAGCCGCTGAGCCATCTCACCGGCCCAACTTTTAAAACTCTTATAAATAATGCTGTGTAAATATGCTTGTACATGTCTTTTGCCAGTACAGGTGTTTTTCATTCTTCTTAAACTTTATTCTCTGAGATCCTCTGATGAGTGTATGAAATAGTTATTCATTTTTTCCTAGAAAGAGTTGAATCATTGAGACAGGGGCACAATGAACATTTTCCTTCAGGGACCAGATAGTAAATATTTTAGGCCACAAGCCTCCACCACAATATGTGACCCTGTCAAAGCAAAGAAAGCAGTTTCAAGGGTGCATAAGCTAATGGGAATGTTCCAGTAAACATTATTTATAAAAACAGGCAGCAGGTCAGCAGGCCATAATTTTCCAACCTTTGTTTGAGACAAACTATGTGAGAAAATACAAACCAACAGAGAAACGGGGAAGATCTGAACCAGCACTGTACAGAAAGCAAGGTCCAGATGGCCAGTACATATACAAGCAGTCCAACCTCCTTAGTCACTGCAGAGATTGTGATCAAATTCCCTCCGGAACACAGCGCGGAAAGCCTTCAGGTGCTTCTAGGATGGCAGGAGACAACCCTGTAAATGAGACCGGAGATTCAAGCCTCCTGAGACCACTACTCACCTGGGGCGAGGGGATGGGCCCTGTCCTTATTTATGCTGAAAATATCCAGGACCCTCCCAGGCACCCTCAGATGCAAGTAAAAAAATGTGTCTCCCTGCCATAGTGCAAGTGGAGGCGGCAACAGCATCTGGAGAAGTCATTGATAAGAGACAGAGAAAACTTCCAGACCAAGCTTCTTGGAGGTTAAATCTTTTCTTTGTGAAAGGAGAAGAGGACACTGGGTTAGCAGAGTAGACACAAAGAGATTTCCAGAGGCCTTTCTGCCTGGTCAGCTGTAACATGTTTCCTCGGAACACTGCTGATATCAGATATTTTAAATGAGTCCAACTTCAGGAGAGAGACTTTACCATTCTAAAAACACCCCAGTACCCTGAAGTGTGACCGGCAGGGAGACAAATAGCTGCAAAGTTAGCAAAACACTCCATCTTGCCTGGGTTAAGTTTGCAACCCGGGAAAACACAAGGAGCGGATGGTTTGTGATCTGGGCTTAACAACCTGAGAGGAGCCCAATTTCTGCCTGTGACAAATGAGAGGAAGAAGTCCGTGCACCGGCTGGAGCAGCTGGGAGGGTCCTGATTACATTGGCACTAACATCAGGAAGGACCCCCGCAGCGGGGATTCAGCACGCAGGCCTGTCTCACAGGTACGACCACGCTGACCCTGCTCTCAGTTGTCCAGGATGCTCTGAAGCCCTCGTCACTGCAGAAGCCAAGTAGGTCTTCCCTTGGTGACACAGCAGATGCTGTGGGCCACACCCAACTTAGGCACTAAAATGTGAACTGAGGTCACTCGCCTTACCCTCGAGGAGCCCCAAACCATAGTCCAGTCCAGAAATAGCTGCTGCGGCTGGTTCTCTCACTCTCACTCCGTCCCTGAAGCGCCCTTACTGCGAACAAAGCAAGGGGGCAACCTGTCGGGAGAGCAGCGGTCTGCCGATTCTGCAGTGAAGGCCTGGGGAGGTTTGAAACCAGCCGAGACCTCGGTGCTCTGTCACTAAACTCTGTCTGGTGCCTTAATTAGCCACTCTGTTCAAAATTCCCCTTGCCCAGTTTTGATATGACACCAATTAAATTCTCTGAGAAAAGTGACAGGAGAATAGGCTGTGGCTCTGACAGCTATTTCTCAACAGCTGAATTCTCAGCAACTGATTTTCTTAAAGCTTCTGCGACTCGAACTGTGCCTGAGATCTCATCAGAACACAAGAACTGAGGAGTCGGTGTGCTGGTTCCAAGCTGGGTTACACAGGCCTTGCTCTGTTCCCGACTTGCTCCACGTGGGTGCTTCCCCCGCAGCGCTGACATTCCCCAGAGCTAACACACACTCTCCAACAGCTCCTTTCCACTGGTGGAGTGACTGCCACGCCTGCCCGGAACCCTTCATCCCACCTGGGCAGCGATGGTCTCCAGACTCGACCGGGTTCACCTTCCCACCGTGACTCCCTCAGACCATCCCGCCAGGACTGCTGTGCATCGGGGGAGCCCTGGAGATGCACACCCGTGCACATCCAGCTCGCTCCTTCCTGGTACTGAGCAGCTTTAGCCCATGTCCCGACTTTGTCTCATTTTGCTGCTTGTACTGTAGTAGTGCCACTTGTACCCCATGTCTCACTGAGCCTTTTGTGAAAGCCATTTTTTTAAGCTTTTTTCTGGAGACTTTTTCTCAATATAAGGCTGGCACCACAGCGTCAAGATGTCTAATGGTTGTCTCCATTCTCTTTCGCCCTCCTCTGCCATCAGTTCTGGAACCTACCCAGAAGCCAACATCAAAAGTCCTCCTGCAAACAAACTGCCTCCTTCAGACTGACGCTGCTCGGGCCGCTCCCCCCTCAGGAAGCCTGCCCGCATGTGCTGCACCGTCAGTTCGATCCCAAGGCTGGGTACCCACGTCACTCAAGAAAAGCAATCAGCAAAGGCTCACTGGGCTTGAGGGAAATGTGGTCTGAACTTCTATAAAGCCTGGATTTCATAATTTTAGATGAGATCAGGCACGTTCAGGGTGGTACAGCTGTAGACAAAATTTCATAATTTTAAAGAAACAAATCCACTCATTTATTCAGCAGTGAATACTGACTGTGCCTTTACTGCCAGGAAGACAGGAGCATAGCAAGCAGGTTTCCCTCTCCACACCTCGGCTCAAAGCAGGCGCTGACCAGCGTGTCAGGTACGTCCCCACGGAACCTAGACAAGACAGTATCTCTTTCAAAACGGCGTTTCAGGAAACCACTACCACTCAGGAGGAATTGGTCTATGGAAGAAAACCAGTTTGGTATTCCTACTCAGTGACATGCTGATGACACTAAGCCTTACAGATATCGTGGTGACTAAAACCAGCTCTCTGCTCTGAGCTGGGTGGTCAGATACAAGGCGCCAACCACGACAGAGGCTGAGGGAGGTGGGCTGTGGTAATCCGGGGATGCTTAACTCAGGAGGGATTGTAAAAACACAATAGCATGGTGGGAAGGAGGAAGTGGGTCCTCTAGGCAGATAGCTGTCCACGGCATGCTGGGGAACACCACCTCGTGGGGACAGATTGTGACACCAAAACAGAAAGCTGAAGCCAAACTCGGAAGGGCCTAACAAGATGCAATGTCAGTCAGAAGACGAGAAGGAGACAACTGAAAGCTTCTATAAAGGACTCTGATCCGAGCAGATTTGAGTTTCAGAAAATTAATTCTACTACCATGATGGGGAGTAGATTGTAAAGATATGAGACTAGGCCAGGAGACCTTATCTGGAAATTAGTTTAATAGACTCGGCCACTGCTTTTAGTGAATGAGTGCCTGGGTGGTGGTGGTGGAGGGCGAGCTTCTGGGGATCTGACCCCACCCTTGCTCTAACCGAAGCAGTCCTTTTCTATCTATAAGCCAGACTTTCTCCCAGATTTTGTTAGAAGAAAGTATTCTATGATCTTAAAAAAGAAGTCTGAGAGCTGTGCTTTGGGCAGCAGGTGATGAGAGCCTGAATTAAGGCAGCATTCTTGAGAGAAGAAGGACAGGAGGTAGGTGAGATTTCCAGAATACAGGGAAGGATAGTGTGAGTAAAAATTTTAAAAATTTGTTTATTTTTTACTTTCAAGAATAGAATAATAGAAGCAAAGCAGTGCCAAGGAAGATCTGCCCAAAGCTGTCTCAAAAATTTGTATTTTATCTTTTAAATTATTTATTGGTATAATTTAGATATACATAATGATCACATTCATCATAGGAAATTTATATTTGCACATGATACATCTTTTTTTTTTTGTGTGGGTACCGGGGGGTCGACCTCAGGACCTCGCACACCAGCAGGCACCTGTGGCTCTGAGCGATATCACCGGCCCCTTTTTCGTATGTGGGTTCCGGGAGTCGAACTCGGGCCCTCGCGCTTGCTGGGCAGGCGCTTAAGCCGCTGAGCCATCTCACCGGCCCCCATGATACATCTTGATTTCTCTTTTTTTTTTCCCAATCCCCTCCCCTCCCTTCAACCCCTCTTCCCCTACTTATTTACCAAGTTTGTTTCCATTTTATCCTCCTTTTATTGCTTTTTCTTTTCCCTTCCTTCTTTCCCCCTACCCTCTCCATAGTTCCCTCTCCTTTTGAACCATTTCTTTCTATTTCACAATATTTATTATATACTTTGGTCTTTATTTACACTTAAGGTTTCTCACACCAGAGAAACAGTGCAATATTTACATGTGTGGCTGATTTATTTCACTTAGGAGTATGGTCTCAAGTTGCATCCATTTACCTATAAAAGTCTCAAGTTATCCTTCTTTATGGCTGAGTAGTACTCCATTGTATAAAAAACCACATCTTTTTTATCCATTCATCAGTTGATGGGCATTTGGGTTGTTTCCAAGATTTAGCTATTACAAACTAGCTATTACAAACATGGGTACACATATACCACTGTGATATGATGTTTTGAATTCTTCTGGGCAGATACCCAGAAAGGGAATAGCTGGGTGGAATGGGACCTCTAATCCCGCTTTTTTGAGGAATCTCCACACTGATTTCCACTGTAGTTGTACCAGTCTACACTCCAACCAACAGTGGAGAAGGGTTCCTTTTTCCCCACAGCCCTGCTAGCATTTGTTATTGGTTGATTTCTTGATGATAGCCATTCTTTCTGGGGTGAGATGGAATTTCAGTGTTGTTTTAACTTGCATCTCTTGAATGACCAGTGATGTTGAACATTTTTTCATATATTTATTTGCTGTTTGTATTTCTTCCTCTGAGAAGTGTGTATTCATCTCAGATGCCCATTTTTGCACTGGGTCTTTAAATTTGAGGAGGGGGTCTGATGTTTTTCAATTCTTTATATGTTTTAGATACTAGTCCCTTGTCTGAGGGACAACTGGCTAAAATTTTTTCCCGCTCTGTGGGTTGTCTTTTCACTCTATTGGTGATTTCTTTTGCTGTACAAAAGCTTTTTAAGGATGAGATCCCAGTTGTTGATTCTTTGTACTAGTTCCCTTGTGATCAGGGTTTTGTTCATGAAATCTTTGCCTGCACCTATGTCTTCAAGAGTTCTACCTACTCTCTCTCCCAATAGATTTATTGTTTCTGTTTTAATGTTTAGATCTTTAATTCATTTTGGCTTTAGTTTAGTGCGTGTGAGACACGTGGGTCTAGATTTAGTCTTTGGCATGAGGTAAACCAGTTTTTCCAGCACCATTTATTAAAGAGGCTGTCTTTCTTCCAGTGAACATGTCTGGCTTTTTGTCAAAGATAAGGTGGCCAACTGTGTTTGGAATTGTTTCTGGATCTTCTAATCTGTTCCAGTGGTCCGCAGGTCTGCTTTTGGCCAATACCATGGTGTTTTTGTCACAGTAGCTTTGTAGTATAACTTCAAGTCTGGGATTGTGATGCCCCCCTGCCTTGCCTTTGTTGCCTAGGATTGTTTTTGCTATTCTAGGTCTCTTCTGGTTCCAAATGAATTTTAGGATTGTTTTTTCTAGCTCTGTGAGGTATGCTAATGATATTTTGATTAGTATTGCATTGAATCTGTATAGCAATTTTGGGAGTATGGCCATTTTCACTATGTTAGTTCTTCCTACCCATGAGCAAGGGATATCTCCATTTTCTGATATCCTTTTCGATCTCCTTTTTTAGAGTACTGTAATTTTCAATGTATAGATCTTTTACTTCCTTTTTTAGATTGATTCCTAAGTATTTCATTTTTTCAGTGCTATTGTGAAAGGTGTTGCGTCTTTAATTTCTCTCTCAGTGAGTTCATTGTTTGTGTGCAGGAAGGCTACTGATTTTTGAGTCTTGACTTTGTTTCCAGCTACACTGCTGAATTTGGTTATGAAATTTAGAAGTCTTTTGTTGGAATTTTTGGGGTCTTCTCTGTAGAGTATTATGTCATCTGCAAGTAATGGTAATTTAACTTCTTCGTTTCCTATCCTTATTCCTTTTTTTTTTTTTATCTTTCTCTTGTCTAATTGCTCTGGCTAATGTTTCCAGAACTATATTAAATAGCAGTGGTAATAGTAGACATCCTTGTCTTGGTCCTGATTTTAGAGTGAAAGCTTTCAGTTTTTGATCATTTAGTATGGTGTTGGCTGTTGGTTTGTCATAGATGGCTCTTACCAGGTTGAGATAAAGACCATCTATTCTAATTTTCTGTAGTGTTTTCACCATGAATGTATGTTGGACTTTGTCAAATGCTTTTTCTGCATCTATTGGGATGATCATGTGATTTTTGTCTTTGGCTCTGTTAATATGGTGTAATACATTTATTGATTTATGTCTGTTGAACCATCCCTGCATCCTTGGGATGAATCCTACTTGATCATGGTGAATAATCTTCTTGATGATTTGCTCCATTCTGTTTGCCAGTATCTTATTGAGGATTTTTATGTCTATGTTCATTAGGGAGATTGGCCTGTAGTTTTCTTTTCTGGTTGTGTCCTTCTTTGGTTTTGATATCAGGGTAATACTTGCTTCCAGGAATGAGTTGATAGTATTTCTTCCCTTTCAATTTCATTAAAGAGTTTCATTAGTAGTGGCATTAGATCTTCTCTAAATTCCTTGTAGAATGTAGCAGTGAATCCATCAGGACCTTGGTTTTTCTTTGTTGGTAAGTTTTTACTTACATTTTCAATTTCATTGACTGATACTGGGTTATTTAGAATTTTTGTATCCTTGTCATTCAGTTTTGGCAATTCATATGTATTTAGGAATCGTTCTGTTCCTTCTGTGTTTTCCATCTTAGTAGAGTACAAGTTCTCAAACTAGGTATTGATAATCTTCAGGATTTCCACAGGATCCATTGTGATTTCACCCTTTTCATTCCTAATTGCATGAATTTGCTTCTTTTCTTCCCTCTTTTTGATAAGGTTGGCTAAGAGTTAATCAATTTTATTTAATCTTTCAAAGAACTCTTTGATTCATTGATTATTTGTATTGTTTTCTTAGTCTCAATTGCATTTATTTCTGCTCTTATCTTTATAATTTCTTCCCATGTATGAACTTTGGGTTTAATTTGTTCTACTTTTTCTAGTAATTTGAGTTTCAACATTAGGTTGTTTATTTGAGCTTGTTCTGTTTTCCTCATGAGAGAGTTCACTGCTATAAATTTTTCTCTTAGGACTACTTTCAGTGCAGTCCTAAATTCTGGTATGCTGTATCAGCATTATCACTTAATGTAGATACTGTTTAATTTCTCCTTTAATTTCATCTGTGACTCATTGGTTGTTCAGGAGGGTGTTATTTATTTGCCAGGTGTTTATGTAGTTTCTGTGGTTTCTTTTGCCTTTGATTTCCAATTGCTTTGCACTATGGTCAGATAAAATGCATGAAGTAATTTCAATTCCTTTGCATTTATTTAAGCAGGTTCTATGAGCTAGTATATGGTCTATTTTGGAGAACATCACATGTGCAGCTGAGAAGAATGTGTATTCTGATGTTGTGGGGTAGAACACTCTGTAGACATCTACTAAGTTCATTTGTTCACAGGTTTGGTTTAGTTCTGATATTTCTTTGTTGATTTTTTGTCTAGTTGATCTGTCTATTTATGACAGTGGGGTATTAAAGTTTCCCCATTACAACTGTGTTAGTGCTTATATGATTTTTCATGTTCGTTAATATTTGTTTTATGTAGTTGGGTGCACTGGTATTTGGTGCATATATATTTATGATTGTTATCTCTTCTTTTTGGAGTTTTCCCTTAACAAGTATATATGCTCTTCTTTGTCTCTTTTGATTAGTTTTAGCTTAAAATTCACATTGTCTGCAAAATAGAATAGCTACCCCTGCTTGTTTTCTGGGTTCCTGTTGCATGGAGTATTGTTTTCCATCCTTTGACTTTCAGTCTATGAATTTCTTTTTGAGTTAAATGTGTTTCTTGTATGTAGCATATTGTTGGATCTTGTTTCTTGATCCATTCTGCCAGTCTGTTTCATTTAATTGGTGAATTGAGGCCATTTACATTGATAGTTATAACTGATGTGTATTGGCTTATCCTTATCCTTCTCATATTATTTTTCTGTTGTTGGTACCCTGTCTTTCCCTTCTGTTTAACTGCTTGCCTTGCCTGGTGGCTTCTATCTATTGGAGTACTTGGAATTTTGGTCTTCCTTATCTCTTTCTAGAATGTCCTTCAGAACATTGTGGGGTGCTGGTTTGGTGGTCATGAATTTCTTCTGTTTTTCTTTGTCATGGAAATATCTTATTTCTTCATTGATTTTGAGAGGTAGTTTTGCAGGGTACATTACCCTGAGTTAGAGGTTATTTTCTTTTAGGACTTGAAATACTTCACTCCAAGTTTTCCTTGACTTGAGGGTTTGTGTGGAGAAGTCTGCTGTGATTTTGATGGGTTTTCCTTTATAGGTGATTTGTTTTTTTTCTCTAATAGTTTTTAACATTCTGTTTTTGTGCTGAATTTCTGGAATCTTGATTATTATATGCCTTAGGGCAGAGTTATTTTGGTCATGGCTATTTGGATTTCTATATGCATCACTTATTTGTGTGTTGAATTCTTTATCCGTGTTTGGGAAGTTTTCTGTCATTACTTCTGTGAATGAAGTATGGCATTTTTATGACATTTGTAATGTCTCTGGCTCTCTCATTGACTCCAATCAGTCTTATGTTGTTCTTCTTTGCTCCATCTTGTAGCTGTTGGATTGATATTTCATGTTCCCTTGCTATTTTTAAGATGTCTTTCTTTTCATGGTTGCTAACTACAATCCTGTCTTCCAGATCTGATATTCTATCTTTGCCTTCATTCAATCTGTTGCATATAATTTCAATGGAATTTTTAATCTCTTGGTTATCTTTTTGGCTCTCTTTTGGCTTCCATTTCTTTCCTATGTTGGACATTCGTGGTTTTCATTGTTTTCCTAAGCGCCTCTATTTTTCTTTTAATCTGTGTCTACTCAGGCTTGTTGGGTATGTCTTTCATTTTGATCATCATTTCTTTTTTTACCTGAGAAACTATTTTTTTCTATAGCCACCTCCTTTTGTTCTTTTACTTTTGCTGTTATCATTTCAGAAAGTTCCAGTGTGTGACTCCTGATTTCTTCTATCTCATTGTGCCCTGGAGTTGTCTTGGGTAAGCTGGAGGTCTGGGGTTGCGTTTTGCTTCTGCGTCTTGTCATTTTCTATTTTCTATTTTTATTTTGTTGTTTTGTATGTTGGTGCTTGTAGATTTCTTATGGTAGGTAGCTTTATCACTACTATCAAGGCTTTTCTAGGAAATATCTATTCCTCAAAGATGCCTTCTAGATGTATGTGGTTCTTGGTCTTTGTGTCTCTCCCAAGACCCTGCCCTCCCAATTTATTAAGGATGCGAAGTTGCTATTTTGCTCAGTACCCCATCCTTTGGTACTGGACGATGGTGATGGTTATAACCCCAGACAATCACAGGATTTTCATACAATGGAGAAAAACTAATTACAACATGTATGACATCCTGGCTAAAGTAGTATAATTAGCTGTAACAATAGCATCAAAGATAGTCTAGCAACTGACATACTGTGGTAACTATTAATTTGGTACCTTAAACTATAGGAGCAAGCTCTATGATTATATAACAAAATCCAGTGTATACTAGGAACTTGTATGCAATAAGTTTCCCATTAATAGATTAATTTTATCCTGATTGGTGGGTATTTAAGAGGGATAAGGGACCAGAGTGATGAATGAGGAAAAATATAGTAGAAGCAAAGCTGTAAGGCAAAAGATCGTCACCCAAGTTTTGGGAAACTGGAGGGGAGTGCAGGTGAGAAAGAATGAAAGAGAAAACAAAAGAATACTGAAGCAAACTGGAAAGAGAAAAGACTACATTCACTCACATGAGAGTGTCATAAAACCAAGAGAGATAATTGAGGGAAGAGAGAAAGAAGATGAATAGAACAAACCAAAAATCAAGGAAAGAAACCTAAATAGTAAACAAAAAATCAAAAACAAAATAAAACAGAACAACATCCCAACCAGGTTGAAAAAGGAAAACCACTCAAACAAACAAAGAAAAAGAAAAATAGTAAAATTCCTCTGGTGTTCACAGTTCTGTGGTAGTGTCCAAGTCAGATCCCAGAAATGTGGTATGCAACCCCACCAAGTTTGCAGTGGGATTTGTGCTGGGTATGATGCTGATCTTGGCCTCTCTGTGTGGGGGCTGGAACTGGTCTTCAGCTGACGTTTTGGATGTCCATTTCTCTTTACTGTTTTCTTTCTATGGTGCTCTCCCAGTTGCTGTGATTCCCTCCAATAGGGAGAGGGCAACTGACCCAGGGTCGTTCCCAGACCCATGTACAGTTGACTCTTTCTCGACTAGCCCAGGTTCCTCTTTTTCACACCACTAGCTCCTTTTACCTGGTGGTTCTAGGGCAGGGGGAATGCCCTTGTCCCGCTGCAGGCCAAGGCTGCTTGCCTGCTTACGCTGTTGTGCCAAGGCAGCACTGGAGTGGAGTCTGGGTGTTTCCAGCTCCTACCTCACAGCAGAATCCTCCCTAATCTGCTTTCCAGCTACTGGCAGTTCACTGTGACTGGATGGTTCTTCCCTCTTCCACTCTGGGACTTTGGCAGTGAAGTGGCCCCGGATTGTTCTGCTGCTCGGGTTTGCCCCAAACCCTTTACCTCACTCACCAACTGCTGGTTCTTTGGGTTTTCTCAGGAAACAATCTCCCACCACACTGGACCTGCTCCACCAAGGCACAGGACATGGGGTGCACTGGGCCTGTTACACTGGGGCATGGGTTGTGGGGCACGCTGGGCCTGCCAAAAATTTGTATTTTAATGTAAATTTGTATTTGAACATTATTTTAAAGATCGTATTGCTAGGTAGATGAAATATTTTCCTATAGTGTTAGTTTTGATTTGCTTAGTCAACCCCTCCCTGTCCCTCCCTGTACCTCATACCCCCCTCCTGACTAAATTATTAGTCTCTACCAGAAATACATACACTTTTAATTAGTTCCAGTTAAAGTTTATTAGCTCACCCTAAACTTGTCTTTTAGTCCACTAGAAAAAGTGTATATTCCCAATCAGTCCCTCCTTTGGGACATTTAGTCATGAGTCAGTGAGCTTCCATGTACTAAATGGTAAAAGGCTAGCACTACAGACTAAATATTTGTTCTCCCCTTCCCCATGTTTATATGTTGAAATCTTAACACCCAGTGTGACAGTATTAGGAAGTGACACCTTTGGGAGGTGTGTTTGTCAGGTTTCTGTAACTGTAACAAAATACTGGAGACAATCAGCTTATAAAGAAGAAAAGGTTTATCTGACTCACAGTTTTGGAAGTTTCATTCCATGATCATCTGGCCATGTCACTTTTGGTCTTGTCAGTACCTCATGGCAGGAACATGGCCACTCACCTCCTGGCCAGTAATGAAAGAAAAAGGAAGAGGAAGGTCTAGGGTGCCTGTGTTCCCTTCAGGGCATGGCCCCATTGACCTAGCTTTCTCCCACAAGGCTCTGCCTCTTAAAAGTTCCACCACCTCCCAATAGCACTCTGGGCTGGCGACCAAGCCTTTAATGCATAGGGCTTTGGAGGACAGTCCAGATCCAAACTGTAGAAGGAAGTGAGTAGGACATGAGGGTGGAGCCCTCTTGCATGAGATTAGTGCCCTTATAAAAAGGGAGCCCTAAGAGATCTCTCTGACTCCCACTGTGGGAAGATGCCATGCAGAGACCATGTCTTCAAACCAGAGAGCAGGGTTCTAGCCAGATCCTGTGCTCTCATCTCTGAGCCTTTTCTTTTGCAAACACCCTATGAATTACGATTGTATAGTGAGTAGGTCACAGATGGTGACAGACCCTGGATCGGCCAGCTGATCTTAGTCTTTCCAGCCTCCAAAACAGAGAAATAAATTTCTGTTTTTTTAAGCCACCCAAACTGCAGTATTCTGTTATGGCAACTTGAACTGACTAAAGCAACTAAGGACCCCCAGTTCTCATCTAGCACCTCACTTCTCCTTTGGTTCCTTCCCAAGGCCCTGGAGAATGGTGCTAGAGCAAGAAGTCTTCCTCTGCTCAGCCGAGAAATAGGGAAGTCCTCAGAATTGTAGTTCTCCAAAGTTTGGAACACAATTCTGGGGACCAACAACATAGGATTAGCGTTATGTTATTTTTCTAGAAAGAGTATTAGGAAAACAAGTACCATTGACTGCAATCATTGCCGAAAAGACAAGTCAACACCAAAAAGCAAGAAAAGTCATCTCCAGAATAAAGAATGGTTCTTTAAACTGAATACATTTTGCTTTACATAGAATTTTATGCACTAGACCAGCACTTTAGAGCAGCACCATCTAAGGGCTGGTTTTTAGTGACAGCAAGTTCCCAGAGCCTGAGGTGAGACTTCCTGCTTGTTCCCCGGTCCCTGAGACCTGGCGTCCAGGCAGGGAAACTGTTAACCACTTGAAGAGAAGGGGGCTATACCATTGCCTTCTGAGCTGGGGTCTGGAACTTGTTTTTTTAGAAATGAAATAATTTTAAATGGTGGCTTGTTGTGTTTGGGACTATGTCAAAAATATTCAGGCAATTCAGGCAAAGTGGTATGTTACACAAACTTATCTAAACTGATCTGGGAATTTAACCACAATTTATATCATTGCTTCTATCTCAAGTACAATGGGGTGTCCAAACAAATGACTTGGAAATGAACTGTGGAGTACAGTCAGATCAGAAGTGGAGGCAGCCTGTATTCCTGCTGGCCTCCTGGTCTCTTTAGATTCAACCCTCATTCATATTGCTATCCTCTTTCATAATCCTTAGATGCAAATAGTGACAAGTGTTTAAGTGGTACCTTTTCATGAAGGAGTTTATAGTGCTTCTGAAAACGGGTACTCTTTCCACCTCTAGGTTTGCCTGGATGGTGGAAAGGGTTCAGTTGGGAATTGAAGCCCTAGGTTCTAGTTCTGATCCTGCCATAGATCAGCTGTAAGCCTCTGGGCAAGGGCAGGATGATGTGCTGTCATATCTGAGCTGTTTCCATTGCCAACATCCTATGAATTATGATTTTGCAGTGAGTAGGTCATAGGTGGTGACAGGATCTTTCCATACCTCTCTTTTCTGGTCAAAATATAGTAAGAATAGGCCAAACACTTTATTAAGATGTCTATTTTTATGAATTTTCCACCAAATGCATGGATTTCTTTAGGTGGTCTGAGTTTTGGGGACAAAGATTTGGCTATAATGTCCACAAGTTCTGACAAACGCACGGTAGAGGAAGAGGAGCCAGAAGCTTGAAAGTCCCACAGTTCCCAGTTCCCACTGGGATTTTGATTTGACAAACCCATGTCACCTTGATAAATTATTGAAGCTTCCCTGTCCCCTGAACTTTTCCTTGTATCTTTGTTACAAAACAGGCTAAAAAATATATTGTAGAAATCGGCCACTTCCCTGTTTTGAAGGTGAAAGATTGCTGGGAGTCTCTCTGAAAAGGAGCCCTTTCTATTAGCCGCTTCTGTGGTTCCAAGCCCACTGCGAGCTGAACCTTTGACTTGGCAAAGGAAGTCATCGTTTGAAAAGTTATTTCCAGCCCAGAGCAGCCTTTCATAGGTTAAGCTCACCAATGCCATAATTCTTGCAGACTCAGTTTCAAGACACCCAGGCAAATCATGACAACACAAGTGTGTGATTTTAATGAGTGAACAAAGAGTGACCACTTGCACAGGGTCTCCCAGAAGTCACCCACTGGGCAGTAGATGGTACTCTGTCTTCTCATCTGGTGTAATGTGTGGGTCTTAAAGCAAAAACCCAGACAGGCTTTTAGCAATAGGTTCCTGCCCTGGTCTTGCAATGGTGAAATCAAGGAATTAGGTAATGCTAATAATAAAATTAACGGCAACTGTGTCCCTCATTTACTTTGTGCTTATCATGTGCCAGGCAATGTACTAGATGCTTTTAAAAACTTTTATACTCATTTACAGATGGGAAAAACAGGCTTAGCAAGATGACATAACTAACAGATCTAGAATTTAAAGTCAGGTGTACCTGGGCCAAAGCTCGTCTTATTCCACTATGGCGTGTGGATTAAAATAGAGATGTAGAGACACGTGTGTGGACATGGAGACGTGTACCTGCCCTTGCTCCTTCTACCTACAGATCCTCATTAAGATTCTTTAATCGCTGTCTCTAATTCTGCTAAAATAGTAGCCACCTCCGCAGCCCACGCCCCACCTACACGGCGATGGGACTTCTTCCTTCAGCCTTTCTTCTGTGTCCCTGGGAACAGGCACGGGATGGCCCGGGAAACTGCAGCACGCGTAACTCACTACTGCTCACACTTCTCTCGCCCCTTCCTGCGGTCCCTGAGAGGTCATGCAATGCGCTCCCTTGTTTTTGTACACCTGCCAAAGCTTCAGTGTGGCAGGAAACCACCTGTGGCCTCTCACCGACCTTGGACCACCTCCCGTCTCTCCTCTAGCTGCTCAGGAGCCCTGATGCCCCTGCTCACCAGGGTCTGCCTCTGGCTGGAAGGGAAGGACTCCACCTTCTGTGCCCTGCTCTTTTGTGTGTCCTTTCGCATGTGTGTGGCGGGAGTGGGTGGTGGGAAGATGCTGACCAGTGCATCTTACCTGGGCCCGCTGATTACAGCTCCTCCCACTCCTCCAACCCAGGACACACGAGCGCAGGAGGGAACGGGTCAGAAGCTCACGTAGTGGCCTTCTGCACTCGGATATGTGGCTTTTTTTTTTTTTTTTTGGTCCTGTGGCTAAGTGGACTCGCCCAGGGCCCCTTTCTCAGTCAAGGGGATATTTTTCCCTGGGTTTCAGACCTTCCCTGTAATTTAGTGTCCATGTCTGTATGCGAACCCACAAGTGTCTGGGTCCACAGAAATCAGGAAATGTGGCTGGAGAGGGTGAGGCAGTATTTCCTGATAGACACTGGGTGTCCCTGTCTGGGGGGACGGAGGAAGTGTGACACGCAATGTGCAGACGACAGAATTTTTTTTTTTTTTTTTTTTTTTGGTGGGTACCGGGGGGTCGACCTCAGGACCTCATGAGCCAACAGGCGCCCGTGCCACTGAGCGATATCACCGGCCCCTTTTTCGTATGTGGGTTCCGGAGTCAAACTCGGGCCTTCGCGCTTGCAAGGCAGGCGCTTACGCCGCTGAGGCATCTCACCGGCCCCGACGACAGAATATTTTGAGCTAACTATCCATTGTCATTTTATCTGTTTGTCCTCTTTCTCTCCCACACTCCCTCCCACCCCATGTAAGTAGTTCCCATTTTCCAAGAGGTTTGTGGCAGGGCACAAAGCAAGGACTTCCCTCCTCACCTTTGCAAAAAAAAGCCTAAGCCCTTAGCAGAAGAGTTGATTTAGAAAGAAATGTCCAGAGGAAGCCTGGAAGGAAAGAAGCCATTTCTCCACTAGAGAATGACCCTGTTTGGCTGGCAGGAGGTGAGGGCAGAGGTGACTCCTCTGCGGTCGGAGAGGAAGCGCTGCTCCTGGGAGGGTGACATCAGCACGACACATAGGTGACCTTGCAGAGATGTTCGGGGGGGCACCACACAGGGAGTGCAGGGCCTGCGTGGGAGGCCAGCTGAGCAAGGGCCAGGCTGTGTCTGAGATGCATGGTGTAGACAGCAAGGCGGGACCAGGCGGGCCCCACTCCAGGGCATCAGTAACCAAAGGGCGGGAGCCCAGGGAAGACTGGAATTCTGGCATTTTCATTTCCTTTTTGTTCTTTCTGCCAGACAGAAAAGAGCTTGGCATTAGAAATTAAGATGATGTAGAAAATGAAGAAAGTTATTCTCAATCCTGTGTTCGTGGCCTGGGATCGATCAGCTCTGCGGCGTCCCCGAGCATTCACCTGGTGAGGAGGGGAAAGGCTGCGCTGGCCCTCAGTCCGGGCGCTTGCCTGGACTTGGACTTCCGTCTTGGACCCAAACCAGATGGCTTTGATCACAATGCCTTCGCACTGTGCTTTCTTTTCCCTCTCAGTAATCATTCAACAAAACAGTTTTAAACAGAAAGCATTCAACAAACATTGTTTAGCTCTTCCAGGACCTTAAACTTCAGAGGGATGCCACAAATCATCTTCTAAAACTTTAGTGGTGTTTTTAGATCTGAGAAAATGAGTCCTCAAGAAAAGCTCTAATTAAACATTGCAGAGCACTGCATTTCCTGCCTTGTAATTGTGATGAACGGCATGGCCTTGTTTTTAAACAACACCTAATCTTTAAAATGACTCTGCTCAGAAGTCTTGTGTTTTTTCCACTGTGTGTATGAAACTGACTAAACTTTCAGAAGAAGAGGCACAAATCAGATCCAGGAGAGCTGTTGTACAAAATAAGTAGGAAAGGAGAAGATGGTACTGATCCTGAAAACAGAGTAAAATTCTGACTGAAGTACTAGATCCAATTCCGTGCAAGCCTCTTAGGAACATTCAAAGTGTTGAAAATAAAATGGAAAAAAGTGATTATGCACTGGCATCAGTACCTAATTGTTTAATGAACATTATGTAGCCTGGATTCTATTTACAATGTTTCTCCTCTTCAACATATGTCCATGGATGAAGGAAAGTTCACTTTTGGTTGAAAAGTGGCCTTCAAAAGTTGGACACTCTGAAAGATGACAAACAGGCAGTATGATTTTCTTCTTGCTCACAGTAAATTTCTGGCAGTTTTGACAGGTCATAAGCACACATAAAATGTTAAACCTAGTGGGTTTTTAGATGTTTCCTTAAAGTTGAGAAAAAACACTTTAAAAATAAATTTTCCTTATGTCTACTTCTTTCCACATTCTCAACTCTGACATTCAAGTGTACTTCATGGGCCAACATGTAATAGCACTTGAAAAGTGAATTTTGAAAACCCTCATGAATCCACTTTATTCTTTAAAAAATTTTTTTTCCCAGATTTTTAAAAATTTTATTACTACATGTTTACAGTACATGCAGTTTACAATTATCTTGGGGGGAATGGATACACAAACATAATACAGCTTGTTTCTCTTTTTTAAAATCCCCTTCCCCTTTTCTCCCCCCTTCCTGCTTCCTCCAATTCCCCTATTCCATTTTCATTCTTGTTGACATTATTAATCTTCGCTCATGTTATGAAATATAATGTTTTCATTAATTGAGGTTATTAGGTTCCTGCACGTGGCATACCTTTATTCTGCTTATTTCCCCTTCCCCTCCTCCTCACCCCTTGCCCTGTTCCCTTGGACCACTTCCCTATTGCAGGAGATCCATCTCCTAATCTGCTTCTATCCATCCTTCATCATTCTTTTTGTTTGTACTTTGTGTCACTCAAATGAGAGATTCCATATGGTATTTAAGCCTTTGTGTCTGGTTTATTTCACTCTACATTATATTTTCCAGGTGTATCCATTTTCCTACAAATGTCTCAAATTTGTCATCCTTTATAACTGAGTAGTATTCCATTATACATAGATACCACATTTTCTTTATCCAATCATTTGTTGGTGCGTACACAGGCTGCTTCCAGGATTTAGCTATTATGAGTTGTGCTGCTATAAACACTGGTATGCACGTATCGCTGTAGTATAATGTCTTAAGTTCTTTAGGGAAAATACCTAGCAGGGGGATCGCTGAGTCATATGGAACCCTTTATTCTTAAAGAGCTTGTAAAGTATCAGGCCAAATTTACCTTAATATTCTTGAACAAAACAAATGAAATGCTGTCAGTAAGGTTGGCAAGAATAATTAGTGTTTACTTAACTAAGAGAACTTTTCATTTCTATTAGATAATTATGTTTGCTTTGGGCATGAGAACCTTCTGATGTTCACCAGAACCTTCTAGATAGGGTCTCATCCTTTTGTTTCCATGATATCATGGTTTCCAGCTGCTCTCTGGACACCTCAGGCTCTTCCTCCTTATCTAGCTATTCAGTGGTGGAGTTGTTCAGGATTCTCTTCTCTTCTCTTCTCTTCTCTTCTCTTCTCTTCTCTTCTCTTCTCTTCTCTTCTCTTCTCTTCTCTTCTCCCCTCTTCTTCCATCTTCTCCCCTCTTCTCCCCTCCCCTCCTCTCTTCTCTTTTCTTCTCACTGTACACAAACTCACTGGGTATTATCAAACCTGTGGAGATAATCCTGACATCCATGTCTCCAGCCCAGCTGCTTCCTTGAGTCCCTTTGTGTGCATCTTGTCTCATGAGTGGCCCCACTCTCTATTGTTAGCCTAAACTTTAAAACTTGACTCATTAACACCCCTCTCCCTCCCATCTCCATCCTAAATGTCACTGTAACCATTCACTCTCTACTCCCACTGAACCAACTTATTTCTGCCGTCATCATTTCTTGTTCAGATTTCTCTAACCATCTCTTAATGGTGTCACCTCTTCTAATACATTCCCCTCAGAACTCCCTGGCCCTTGCACATCAGATGGAAGGCACTGTTTTCATTCTCTGTTCCCTGTCCTTAGAATACTCTCGGCCTCACCGCTCCTCTCTCCCAGACCTATTAAGCTTCCTTGCGGCCCAGTCATCATCTCCTGGGAAGGGCCCTCTGCCTTTCCAAGACCGCACCAGGGGCCTCTCCTCTGTGCTCCTGCAGCACTCGGTCCTTCACACCACAGCACACAACACAAAGAACTGCAACTGCAGTTTCACTCATCAGCTTTCTCCAGCGAACTGTAAATGCCTTCCAGGAAAGCTGTGTCTCGTTCCTTATATCCTCAACAATCAATTCCTTCATCTTAGATGCTCAAAAAATATTTGAGGGATGGATGAATGCAGTTTACCTTAAAATTTGTTTCTCATTCCTGATTCTAATTTGCTCAGCTGGGGTCAGTTTCCATTCCTGGTCCAATAAGATGTCCAGGGTGAGACACTAGGGGTGAAATTTCTGAGAAAAGAGTAAGGGGCAGTGGTGGAGGTAATGAGTGTCATCTTACTACCATAGAATTATACCAGTGGCTTTCACTGAAACAATAAAACTACATTTTATTTTTAAAAAATAAGACATCACATGTAATTCACTAATTTATACAGCCTCTTCCAATTAGCCCAATAATAAAGAGATCCAACTGTACTTTTCTTTTAACTCATAAAATAAAAATTATCCAGTCATTTATTACTATTAGTCACCCAGCCATCTGTTCTTCCACTCACACATATTACTGGGTACAAAGCTCTATGCCAGGTACTGGGTAGATAGTAGAAAATAAATCAAAATGCCTGCTCTCATCATTTTTTTTTAAAAAAATACACAAGGCCATCATTTTCAATTATCAAATTTAATATGGAAGAAAAGAATAGTACAATGAAAAATAACTAGGGGAAGGAGTGTGATTTGGATATGGGAGTTAAGGAAGGAAAAAAATTACATTTAAACTAACATGTGGCTCCTCTGAAAAGAATGACTGGGAGTGGAGAGTCCGGGAGGTGGGAAGACAGAAAGGGCCTGGAGGTGCCAGGGAAGTACAGGTCTCCGCAAAAGACGAGGGCGGTAGCGACGGTCATGGAAAGAGTAAAGGGGCTTAGATTTGTGGAGTTGGGATCGATCGCACCTCTGATAGGCTGTATATAGGAGTGAGTCAGAGGGAGATGCTGTCTTAGTTACTTCCTCATTGTTGGGACAAAATACTCGACTCTCACAAGTTCAACAGGGGAAGATTTATTGTAGCTCATAGTTTGTAGAGGTTTCAGTCAGTCCATAGTCAGCTGGGGCCAAGGCAGGGTGGATGGCAGAGGGACATCGCAGAGGAAAAACAGCTCATGGCAGGGCAGGCAGGAAGCAGCAAAGCAGCCAGTCTTGCAGACTTTTGTCCCACCCAGGCCACGAGCCTATTGGTCAGTGTCACCCACACTCAGGGTGGGCCTTCCCATCATCCACACCAAAAACTATGCTGAACCAATCAGTGGACCAATTTCGTTATCACACACCCTTAATCCAGTAACGCACAACCTAGATCCAGCCACCTCCAAAAGCCCCACCTATGAGCTCATGAGGCTTTGGGGGACATCTAGGTACAAGCCATAGCGGGTGCCAAGAATAACAGAGCACAGATTAAGCACATGAACTCTGAGGCCAGACTGTCTTATTTAAATCCCGATTCCATTAGTAAGCTCTGTGACCTTAGGCAAGTTATTTAATCTCACCATGCCTTGGTTTCCATTTCTACAAAGTGAGTGATAATGATAGCTACTTTGAAGACTTGTGAGAATTAAGCAAGTTATTATATATAAAACTTGTCAAATATTACTTGCATGTAGGTTTTCTTAACAGACTAAAAAGAAGAGGTACATATTCAGATCTGTGTCTCGAGAAATGGAGAGATGCAGATGCCACTTACTGAGAGGAAAGAAAGAGATTTTGATAAAGTGAGTCCCAGAGTTCATCTCTAAACACAAGCCTGGGATTGCTGCGGACCTCTGGGACATTCCCTTTTGGATTCGAGTCTAATCTCAGCAGGAGAAATTGGGCTGGAGATGTCAATCTTTGAGACTTCAAAACATACGCAGTACTTAAAATTTAGGGAATGGAAAAGACAAGCAAGGGAAAGTTTGTAAAGTGACTAAGGTATAAACTGAGAGCCAAGGACTGACCCCGAGGGTTCTCAAAGCCAAGGAGAGAAGCCAACAAGTGGCTCATGTGCAGAGCCGTCTTGTGTGCACGTTAGACATGTGCAAGTGGAAACATCTGGTATAACGTGAGTGTAAGAGATACTGAAACAGAGAATGGACCTTCTATTTCTATTTTAATGGAGCTTAAAAAACGAATTGTTAAATTGATTTTGTGGCTTCTCCTATTACCCTCTGGAGTCTCCTCATCCAAAGATTTAAGAGAAAGTCTGGAGTATTTGCAGAGCAAGGTGGTGTCATGGCTGCATCTGTGATGGCAAGGACAGAAGAGGGGTGTAGTTACTTTAGAGAAGAGAATGAAATGAAATGAAATGTCTTACAAGCTGCAGTAAGGAGCTTGGACTTGATTACAATGAAGGCCCATTAAAGGGTATTCAACAAGGGTGAAACACGACCATTTTGCATTTTGGAAAGATTACTGTTGAACCACGTGGAGAGTGGATCGGACAGGAGGACAGGCAGCACTGGGAGATCAATGGTGCAGCTGCTCATCTGTCCCCTTTCCGGGACAGGAAAGGCGAGCCAGGGCTATGGAGAGGAGCTTGGACCTCCTGCTAGCAGGGACCACAGTGAGGAGTGGGTGGGACCAGCCGATTGAGGAGTAGAGAGGGGAAGAGAGGATGAAACCAAGGCTTCTGGTTTACTTTCTGATGACTATTTCGCCCAGGCTGATATCAAACTTCTAGGTTCAAGCGATCCTCCCACCTCCGCCTCCCAAGTACAGACTGCAGCCTGCCTCGTTTCAGTCCTCAACTTGTGGGGTCCATCAACTGCATTCAGTGCAGCTGGTCACCCCCTCTTTGTTAGCGCTCGTTCTTCACCTGGTGTCAAGAACAACACACTGATTTTCCTCCTTCCTCGCCAACCTCACCTTCCCTTGGTGTTCTCTTCTATTTCTTAGTTTCAGAATGTCCCAGAGCTCACTTTTTGGACTTCTCTTCTCAATAATTTAAACCCGTGGTCGCCCCATCTGGCTCATGCATGAACACTTCTACCCGATGACTCTTCAGTCACCCGGCCCGCGTGCTCAGAGCGCTGACTCGGCATCTGCACGTGAGTGTGGAACAGCCATCTGGAGCTCGGCAGGTCCGAAAGGACTCTCGCTCTCTCCCCAGAAGCTCTTCTACTCAGTCTTCTCTCGTCTCAGTTGACAGCAACTCGATCGAGCCAGGGCTCATTCAAAAATCTTGAAGTCATGCTTCTTCTCTTTCTTTTACAACCATATCCAGTCAGCGAGGAAATCTTGATGGTACTGGCAAAATACACCCACAATCCAGTCACTTCCTACCACTTCCAATGCCACCATCCTGGTCCATCTGCGCTACCACCCTCTCCTGGCCCTAAGTTACTGTACTGTACTCCCAGCTTGTCTTCCTGCTTACGCCCTTGCCTATCCTCAATACCACAGCTCAAGTGACACATTCAGCTTTAGGCCTCTGATCAGAGCCACCTCTCACAGCAAGATTTACAAGCGAGATGTTGCCTTTCCAGCTCACTTCCTCTGGAGTCTTCTGTGTTCCGTTCTCCTCAGGATGAGGAACAGATGTAGTCCGTAGTGTCTGCTCAGGGTTTTTCCTCCCTAGAATAATTGGTTCTTTTCCTTTTCATCCACGTGGGGTCCTCACAATTCTTTAAGACCTTGTAACAGAAAAAATGAGTAGTGGCTCCATTTAAAAATACTGAAAATTCGTAAATTAAGACAATATCCCTGATAAATCTGATTTAGTTCACTGACATCTAGAGGAAACAGATGATCACAGACTTGTATATCAAGAGAGACGAATAAGGGACAGTAGAAATTCAAGCAAAGACCTGGGCTGGGGTTGCTAGAGGTTAACACTGGAAGAGAGAGGAAGATGGGCACATTGTGGCTGTCAGCCATGATGAGACATTTGTCTTATTTTTGCCACAGCTGGACTCCTGGGACCTCGTCATGCTGCTGCTGGTGCCTAGGATAGTCTAATGGAAGCAGCTCCAAGCGTTCGTGTAAGCTCCCACTAAATAAGCAACGCTTAGGCAGGGAGTGGTGAATGATCTCCTTCTGGAGCATCTCGGGCCACTTTCACAGTGTTGTCTATACTGATACACACCAGAACACTGAGATCAACTGAAGGGAAGCAACAAGGTTTCATTAAGTGCTGAGCTCTTCTGCATAACCAATCCTCAAAAAGCTCCATTTCTTGAACAGCACTGAATTGCTTAAACTTGGTCAAAAAGAAATCAACAAGGAAAGGCCTGGGGACACAGTGGGTATTCAATAACCACTAGTTCCTGTTTCCTTTCTCTCTTATTTTCCTCTAGTGCCCCTCCAATCTCCTTTGAGATGACTGTTTTCCATGTTTGCCTTTTTCATAGCGTATCTGTATTTCTTCTTATTTGGCCCAGATGTCAGACTGGCTTGCATTAGTCCATGCTGAATCATTTGATTTCCTGTCCATGTTCCTAACCTTTCCAGATCCTTTGTATCATTTCTCAGTTATTCCTGCTGTTTACAATACCTCTCAACTTAAAGCCATCTGCAAATCTCATTAACACACCACTGATTGGCTCCTTCTTCCCTGAAATCACAGGACATTTTAAATAAAACACAATTCTCTTTTCTTCATTTGAGGCACTACCTCTCTGGGTCACATTAACTGATCGTAATTTGTATGTGATTATATTATTATTGCACGTAAATTTCCAGTCTAGGCAAATATATGTGTAAAAATCTGTGTTAACCTTTTTTTTTTTTTTTTTTTTTAAAAAGTAACATTCACCTTATAGGAAAATCAGTTAATTCCTTTAACTAGTCATCTTTCCTAGGATACTTAAAATACTTAGCTTACAAAAAAACTCACCCTACTTTTAAAGGCTAATTTCAGCTGTGAAAGTGGCTGTTTCATATCTTTTATCCACTTCAGTCTGTTAAGATATTGTTTCTTAGCAGATCTTTGAGAATGAGGTGTGAATGCTTTCATGTTAATAGTAAACATCTGAAGAACCTACCGGTTTCCTCACTGCTGATTCACTGGCTCTGAGGTTCAAATTTTTCCACTCTTTTTCTTGATATACTCAAAATATTTTCAAATCTTGTATATTATTCTTTGCTCAAAACTTGTTTGAGGCCCCTCTATGTTCTAAGCACTATGTCCCCTCTAGTTCTAAGTGCTAGGATGCAATAAAGAAGAGTCTGCATCTTCTAGGAGCCTTCAATCCAGGACAGGGCATGGAGGAAAATAAGACCATTGAGCACCAGCCATGTTCTGGTCCTGCCACGTGTGTCACCCCATTTAGACCCCACTGAAACCCCATCGCGCAGCCCAGAAAGCAGGTGTTCAGAGAAGCAGTTCACCTTTGAAGCAGAATATAAATAGACAACTGTATTAGCCAGCTTTCTGTCACTATAACAAATACCTGAGGTAATTGGCTTTTTTTTTTTTTTTTTTTTTTGTGGGTACCAGGGTCGACCTCAGGCCCTCATGTGCCAGAAGGCGCCCGTGCCGCTGAGCGATATCACCGGCCCCTTTTTCGTATGTGGGTTCCGGGAGTCGAACTCGGGCCCTCGCGCTTGCCAGGCAGGCGCTTACGCCGCTGAGCCATCTCACTGGCCCAGGTAATTGGCTTATAAAGAGAAAGGTTTATTTTGGCTCACAGTTTTGGAGGTTTGGGCCCATTGCTCTGGTTCTGTGGTGAGGTCGCACATCACAGTGAGCCAGGGCACGGCAGGAAGCAAGAGTGAGGAGGAGGGTGGAGTTCCACAATCTCCTTCGAGGGCACGCCCCACCGTGACCTAAAGATCTCCCACCAGGCCCCACCTCTTACAGGTTCTCGCACCTCCCAACTGTGCCACCCTGGAAGCAAGCCTTTAATACATGGGCCTTTGGTGGACACTCAACATTCAGACTCTAGCAACAACCTCCAGAAGAAATGCTAATGGGCAATACAGATATTGGAAAAATACCCAGCCTTCTTAGTTACCAAGGAAACATGAATATATTCAATAAAATACTATATTTTACCTATCAAGTTGGTAAAGAGAAAAATAATACTCAATGCTGGTAGGGCTGCAGTAATGCAGGCTCTCCTACATACTAGGGCTGCAGGGAAAATAATGTGGGGTGATCTTCCTGTGGGGCCACTGCAAGAGGAACTAACTTTAACACTCATCGCAACGAGTGAAATCAAACCATGCTACATTCATACAGTGAAAGTGTACGATCACCGAAAATCAGGTAGAATGTGTGTGATGTGTAAGTACTTCCTGAGTATTAAATAAAAAAGCACAGTACAGAGAAGTAAATACTATGAGATTAGAATACATACAGGAATGTGTGAGTGTGTGCACGTGTAGAAAATAAAAAAGCAGAAAAGCAGTAATTTAACAGAAGTCATTCGTGAAAGGTGGGGTGGGACTCTTTTTATTGGTATATTCTAAATTCTGGTAATTAAGAAAACCTAAACACACAAAAATATTCACACAGTCAGATCTGTTATTAAACAGCTATACAGACAGAGTCAAGTACATGGTTTAAAATTATCAATTTGGGATATTAAGCTTATCTTTTTAACTCAAAAATCCATTTTCTTTCTAGTCTCCATCTTCAGCCCCCAAACCCTAGCATATATATCTATATGCTATATACCCTAGCAAATTATAGCATGTCTTGAGTAATTTCTTTATGACCTGTCTAGTTTCAATCTCTGCTTTTCATCACAAGATTAATTTCTCCCACTGAGTATTTGCTCTTCTAAACTCTCTGACCTGACACTTGTAGCAGTAAGCAACCCTTCATTTTCCAAAGCCTGCTGGCCCGTCGTCCGTTTCAGCCTGTGCTTCTGTGCTGTAAAACATGGCCGAGGCTGACAGTCTTCAGCATCTCTCAGCAGTGGGCTATGGGTATTTGGGTTGGGACAATTCTTTGTTGACCAGGAGCACCCTCCACCCTGGTCAGCTAGGTGCCTTCGGGGCTTCACTACAACTAGATTGCCACCACACATTTCCAAACACATCCCAAGAATGTGTAATGAGAACCACTCCCCAGCCCCTGGCTCCACCCTAGCCAACCTGGTCTCCTTGCTGCTGTTCTTGTAAGGTCATGAAGGAAAGGATGGGTGGGGGTCTTACCATCTTTATAACTAGTCCTTGTATTAAATTTTCTCTAAGTATTTGATTGGTTCTTGATTCCTTTTAAATTTGATCCAGTTTCCCCCAGCAGTAAATGAAGTGACCAGTGAAACTAATCACTGATTTTCCACGTTCCCATAGCCATAAACCTCTACTATGGATCTCGGGATCCTGCACGGTCCATACTAAATGGTACATCTGCACACTATCTCTATGAGGCTGAGAAAACTGTGTGGGTTCTAGGTCATTGGGACTTGCCATGGTTTTAATGAGTCCCCCAAAGTTCATGAGTTGGAAACTTAGTCCCCAGTGCATCAGAGTTGAGAGCTGGGTATTTAGGAGGGGGTTAGTCAGTGAGGGTTCTGCTCTCACGAATGGATTAAATGCTGTTATCACAGGAATGAGTCAGTTTTTGTGGGAATGAGTTTTCTAATAAAAAGAGTAATCTAGCTCCTGTCTTTTCTCTCATTCTCATGTCCTTCTGCCTTCCACCACAGATAAGCAGGTAGGTCTTCTCCTGGACATCCCAGCCTCCATAACTATAATAAATAAATTTCTTTTCCTGATAAATGACCTGGTGTGAACAAAAAGAAGAGGTATATCAGTACAGAATGAAGACAGCACAAAATAGACAGTACTCTTCTGAACTGCATCCATTGCTGTTACATCTTGAGCTCCGTATGGGCGTTGTCTATAACTTTATGTTCCCAAGATGAACGAGTACTGGATGTCACAGTTGCCCATCATTACCCTTCCTCGGCCTCCTTGAGAACAGAGGAGGAGTGTCCCGAGGCTTCCATATGGTATCAGTGACTGAAGATGAGTGCTGAGCTTGGCATGAGTGTGACTTATCTCAAAAAAGTAGAGATTAAATTTGCTGAAATTCCCATTAGGTCACACATTTTTCTCAGTGACTAAATTTTCTGCACATTTCCTTAATGTGGTGTGTGATGTGTGTGTATATCATACGGTTATCTGTTCTTTTTGGTGCATTTCCTCCCAACTTCTACATCTACTATATTCATCCTACCCTCCACCTTTTTTTTTTTTTTTTTTTTTTTGTGGGTACCGGGGGGTCGACCTCAGGACCTCGCGCGCCAGCAGGCGCCCGTGCCACTGAGCGATATCACCGGCCCCTTTTTCGTATGTGGGTTCCGGGAGTCGAACTCGGGCCCTCGCGCTTGCCAAGCAGGCGCTTAAGCCGCTGAGCCATCTCACCGGCCCCCTCCACCTTTTTAAGTCCATCTTAGCAATAGTTACCCTGTGAACTGGATGTTATACACTATACAAAATGTAAACCATATTCATTAGATTGAAATGGCAATTCCCTCTCTCATGGAGAGAAACGTGACAACACATCTGAATAGGCAAAATCTGACAATCTTCAAATAATTCAGTTTGTTTCTTGCACTTAAGTGTCATGCTGTCTTCTATACCAAATGTTTCTTTTTTCAAAATGTGAGCTCCTGGGAGGATCCCCTTCCACAAACTAGAGTCTAAGGAACTAATCCTCACTTGTATTTGTAAATGTTAAAGTTTCTCTGCTCTTTCTGCTCTACTACTCAAAAAGCAGAATAAATGTGATAGCTTCTCCCCCATTTGGAAAAGCACCATTTTTGGAGCTTCAGGTTGGCAGTATTGGGAATTAGGTATGTCTTTGATGATATGCAGCTGTCTTCATTTTAGAGCACAGATGTCTAAAGCGTTCCAGCAGGCTGACGCGTGCACCTGGAGAAACGGACCATGGTTTCTGACACTTCCTCTAAAGCTCTTGTCAGATCAGACTGCTCTCTTCTTTTTTCTACAGCTAGAAACTTAGTAACAAGACGACTTCCAAGAGCACAGACCCTGGCATTTCTTCACCGTACTTCCCTCCCTGTCCTCTCACACCTTTGTCTGCAGTGCAGACGCATGGTGACCTTTCTCTCTTTCTCCCGTGGAGATTCACTAAGACACCAACGCGGCAGAACTTCGAGTTTCCTACTGCTACCTGCTATTGGTGGCAAAAGAAAAATGGAGCTGTGCGTGTACTGCAGCCCACCCCCGCCTGCAGGGCACCACACTAAACCGATGCCTAGGGCTTTCTGAGCACGTGAAGTAGGCCCAGACGAGGCCGAGCCTCTGACACGAGCGATTCAGAACCAAGCTTTCTTAAGTTCTTCGTTGAATGGCTGTTGGCTTTGTGATTCCCAAATACTTATAGCTGCCTCTCCTGAAAAGAATCTCATTATTCCACATCAGCAACTCTTCTTCCCTGCTTTTTTTTTGTAGAAAGCAGGTGATCATTTCTAACCACCTCAACCCACCCAAGGTCCTTTCATCTGAAACCCTAAGCACATCTGTAATTAAGATTTGTAGGGCCGGTGAGATGGCTCAGCGGCGTAAGCGCCTGCCTAGCAAGTGTGAGGGCCCGAGTTCGACTCCCGGAACCCACATACGAAAAGGGACCGGTGATATCGCTCAGCGGCACGGGCGCCTGCTGGCGCGCGAGGTCCTGAGGTCGACCCCCCGGTACCCACACACACAAAAAAAGATTTGTGTTCTTTGGGGGTACAAGTATCAACCAATATACAGCCAGCTTCCAATGTGAGAGAAAAACTTTCATACCCTGAACAGTTCTACTTGGAAAATCCATGTATTTTACTGTATGTAAATTATCTTAATTAAAAACAAATTCTACTGGCTCGGACATCTGCCCTTACTTAACTAACAGCTATAAATAACAAGGTTCTCCATGCGAATACGCCCTATTCAATAAACAAAGCAGCAAAGACAAATATCCTCCTCGTGTAATACTGCATTATTTTTTCTCATTGTGTCTTCCATTCAATTAAATACAAGACTACTGGACTGTTTGGGTGGGCAAAGCGAAACTTTTAAAAGAAATTGATGAATGGATGAAGAAGGCTTTTCTTCTTGAAAAGCTGCATGAGTGTCAGGGGTTGCATGCAAATCAGCAGACTGAGAGCAGGCCTCTCATTTCCCTCGGCATGGGGTGCAAACACCCCAAGTGGTCTCCATGCATCCGAGATGGGTGGACATGAAAGGAATAGCTATCTAGCTCAGTCCCAGCATTTAGCAGCTGTGCTACACCAGTAAAAACTTCTTGCCAGCGAAGACACTCCCCTCAAGGGATAAATGACATCACTCAGGAATTAATAAACATATGGGTAATTTGACATTTTATTGAGAAAATAGCTATTTTGACATTATATCCAGTTCTCATTTATTAGAATAAACTCTTTACAACATTGATCACTTCTGGGTATTTATATACAGTCTCTGAGTAAAATATATTCATACGAGGCAAGGCTAGAATATTGGAACTGTGGCCAGCATTGCTTATTGTAAGATCATTTACTGTATAATGAAAGTATAGTATGTGCACACTAGAAAAAATGTTTAAAATGTTTACTATTGGTGAGATAGGCTTGGTGCACACATACCAATATGCACACATACCTAACTCTTGTCTTCTTTACCGTCAATCTTCCAAAAAGCTAAAGTTACATTTACAAACACCTCAAGTTCCCACTTCAGGATGGACAGAAAAATAGACATTATTTTCTATTTTACAAAATAAAAAGATCAAGTCACAAAAGGAATAAAGCTCATCTTTACACATTTAACCTAAAAGCTCGAGTACACTCCTCTTCTCCAAGAGATAAGGAGCTCGGCAATGCAGAAGCGGCTAATGGTCCAAAGAACGGAAGGCCACACAGCCTCGATGGTGCGTGACTAGCTGAGACCGATGCGAACTCTGGCGAGGGAGGCTTTGTGATTTCCAAGGATCTGGGATATGTAACCGAATGATTAAAAGGCATTTCTTCAAATTTGCAAGAGGAAAACTGGGGAATCAGAACAGAGATCCAACTGCTTTTTATGTGGCTAGATGTTCACCATTACACACAGCTCAAAGCTCAAGGGCAAGCTTTCTTTTAAACACACATCCATGCACGGAGCTCCAAACAGACAACTGTATACTTAACAAGAAATGAATGAAAAACATCTTTATGCCTCATTAGTGACCTGGTTTTATACTTTGAAGTGAAAAAACAAATGTATTTTGTTAATTCTTTCAAATTTGGAGGCCTAATGAAGTTTACATTTTTTAGGATGTAGAATCTGTTGAAAATCTAATGAAAACTATCATCCCACTTCCTACAATCATTCCTTAAACTGTCTTCAGTAACGGAATAAAACCTGGAAATATTAAACTTGCTTTGTTTTGTCACTGAAGCAACTGCAAACTTGCATACATACGAGGAACTTCACTGTCTTTCTGGGTACTTACAAAGCACAGAAAAGCTTTAGAAAAATGCTCTGGAATTACAATTTTGATGCCCGTGTCTTGTGGATGCCTAAGAATTGATTTGTTCTCCAAAGCCATCAGTTTAGGCCCCGTACAGCTTTCCAGGCTGATGAGGCCCCAGGGAAGGACGGACTGCCTCACACCTAAGTAACTACCTCTCTGCAGCTGCAGCCCCCCTCTCCCAAGTCTGGGTCCAGGCAGACCTGCCCTGTCCCGTCCTCCCCATCACCGTCACGGGAGGGCACCTCAGAGTGAGAAACCTTTGCGATGAGCACAAACAAGCAAAAACACTCCAGGGCAGCATTTTCCTAAGGTATTTCGCAGAACACATAGTACTGTACTTTAAAAAAATCCACATTAAAATAAATTAGGGAGTTAGTGTATAAAATAAGAGATTCTGAATGGAAACTAACCCTCCTCTGGGAAATACCTGTACTCAACTTGTACACACACACAGTAATCCTTATTTAGATTGCCTTTAGTACGTAATCAAATAAAACTTGAAAATCTCCAAAGATTGAAGACTGAAAATACACAGTAGTGTATCAAAGGTTCTAAAAAACCTACAGCAATTCAACTTTGCCTAACCTAGCACTTTCCAAACTTATTGGGTCACAGACCCCTCAATTCATGTAACAATATGTTCTGCCAAAACACCCCTTTGGAGCTGGGTGTGGTGGCATGCACCTGTAATCCCAGCACTTGGGAGGCTGAGGCAGAAGGATTGCTGCAAGTTTGAGGATGGCCTAGGCTACATAGTGAGTTCAAGGCCAGCCTGAACTACACAGTGAGACCCTATCTCAAACAAACAAATAAACAAACAACCCCCACCCCTTTAGGAACTGCTTCTCTGATAAAGTGGTGGTTTTAAAAAAAATCTTATAGTATAATTTCAAATTAATAATAATGAGGACACAAAGAATTTCTGCCTTTGTCTTTTTTAAAAGAAACTAGCTTATTTTGCTTTGAATAATTTTCTATTACAGCATTCCCCTTTCAGAAAGATTTGACCTGAAGTTATGCTTTTATTATATCATTGTCCAAGAATGTTAAATCCTATCAGTCATCCATGGCATACTTTACTTAAAAAAAAATTTTTTTTTTATCCTTTTTAATTCCCAGAGTACTTCTCTACCTCAATCGCAATAATCTTAAGTCCAGGGCAAGAATCTGGGTTCCTAGCAATCATACATCCCATCAACAGTTTCTAGGCTACGTTATTTTGCAGTCCCTTAAAAACAAAAACAAAACAACATAAAACAAAAATCCTTCATCCTTACAGCTCTCTGAAAATCAGCATTTTGAGTATCTAAATGAAGCTTCAATTAAGCCTTCAATAGAAACGCTGACACTTTATTTCATATAACAAAAAATTTTTAAAAAAGAAATAAATATGAAAACATAAAAAAGGCAAAAATAATTCTTACCAAGAAGAACGGACAGAAAAGACCATCACTGCAACCCAAATTATCTCTGGTGTTCTGCTCAGGATTTCAATTACAAAAATAACCAAACCAAGACAAAGTCAGATACTAATTCCCCCTGAGCATCACACCTTCTCCTTTAAAAGGCGCTCTCAGCGAACATCATATCCCACTGTGTATCTAGATTACAAGTACAAAGCAAAGAAGAAATACCGCGTGCAGGGACGGAGGCAGTTTTTTCAAATGTGAACACAGGTACCATAAGGAAAAACATAATTAGAAACACAAAATCATTGACTTTGATACTTAGGGAAAAGTAGTTCTGGAATTTAGGTTGTTGTGTTTTCTTTTGTAGCAAGGCAAAGTAAATCTTTAGAGAAGCATTTGTTAGAGCATTTGTAGAGAAGCATTGTTTTTTCTTTAAAGTCAGGAATGAAATAAAAAGTATTTGTCCTATCGCTTATTGTCTGTATTTAAGCACTTACACTTGGTTTTTAAAAGGTTAAGGTTATCGACAGCTTATGAGAAACTACCAAAATTTAACTGGGCTGGTAAATGCTTATTTCTGGATGAGACTCAAAGGAATTCAAATACCATTTTCATCACATGAAGTTACCTGAATAAAGTGGTTTGCTAAGATACTATTCCTGTTACCAGTTTCTGCCTCTTTTGATGTTAGTTTTTCCCATTTTCAGACTTGAAACTTAAGTCATCTCATTAAAATAAGCTTCTCTATTCCTTTATGTTAATGTGTCTAGCAATTTTAAATAGTAATTACAAATAGAAATAAAAATGCTCGCTTTATAAATTCCCTAATCCTCTAATGCTCAAAAGATAACTCAAACGTGGCTACATTGAGGTTTGTTAATGCCAACCTTTGTGAGGTCAAAAAAATAGTTTTGAAGGAAAGCCCATCTTCAGCGCTCTGTACAGTCTCTTTAGTGTTGTTCAATCCATTTTATGGGTGACAGCTCATAGAGGATTTTCATCGTATGGGCATTACTGTCTAGTCCATTTTTCTAATCCTGTACTAACAAAATTAAACGCAAGCACATTCCCTCTTATTGTATTGTCTCCATCATCACTTCCAAAAGACAGTGGCTCACAGTATTTTGTTTAAGGCTGTGGACGAGTTTTTCCGGAAAACTCAACCTTTATCCAAAGCATAACTGACTGGGTAATTACAGTCCCTCTGTCCAGCCTCAAAATTTGTTTCTTTCCAAGAGCTCCCTGCAAGTGTGGCTGGTCGCTAAAGTACTTAGTGCTCACGTGTAGCTTTCTATCATTTTATTTGCTTATACAAAGAAATGAACTCAACTAAGTAACTCAACATGTAATTCTCACTCGCTAAATCACATTTTGCCTCCTAGGAAAGGTAGTAGTTTGGAAATATCATGCGCTATACAAGGCCAAACACATTCAAAGTGGGGATGACCAAAAAAGTAAACGAATCGTATTTATACTCATCATCTCTACTATGAAGGACACACACTTACTCTACTAAAATGTCCTCCTTTGATTAAAACTTTAATAAATAATTACAGTACAATTTTTGGTTGAGGTCTGTATACTGTGAGAACATGAACTCCCACTTTTTACAAATATTTAAATGCATTTCTGTTCCTCATGAACATTAGTAGTATTGGAAGAAGAAATTATTAGTAGTATTGGAAGAAGAAATTAACCCACAATTATTTTTTGACTTCACCTATGGAAAAACTTGAAGTTAAATTCACTTCAATTTTACAGTGTGTTAGTGTTGATATAGTTTTTTTCTCCTATAAATTTATTCTTTATAGGCTAATCATAATTGTCCTGTTTTATATGTGTTTTATAGTTCTAAGCCTCTTCGAATGCTTTTTGGAAGGTTTAATATAAATCATGATTGAAAATGACTAACTTGCCTAAAGCACAGCTGTCTGGCTGATGTGCTAACCACGCTTCTCCAATATACGTCAATGGTAGAGCACAGTGAAGTCTCACGGGCATGGCTTTCAGTATAAAATATTCACGCCTAGTTCAGATTGCTAGAATCTAATAACCTGCCTCTGAAGATTAATGAGACACACACAGGCCCCCGTCCCCAAATACCCTGTTGTAGAAATAACGTGAACTTTTCAGCTACTTTCCCTGAAGGCATCCGAACAGATGGACACGCCTGGGAATACAATCTTGTTTCGCATTTAGTTAAAACTTCCAAGAAAAAATATTTAGAATGACTTAAAGATTCCTGTATAAATAGCTACCTAAACACAGAGCAAATTAGGAAGATGTGGGTCAAACACAGCTGAACTCCACTCGCTCCAATTAGCTGAGTCTCTACAACAAAGCTTGTTTCCTTAACATACTGGTTTCCACAGGACTTGGTAAGATTTGCTGAGCACCATGGTAATCTTTGAAGACACTAATCAAAAACATGGTCCTACATATTAAAAACCCCAGGAGTGGTCTAGGACAACAGAAGCACCTCAACCACGAAAATAAGCAAGTTTCTATTACAGTATAAGTAAAATTCCCACACAGCAAATCTTGAACAGTTCAGCAACCAGTGAATAAAAAATAGTCTTAAAAATCTATTTCTGATTATTCCTTTGGATCTTTCAGCTGTAGTTAAAATATATGGAAAACTATTGGTTGTAAGAAAGCTTGTGACTACATAATGTGTTTCTTATTAAAAAAAATACTGGCCTGAGTCAAGCACGGAGAACTCAGAGCAGGCGCACAGTAGATATTTGTATTACTCTGGCTGCAGGCTCCCCCTGAGTAGCGCCTCACACCGGGCCAGTTTCATTAAGGTTTAATGGCCTCACACAGTACAGAGGACCAACACATTCAGTTCTCCTGTAATCAACAAAACTGGATGATTAAAGATGCACTACAAATACATAGCTCTAAAGCTGCCACGTTTCCCCAGCAAACGGAAAGAGCCCTTGCTGGCCCACACTGAACACAGCAGCAAATGCTAGTGTCGTACTGAAGGGCATGTCACTGGGTGGACATTAAATACAATCACCTTTAATATTTATAAACGGTACTGAACTTCTAAAAGATTAGACTTATGAGAACATAATTAGAAAGCACATTCCTCACTGCATTTTAAAGTTAAACACAGACTTTTCTATTAAAGTAATTTATATTTTTCCTAGTTCCTAAAATAGGCGTTAGATTTCTAAACAGAAGAAAAAAGACTCATCCTTAGAGCCACATATTACATATTCAGCAGGTCTAAGAAAACTAAGTTAATAAACTGAATAAATTAAGTGGAGTAAAATAAGAATGCACATTCAGAACAGAATTGTAGCTTTTGGTCAGCAACACATGAACCAAAGGCAAAAATCTGCCACGATTAAGGCAGGTTTTTTTTAATATATATATACAGTACAATGTGTTTTCCCTCCCACCCACCATATTTAGCATTCACCTTTATTTAAAATGCATTGCCAAGCTACAATACAAGCTTCTTAATTAAAAAACAAGATGTCACAGAGAGCTTCTGTTTTAGAGTCTTCCTTATAGCTATTAACAGTATTTTCTTTTTGCCTTCACACTTCTGGTGCACGATATTATAACAACTCATACAACCAGGATCGCAAAGCACGGCGGCCGTCAGGGTGACAGCCGCTGTAAGGAATTACTTTCGTCTTCTGCTGGGGTCAATTTGAGCGTTGGCAGTTTCCGAGGGGGAAGCTGAGGGCTCTGACGAAGATTGTCATCCATCTGCAGGAGTACAAAAGGTACACGGGAATGAGCCGTGGCACCGCTCCTGTGGCTGCGGCCTCCCCTTCCAGACTACGGCCTGGAAGAATGCAGAACCGTATGCTGCCGGGACCGCCACCGAAACCTCCTCCTACGGGTGCTCTCCCCAGATCTGTAAGTATCATACGCCAACACCAGGGCACTGTCTATAGAAGCAATGTGGCTCGCCCCTGACACTTTCAGTTCACAGTAATTCACAGAATGAAAACGAACTCACCACAGCATTAGGTTAAGCGGTCTTCTCACAGAAAGGGAAAAAGCCCCGCAGTTTCTAACGTCTATGCAGGCCCAATGCTGCATCTCACCTTCCCAACGCACCGAAGAAGACAAAGCAACACAGTCCTTCCCTGATGCGCAGATGAGCGAACTGAGGCTCGGAAAGGGTAAGAGAGTTGTCTCAGGTCCAAAAGCCACTACGAGAGCTGAAACTTGAACCCACGTCTTCTCATTGCAACAAAACTATTCTTTCAACTTTTTGCCTCAATGAAAATGACCTGTACTCTACTCAAAAAGACCAGCTCTTTCAAGCTGAGAGTATGCAGAGCAAAGGAAGTCAGAAAAAGAGGTAGAAAGGACAAACTGTTTGTACCTAATCCACACATCTTCCAACATTCAGTCAGCTCAAGCCTGCCTTAAAAAAACAAATTAATGTAAGTATATTAAGAAAATGCCCAAGAACTTCAGATTTATCCTAAAGAAAAGCACATTTGCGCCGGTGAGATGGCTCAGCGGCGTAAGCGCCTGCCTGGCAAGTGCGAGGGCCCGAGTTCGACTCCCGGATCCCACATACGAAAAAGGGGCCGGTGATATCGCTCAGCGGCACGGGCGCCTGCTGGCACGCGAGGTCCTGAGGTCACCCCCGGTACCCACAAAAAAAAAAAAAGAAAAGAAAAGAAAAGAAAAGCACATTAACATCGCTGGGAATAGTAGGATAGAGATTGTTTAGAACTCAAGACTCTCGAAAACTACTTTTAACCAGAGTACTCCACAAACAAAGTGCAAGACTCAGGTCCTGATGGTGAGTTCACTTTCGGCTTAACCTTCAGTACTTCAAAGTAACCGCATCCAAAAAACACAAAACCAAGAGAAAACAGGATCCTAAGGCCTACTCGATAAGCAGGCTTTTTAGAGTTTTACACAGGTGCGGAATATTCAAAACTCTCCCTTAGCTTTACAAGATATTCTTATAAAATTTTTTTTTCAGCAGACATATATAGGATTTGTAGAAAAATGAGAAAAAATGATTTTTATTTTTCCACCAGAAAAAATTAACAGTAAACTATTTAGATTGTGTTAAGATGTCTTTTCTTTCTTGCAAAACTAAGTTCCTCAAACATTCTTTTTTTAAACTCTAGACTTTCTATTCAAATTGTGAACGGTAATGGCCAACAGAATCTGCTGCTACTGCCTTGTAGCAGCCAGTAAACCACACGTCTCCCGTGGCTAAGCAGGGATGAATGAGTGGAGGCGGGGGAAGAGAATGCCTGGCTGAAATAGGTTGAAAACACCTCCATGAACTCAGGTGGATGTGTACGAACTGCTGACAGGGCCCCTTGGTTTCACCTTTGTACAGCAGGGATTTCACAGCCCCTTTCATATTCAGCTTGAACTTGTCACATACAGAAAAGGTAAACCACAGTGGACAGCCTGGATGGAGTGGGCAACTGCTGTTCCTTTTATATGTACTTTATACTTCACACACTTCCATCATGAGATTTCCGGAACTGAGCAAAGAACTGAGAGACCAACTCAGTTCTTACCAGAATTAACCCAACTTACCAAAATTTCAATAATTATAAATGCTTATAATTTAACTACCCAGTTTTACTCACTTCTCAAATTATAACAGCACATGAAAAGCAGCAGGTGGTCATCCCAGAGAATGACAGTGGTAACCCGGCTCCTGGCACCATTAGCAATGGGCACACGATCTCATTGACAAGCGAAGGCGGCTGAGCACTGGGGAGAATGCAAAGCTCATGCTAGCGCCTCATTTCTAGGGTTCGAGTTCACACTCTAGATTTTGCCAGGTGAACGACCTTGGTAATTGATTTAAGTTAGTCCCAAAGCTTCAGTAGCCACATCTGTAAAACGGGGACAATAATAGCGACCGTACAGAGTTGCTCTGAGGTTTAAGGGAGCTAATTCCTATGACCCTCGTATAAATCCACTGCTCAGCACACCTCAAAAAATATTAGCCAGTGTTGGTGCAGGAATGATGTATTTTCATTTACGTAAGAAAAAACATTAAGACATATCAGGTACAGGTACAAATTCCCTATGATGAATGTGATCATTATGTGTATCTGAATTATACCAATAAACTTAATTTAGAAAAAAAAGAAAAAAGCAGGTTTATCACACAACTGGAAAAAATGTGCAGCTCTCTTGTATTTCCCTAATTAGAATCACCCTTGAAATTTCCATTGTTGACTCTTTCCCCCATCCAGTTCCTCAACATAGTTCTTACAAAATAAACATCCCAAAGTGGCAAATATGTGTACTAGTGGAAACCTCAGCTACATTTAAAACAGAGGACAGGAAGGAGAAAAACTAACACAGAAAAAGATATCATGGTGCTATTAAGAGGAAAGGAGAGGCACAGGAAAAAAGACACAAACAAGAACTCTTTTGTTGTTGTTGTTTGTTTTGCAGTACTGGGGATCAAATCCTAGACAAACCCTTGGTCAAATGCTAGACAAGTGCTCTATTACTGAGCTACACCCCCAGTCCTTTTTATTTTTTGAGACAGAGTCGCACTAAGTTGCCCAGGCAGGATTTGTATTTGCAATTCTCCTGCCTCAGCCTCCTGAGTAGCTGGGATTAGAGGCATGGGCCACTGTGCCAGGCTTCTTCTTCTTCTTCTTTTTTAAGTTAGTCTTTTAGGTTTCTTAGCTTGACAAGTGCATCTGTGTGCTAAAAGTAAACCCAACACCATTATCTGAACTTTACCCACAGCAATCAGGCTACTACTGGCTTCAAAACGTTGTGTTCTATACAACCTCAGTAAAATCGTATTTAAACAGTTTTCTGAAACATAAACTCTTTAGAAAATGGAGAGGGTAAAGTTAATGCATGACCCAACACTGGACGCAGATAGGAAAATACTAGACTACTATAAAAGAATGACTGAAATGAACTTGACCTTTTCAATCAAGTTGGATTCCTTATTTACAAGTTGTGTGAGTTTCTGCAGATTTGCATCTACCGTTTCTTGTCCAGCTGGAGAGATGCCTAAGAAGCGAGGACAGAAATCAGAAAGACAGGAAATTTTGAAAGTCTTTAAAGCTGTTTAGACTAAAAGAATTTCGAGTCTACCCACCCTTCCAAGTGCCCCACCCTCCAAAAAAATTAAATAAATGCAAAGAGAAAAACCATCCTGGGTTCAAAAGCAAAGTTACAAGGCACAGCAATGCTCCAGTACCAAATCCTAAACACAGACTAAAATCTGCCCTGAGCAGATCGCAATCCAAGTAACACACAGCCACAGTAATTAGCAAAAGCACAACAGTCCTTATTTCCTTCTGAAATTTAAGTTGTACTTTCCCCTCTGGCATTTCAAGTGAGTCTTTGGTCACAAATATGTGGATAGCTTCCTAAGGCAGTGACTTCCAAACAGCTACCTACCAGGCACTCAAAATATTTAAAGAGACTTTAAAAAGTAGAGTTCTGGGACCTATCCCTAAGTGATTCTAATTCACAAAGTGATGAACAGAATCCAACATTTTTTATTTGTTGTGGAATAAGGTTTGCTAGCTACTGCTCCAAAGTAACAAGGTTAAATGTTACTTAGTTTCATGACCTCCAATCTAATTCCTCCCTGTGTAACCCTATGTAACCCACCATGAACAAAAAAAAAAAAAAAAAAAAAAAAAAAAGCTGTCCACCTAAGGCTATCTTCATAACTTTAGTTGCTTAAAAGGACCGTTTCAGCCAACTCTCCCAGTACAGCTTCAGCATCCCAGTCAGTTAACCACAAAGACACACTCACAGAGAACCACACCCCAAGTGACAATGGTCCTCTATTTGTTGTACTTCTAGTCTGATGCACTCATTTTTCGAGCACTGGAATCATGGGAGTGGCTCATCAAAATCAATGTGCCACTAATTTCTGTCCACAGATCAAAATGCGAGATGCAGCAGGTAAGAATCATTTAAAGCAACTGCCCATTTGCATTAGGATAAATACAACTGTTCGGGAGGGACTCAAAATACCTGTGGTTTAATCTTTTAGAAGAAAAACGACTCACTTCAAAGTGGCAGTACTTGAAGAGGCAAGAAATATATAAAAGCCAGAGGAATAAATACAACGCACTTGTCTGTTTATTTAAATAAGAACTAACACTAACGGGGAAAGACAAAGCAGGAAAAATGTAACTCCAGGAAGTGTTATAACCCAGTATTTAAAGATGATGCATAAACATTTTATATTAAAGTAAGTTTTACTTATGCATCCCTAGGAGAATATGCAAATATACCATGCAAACAAACATTAGCTGAAGAAGAGCCAGCTTACCTCCAAGACTAAGCCTAAAGTAACTATTTAGGATGTCATCACAAAAGCGACAGAGGTTGGAAAGCTGTTTCAGGTGTTCTTGTAACTGAACTTTAGGAAACTGTACTTTATAAAGAGGTGCAAGAAAACCAAACACATAGGCATCCAAGGTAGAAGGCCTAGAAATACATTAAGGATTTTTTTTAAGTACATAAGAAAATATAATTTGGGATTGTGTTTAATTTTTCTTTCAAATATATATCAAATCTGAAAAATACAATACAATGTTTTAAATGGTTTACCACCCATTGTTTTATAAAAACAATGCAACTAGGGTTCTACCTTTCAAGTCATTTTAAAATAACCACTTATTTTATTTATAAAAAAGTGAAGTTGAAAATTAGACACTCATTTTCACAAGCGTCAAATGGACTGGAGGCAGGATGGCAGCGATCTTCCCTGTTTTACATTCACATACGCTGCATATTAAGCCAATGTCAGTTCACTGATAGAACAAGTTTCCTATAATAAAAACCCACCAACTCTTTTTTTTTCTTGTGGGTACTGGGGGTCGACCTCAGGACCTCGCGTGCCAGCAGGCGCCCGTGCCGCTGAGCAATATCACCGGCCCTTTTTTCGTATGTGGGTTCCGGGAGTCGAACTCAGGACCTCGCGTTTGCCAGGCAGGCGCTTATGCATCTGAGCCATCTCACTGGCCTCAATCTTTTTTTTTTTTTTTTAAGTGAAAAACTCATCTTTTGTTGCACAGGAAGGACTTGCTTTAAATAACTGCTCACGGAATACATGCACACAAAATACTACAATGATTATTAAGGAAATATACTCACGTATCTCCAAAAAAATACTGGGATGTTCCCAATCTGTTTGATAGAAGGTTTAGGCACTCCTTGGCATCTCTGTATATCTAACAAAAGTGGAATTACATCTCAGAAGTAGGAAGGACGGAAGATGCTCTGAAACTGCTTTCCAGGCAGCACCTACGCTCTGGTTCGTCAGCCTGTGCTGTCTCCTATCTCTTCCCTGGAGAGCCCTTGCTTGGACAGTAATACCGTCCGTACCTGTGCTTCCACTTCCCGGACGTGGTAGAGGGGCGGCTCTCCTCTGGTCAGGAGAATCCTATTCAGTGCTCCTCTAGACATCTTTCCAGGCAGGATCAAACTCAAGGGAAAAGGAATTCGTGAAGCAAACCATGGCTTTGTCACAGTAAAGTAATTGTCACTCTCTACCCAGAATGTGTGGAGCTGCAAAAGTAGAGCAAAGATATCCTAAGGATGTTCTTTTATTAAGATTGTTCAATCAATGTGAGACTCTCCCATAAATGTCTTTGTATTAAGTGACTTTATATAAATTTCACAGTTAGGATGATTTAGGATAAAACAAGATTATGAGTTTTTACTACACCCCAAGCACCCAGAACAAGACCCAGCACTAGCACACAGTAGGTACACAGTAAATATTTGCTAAATGCATGATTTACAATTTAACCAATCCATATATGGTGAAAAAGTTTTCATCTCCCTCAAAGAATTTTTATTTCCAAAATTAGATTATCTTTCAGTTTTATACATCACATACTAGTTCAATGTCTAACACAATCCAATAAGACAGTAATATAAAAGAATAAAGATTAATATGCATGCGAACTCCCCTCTTGTAAGCCTTTTCATTGCTTCCCCCCAACCAAAGTACATTTTCTATTAAGTCACTAAAATACTATAGTATTCACGCACGCTCACCACAGCAGGGAGAAGCCTCTCTTCAAGGAGCGCAATGTAAGCCAGCGTATCTGCCCCTTGCTTTGCTGACAGTTCATAATCAGCATTGTATTTCTAATAAAAATCAAAACCAAAGCACTTCAGTAGTCAAACAGCATCCAGAGAACAGTGAAGCTAAATAATGGCAAACGTGATATTAAAAGTAGGAAATACAAGCCTGCTGAAAAACTGTTGCTTAATGCACCTAAGGTTCTTAGCACATCATGCACGTAATAAATGTTGCGATTTTAAAATTAACTTATTTCAATTTTTGTTAATGAGCTAGTTAAGACCATAATATGAAGTGCAAAATCAATAAATACTGTAAAAGTGACTGTTATTTTTAAAAAGGAAAAAAATTCCAATTGGTTGCATTTTTCTCTATGAAAAAAGGAAACCTAATTTAAACAATTCCCAAATTATACTGACATAGAATGTTTAAACAGTAGTGGCAAAACCAGTGTAACTTTGCACTCATAAAAATCTTTACATGTTTAAATATTTAGGATACTTCTAAGTAAATATGTACCTATTATACGTACCTATTCAAACATTTTAGATATATTGTTTTATAAAACACACAACATATAAATAGCTGCTGTTCGGTGGGATCTCTGATGTTACACCCAGCACAAAATATGTAGCAACTATGTGACTAAACTGTCAATGCTACCAATAAGTGAAATAGTGCAAATACCTAAATAAAATCTTATAAATTTCTATAAAATTCCAGCAAAGTTCATAAAAATCTACATTGACTAGACCTCATCGTATGACTTCACACTTTTTCAGGCAGTGATTCTCAAGTCTATTTTTCATGAAACCCAAAGTTTCATGAATTGCATGAGTTGCAAAAAACAAAAAAGAAAAACAAACTTTAAACCTTACACTGTTTTTTAAAAAGATGCAGAAATCAATAATATACTTCTTCAAAAGGAAACACCCACCTGTTTTCTTAAAAAGTTTAGTATCTTTGCAGGTTGAGAAACAATGTTGTCGTCAGTTGTCAAAATTGGTACCTCGCCTGCAATTTAAAGAAAGAAGTTTAAATACAAAGCAAGGCTGTGATTTCCCTGAAAAGATTCCAAGACACTAATAATTACACCAATCGCACATTTGGAGGGGGAAAAATGAGTACGCACGTCTTAATTTTTTCAGTCTCACAAAGATATCTAAATAACATTAACAGTTCTCAAGATTTCCACAGATTTGGCTTGCAATTTGGGTTATTACTTAGGGTGATCAAACCATAAGCAACACATATCCAAAGTCATGGTAGGAAGAAACTAAAACCCCAAGGTGCTGCAGGCTGCGTTTCTTGGGTTTAAATGGAATTGGGGGAAGGGCAGAAAGGAAGGTCGGAAGTTTACACTGTACCTCGTGAACCTCTCCAGGTGTTGTCTATGACGTTGACTTTCAAGGGTGCACCAGAAAATTTGGCATAAGCCTGAAACAGAGTTTGCAACAACACATTTCAGACTGGATGCTTAACACAAGTCTGCAGTGCCGCTTTACTTCCCAGCCCCGTCCCCTCAACGCGGAAGCCCCCTGACGGCGACCCAGCTTTCGGGGATACTGTTCCCCAGAGGTCCCGGGGACTCGCAACCCGCGAGCTTTCACTTTCCCGCGCAGACGGCTTTACAAGGCTGAGAAACTCGGGGCCGAGCAGAGGCCACGATGCTTCCGCGGGGGCCCCGGGGTGACAGGCCGGCTGGGACTCGAGAGGGGGCACCACGACCGTGCAGCCGCCGGCCTCGCCTCGGCCCGCCCCTCTCTCCGCGGCGCTGCGGGCAGGGCGGCCTCACCATCACCACCAGAGACTCGCTGTGCACCGACGGGAGCCCCCAGCCGCCTCCCCAGCAGCTGAGCTCCAAGGCGGCCGCCATCTTGCCGGGGCCGACCTCTCTCCCCGGAAGTACTTCCTCGCCCACCTTCCGGCACGTGGAGGCGGGAGGGGCGGGGGGGCTGGCTCGGCAGCTTCGGGTCGGTTACGCCCCGGGCCCTAAGTGGGGCGGAGCGGCGGTCGCTCGCAGATGTTTACTGGCTGCCTACTGTGTGTCAGATTCTGTGCACATCGCTAGGAAAGGCGAATCCTTTAGTAAAATAAGGGCTTTGCTTATGAATTGTGTTTGAAATGACATGGAGCAATGGACGCCACAGACACTAGGCGCTCAGTTTGTGCGGTCCTTTCCCCCACGTGTTTGTTACGCTCCTACCTGCCTTTCTACTCTCAGGCTTCGTATCTTCCATGTTGATTCGCTCCAGCCTCCTTGAAAGTATCCCTGCTCCTGAAATTTAGCGAGTGAGTTCTGCCGCCTTCACTGCTGCTCCTGCATCTGGAATGTCTCTCTTCCTTGTTCAACCGCTCCCTCAAGAATGCCTGTAACTTTCACCTTGCTTGGGATGACTGTAGGTAGGAGCTACCTCTCCATTCTTGGCGCTCCTTGAATGTACTTGAGGTGCAGCTTCTATTGGTAGTCGCTGACCTTTTGCCTTTCACTGTGCAGAAGCTCGTTTGACACAGAACGGGGCCAGCTCGGTAGGTGTGGGGTGGGCGGTCACACAAGGCCCCGTGGTTAGAAGAGCTCCTCGACTAATGCTCTGCTGTCCCCGTCTTGAAATCTTAATAAGTTTTCAACAAGAAGCTGTGGGCCTAGTGGGCACGGACTGGTTTCTTGAAAACTAAACCTGACGTTTTCTCAGGAAACCCACTAAAGAAGAAGGATAGGATTCGGAAATGCCATGAACCAGGTAAATTTACTGGCCTCTAGAGTTAGGACTGCTGTACTGAGTCTTATTTCTAAATGCGACAATAATCTTTCTGGGATCCGTCAGTTATTCTCTGAGTTCTCTTTTCTGTGCCCTACTGAGATAGATGAGTTTCCCTTAAACAACTGAAAGCTCAAAAGAAACATCTGCAGATTTTCACAAAATAACTGTTCAGGAAGTATTTGCTAGGCATTTTCTTACTGTTTATGTAGTTGTCTAAATTACAGTGCCAATTGCTAGTCTTTCTTTCCTGTTTCAAAAAATAAGAGTTTTTAGAAATGGGAAGGAAAAGATACAATAAATTTGAAAAATCACTATTAATACTTTATAGCTGCATAAGCTTACAGTTAAACCTACGTAGTAACACATTTACTGAGCAGCTACTATGTCTGAGACACTGTACTGCTCTGGGAGAATAAGACATATTTAAAACATGAATTTTGTCCTCCTGAATCTGCAAAGGAGACATATACACATCTAAGTATAACAAATTGTTTGTTATAACTAAGTTTAGAGATGTAAATAGAATACTAAAGAAATACAAAGGAGGGACAATCCTATGTAGGATTAGTGGAAAGAATCTGTTCAGTCTTCAGTGTAAAGAAGGTATAGTAATTCAATTTTCAGATTCAAGTAATGGAACCTCCCTGTTTTGAGGATTAAAATCCCAAGCTGTAAGCTCAGAGTCTGGTACTTTACTCAGGCATTTAAAATAATCATACATGGAGAATGTAGATTATCTGAGTCTTGTTTGTGGAGGGAGTGGTGGGGGTTGGGAATGTGGCGGATGAACATTCTCTGAGGAATCCTTCAGTTAGGTCTGCTTCCTTACTGGTGGTGTTACATACTCCTATGATTATTTTGTTTGCATTAAAGAAAAATCTCTTCCCTTAGTGTTGAATTAAGGCGGAAAATAGAGTTTCAGTGCATCTGATGAGAGAATCCTTACACACAGGTTTATTTGTACCTAGTTAATAGCAATCTTTTATTGCTGCAATTCCTCTTGAAAGTCTCTATGTGCTACATTGAATTTTAAAACCCTGGCATAGCTTGGTTGCACAACCAGGCTGAATACTGTCCCAGAGAATCACGCAGAAAGCTGAAACCTTCTGAAATTGTCCCTGGTATGGGGACTTGGACCTTGTGCCATTTTTTGGCCACTAAAGAGAACTATTCAGAGTTCATCCAAATCATAATTTCAGATTCTTACCAGGAAGAATACTATCTGCAAAACATTCATTTATGTGTGGGATGGCTTGAATCACAGCTTTATAATGAGTATTCCAGACAGCATTTTCCCTGCAAAGGAAATCTTATTTTTCTAAAGATGGATATTAAAATGGCTTCGCTAGTGGTAGTCACCTGAACTCAGGGTACCGACTTTGGCATCCATTCCTGTCCTGCATGTGTTTCTTAACTTGGGAGCCCTGCTGCAGTTTCTCTTAGTAAACCATCTCCCTGCCCCCAATGATTAAAAATCTGTGAAAGGGAGCTGCTGGCAAAGATGAAAAGTTTGTGATGAGTGATCATGTAGTATAGCCCTGTATGGGAAAATGAAGGAGCCTCAAATGTCCCTTAAAAATAAAAGATTCTGTAATTCAGTCTCTGTTCAGATGTAGAGATTCTTAAGGAGAAAAACAAAAACAAAAACAGATACTGAATAAAATTCGGGGTTTGACGTGGTGCCTAAATTAGGCATATGTTTTCAAGTCAATCCTTTTTATCTTGATTCCTCAGCTCTTCACTTATAAAGTGAAGGTTGTTTTAGCTCTGAGGTGCATTCTATGTGTAATGAACATTTAATAATAGCTGGCATTTATGCAGCAATTTCTACATGCTAGAAATTGTTGTAAATATGTATCTCACATACTCCAGAAGCAGCTACTGTTGTGTTCTCATATTCTCAAGGAAAGACACTAAGACCCAAGGGTATTGAGTAAACTTCCCGAAGTCCCAGATAGTCTGATTTCAGAGTTCACTCTCTTTCTCAGCCAGTATCATTGTGCCTCACATAACCTTTTAATGAGTCCATTAAATGCCTAGTTTCACTCAAAGTGGAGGGATCAATGATTTATAGAACTATTATGACTTATTTAAATACCATTCACTTGGCATTAAGCCATTAAACAAATTCATTAAGCAACTCGATGCTTAACATACTGCAAGTCTGTCAGGTAATAAAAACATCCATGCTTTCGGGGGGGGTAGTTGATGAGACAAGGACTATGTATTTGAGATTGTAGTGGTAAATTTATAGAAATTTTATATTAGAAATTTAAAATCAATTAGTAGCCGGTTGCTGTATTGAGACAGGATACGCTCACGCTGCCTGTCGCGTAGACTGCTGAGCTCAGTCAGCCTTGACCGTCTGCGTCCAGCTGCTTCTAGATAGCCTGCCAGGTCAGCCTGACCGCATCCAGCTGTGATGTCTGTGTTTTCCTACCTAAAAATATATAGTTTTTACAACGTGCTTCAAGGAATTTAGGCCCGGAACAGACTGGCCCAGTCAAGGACACATTTGACTGTACCTGCTCCACACAAACCCCCCTCCCTTCCAGGATGTTCCTGCCTATGATAAATAATTCTTTTGAAGTAAATCTGCTTAACAAATCTGCCTGACAACATATGACTTGATTCATGTAACCAATCATATCATAACCTGCTATCAGCTTTGTACTTCCTTCTTGCAAAACGTATTTATATTAAACTCTGGGCTGGTGATGTGTACTCAAGTCGACCCCCAGCCCATTAGTGTTAATAAACAAGTTGCCTTCCAAACTCCTCAGTGCAGAGCATTTTCCTTTCGGTCCAGGTTTTTCCACAACAAGGTAACTAGAGACTATCAGAAGGTACTGTTTGTCAGGAAGACTACAAATCTAATATGGCTTCAGACAAAGGCTTTAAATATCCTGCAATGCTTAGCGAAGGCCTAATGTGGGACACTAGGGGCCCCTGGAGTGTGAGTACACTGGATTTAGATTATCACAGAGGAAGGTGTTCCACGTGGCTGAGCTACATGAGAGAAAGCACAGAAATGGTAATAACTATGGCAAGGAGTCTAAAGACAAGTAAATAAATGCTTGGGGTTTTAAAAGTCTAGAGACTAATCAGGAAGACTGTTAATTAACAAGAACCAGAATTGGAAGACAAGGAAATGTATAGTCTTAAGGAAGCAAAAGAAGAGTAAAAGTCTAAATACAATATGAATAGATTCTCATAGTCAAGAATGGCAGGCGGAATACTATTGTTTAATGGCCACCATAGGAGAAATAGTTTTATGAGCCCATAAACTCTATCAAATGAAGCAAAAATGCAGTTGAAGGTGAAGCGAGGAAACGCTGCCACATGTCATTAGAAGGTCACACTTGCACAGAGCATTTTTCAGAGGAGGTTGTTAAAAATCAAATTGCAAGGGATTTCTAAAGAAAAGGGTATGAGGAGTAGGGGCAGGAATAAGAGCATGAGGTATATGACAGGTAAAAGTCGAGAATGTGGATAGGAGCAGAAGACCCAATATAGGTTTTGAGAGATGACAGGGTGGTCTACATACAGATGAAGGCAAAACTGGCCACTCCCAAGTGACAGCCTAGAATCCTGGAGGGAAGGAAGGGCTCCTAGGAAGGATAGGATCATAGGGGTAAAAGGCTGAGAGTAAGAATTTGAGCAGTGGGGCTGGCATTGAAAATGAGAGAGGTCCTTTCTCTATGACTCCAGGGGACGTTGCAAGGAGAGTATGGAATACGATGTTAGTTCAAGTGAATTTCCTTCAAATTTTCCTATTCCATTAGAAAACTTGAAGGAGACTGAGAGAGAGAGATTGGGGTTTAAAAAAGGGTGAGAGCCATTTAGAGACTATCTCAGGAAATTTGTTCACAGTGAGTAGGAGCACTGCTGATAGTGTTAAATGTCAAATATAAATAGAGAAAAGTGAGAGGCACAGGCAGGCTTATAATGAGGGGGCTTCAAACATGTATTATTTAAAATATTCATGCATTGTTTTAAAAATGGAAAATGAGATTGGCTTCAGACTGTAACAAGATCAATTTACATTTTACTAATTTTGTTAGAAGACTTATCTGCATACATAAGTTTTACCAACCCTTAAAATTTGGGCCTGAAAATGATGATACTATAGCTTCAGCATGCTGGGGACTCAGTTGTCCCTAAGTCTAGCTACATTTATGCAGTTATGTGGCTTCCTCCAAAGAGTATTTGTGGTCTAGAAGCATAAGTAGGGATCGGGTTTGTTCATTTGGTAGCCGTATCAAATCTAGAAGGCAGTGATATATAATAGAAGGTATTCATTTTGCTCCTCCAGCATAGTGAACTTACTGTGTATCTTTTGAATTAAATGCAAGAAAAGTGATCTGACATGGTGCTCAATTTATGCTGAAGAAAGAATAATTATACTTTAGAACCAAGGAGTATAATAAGCCCTGAATAAAAATGAGATTTCTACACACACTGAAAGTGGTAAAACAGGTATCAGTAGACTGTGATAAGGTATATATGTGTGTGTCTTCCTGAGGGCAACCACTGAAAACTACAAAGGTGGTATATTTATAAACACCGAATGAACAAAAATAGAATTTTTAAAGTCTAAGTAACCAATAAATATGTGTGTGTGTGTGTGTTGAGGGGATAAAGATGAATGAGGGAAATGATACACAGGGAACAAAGAAGAAAATAAATAAAATAGACTTAAATTCTAAAATATCAATAATTACTATAAATATAATTGATCTCAATAAAACAGTTAAAATAAAGATTGTCAAGTGGATTACAAATAAGTCAAATATTTGCTATCTATAAGAAATTTAGACCAGCAACCAGCCTAGGAAGAACCTGGGACTTGGAAATCAGCCCCACCGGAGGAATTCAGGTGACTGGCCTCACCCGCTACATCATTGGGACCAGTGCACCAGGGGAATGCCAGCCACACAGTAGGACCCCAACTAGGGTGCACATGATGGACAGGCAAGACTAGCGAGATGGAAAGGTCCACAATACGAGCCAACAGGTAGTAAGTTAGGTGAACCAGCTTTGTGCTTAGGGAAAAAACACATGAAATAGAAGCAGGTGGGTGGGGCGATCCCCCTTTTTTGTTCTTTAAATTTTTTAAAATGTTATTTTATATTATTTTACCTTGTTTTATTTTTGTTTTTATCTTACTTTCTTTTCCTTTTCCTTTTTTCTTTTCTTTTTCTTTTTTCTTTCCTTCTTTCTTTTCTTTCTTTTTTCTTTTTCTCTGTTTTCTAAATGGCTAGGGAGAACTCCAGCCACAGAAAACTAATCACATCCCCCAAACCCAGAGACCAAGTTCAGATAATCCCTCAAATACTCCTTCATTCTTTCTTTTCTACCCCCTTCTCTAGTTTCCCAAACCTTGTGTGACCATCCTTTGTCCTCAGCCTTGCTTCTACTTCCTTTCCAGTCATCTTTGTTTTATACACTATCCTCCCTAAATTTCCCCACCACAGGGCAAAACCACTCCTTGAAGGGGAAACACTTTGCATTCAAACTCCTAATTTACAATAGGTTCTGTTTATAGCTATAGACTTTGCTCCTATGAACTAAAGTATAAAATCTATAGTTACCACAGTTTGTTGATTTCTAAATTGTGCTTGATGCTATTCTTATTGCTAATTGTACTACTTTAGTTAAGATGTCATATCATCAACTGTTGTAATCAGTTGTTCTCCCTTCTGTAACAATACTGGGAAGCTCTGGGGTAATAACCGCACCACAGCCCAACCCCAAAGGACTGGGGACTAAGACAAAAAGATACCAACATCCCACTCTTAATTAATTGGGTAGGAACTTGGGACAGACACAAACCAAGAACCTCTTACACACAGAAGACAGCCTTGAAGAACAGACTTTTCCTAGGAAGGCCTTGGTACTAGTGATATATATACCTACTATGAAAACTCACAAGGATCATCACAAAAAACAAAATAAAAAATTTTTTGAAATAGTGACAAGACAGAGATGGTGAGATGGCTCAGCGGCATAAGCACCTACCTGGCAAGCGCAAGGGCCCGAGTTTGATTCCTGGAACCCAAATATGAAAAAAGGATCAGTGATATCACTCAGTGGCACGGGTGCCTGCTGGCGCGCGAGGTCCTGAGGTTGACCCCCGGTACCCATAAAAAAAAAAAAAAAAAGAAAAGAAAATGCCAAGACAAAAAACAAAATGCAATCTCAGACCTCCAGCCCACCTAGAACAGGAGACATCAACATAGAAGAAATTGGAGGATACACAGCAGAAATTTCTGAAATAATAACAACTGAAGAAAAGAAACAAACCCATGAGGCTATAGAGGAAATCAGATCAGAAATAATCTTTCAGGTAAAAAAAGAAATGACAATCACAGTGAAGGAATTGCTCAGCATATCTAGAGAAGACATAGAATAAAAAAATAGAGGAGCATAGGCAAATGATAGAAACCTTGAATGAACAATATAGGAAAGAAATAGAATGTATGAAACAGATTCCAAGAGATATCCAGGAAATTAAACATTCCATTGAAAGCTGGCAAAACTGCTTGAACAAAACTAAAGATAGACTTTCAGACCTTGAAGACAGGATTGTGGTTAGTGATCATGAAAGAAAAGATCTCTTAAAAGTAACAAGGGACCAGGAAATAATTCAACAGCTGCAAGACGATGCAAAGAAAAACAATATAAGACTGATAGGAGTCAATGAAAAAGCAAGAGTCAACACAAGTGACATAAATATAACTATTTGCAGAAGTAATAGCAGAAAATTTCCCAAGCATGGGGACAGATAAGTGAGGCATATAGAACTACAAACAGCCATAACCAAAATAAATCTACACCCAGGCATATATTAATCAAGATCCCAGAAATGCAGCACAAGAACAGTATATTAAAAGCTATTAGAGAGAAAAAAAAATCACCTATAAAGGAAAGCCCATCAGAATCATGGCAGATTTCTCAACACAAACCCCCAAGTCAAGAAGAGCTTGGAGTGAAGAAAGAAAGAAAACAACTTCCAGCCCAGATTGATGTACCCTGCAAAATTACCTTTCAAAATTAATGGAGAAATAAGATGCTTCCATGACAAAGGACAACTGAAGAAATTCATGACCACCAAACCAACCCTACAAAGAGTGCTGAAAGATATTCTAGTAGAGATAAAAATGTCAACAATTCCAAGAATAACATCAGAAAGAAACCAACAGCCAAGGCAAGCAATCAGAGGGGAAAACCAGGGGACCAAGAGCATGAAATAACATGACAAAGATAAGCCAATACATATCAGATATAACCATCAATGTCAGTGGCCTCAATTCATCAATCAAACGAAACAGATTGGCAGAATGGATCAATAAACAAGATCCAACAATATGCTGTATACAACATATTTAACTCAAAAAGAAATTCATAGACTGAAAGTCAAAGGATAGAAAACAATACTCCATGCAACAGTAACCCAGAAAAAAGCAGGGATATCTATTCTCTTTGCAGACAATGTGAACATCAAACCAAGAATGATCAAAAGAGATAAAGAAGGCCACTACATACTTGTTAGGGGAAAACTTCAAGATGAAGAAATAACAATCATAAATATATATGCACCAAATATGGGGGCACCAAACTAAATAAGACAAATATTAATAGACATGAAAAATCAAATTAGCAATAGCACAATTGTAACAGGGGACCTTAAAATCCCATTGTCACAAAGAGATCGATCACCTAGATAAAAAATTAGCAAAGAAATAATAGAACCAAACCAAACCCGTGAACAAATGGACTTAATAGATGTTTACAGTGTCCCACCCCAAAACATCAAAATACACATTCTTGTCAGCTGCACACAGGATGTTCTCTAAAATAGACCATATATTAGCTTATAGAACATGCTTAAGTAAATGCAAAGGAATTGAAATTATCCCATGCATATTATCTGACATTAGTGCAATGAAATTGTAAATTAATGACAAAAGAAACTGCAAAAGCTACATAAACACCTGGAAATTAAATAACACCCTCCTGAGACAACCAATGGGTCACAGAGGAAATTAAAGAAGAAATTAAACAATATCTATAATCAAATGAAAAGGCAAATACAATGTACTGGAACCTGTGGGATGCACAGTCCTAAGAGGAAAATGTATAGTGATGCATTCTCACATCAGAAAAACAGAATGAGCACAAAGAAACAACCTAATGCTGCACCTCAAGCTTCTAGAAAAAGAAGAGTAAGTCAAATCTGAAGCCCAAATGAGGGAGGAAATTGTAAAGATCAGAGCAGAAATTAATGCATTGAGACTAAGAAAACAATACAAAGAATTAGTGAATCAAAGAGTTATTTCTTTGAAAAATAAACAAAATTGACATACTCCTAGCCAACCTTATCAAAAAAAGGAAAAAATATTCAAGTTCATGCAACGAGGAATGAAAAGGGTGAAATCACTACAGATCCTTTGGAAACTCAGAAGATCATCAATACCTACTTCAAAAATCTTTACTCGCATAGGATGGAAAACAGACAAGAAATGGACAGATCCCTGCAAATGTATGGGTTACCAAAGCTGAAGCAAGAAGATATAAAAATTCTGAATAACCCAATATCAGTTAATGCAATTGAAAACATAATTAAAAAATTACCAACAAAGAAAAGCCCAGGTCCTGATGGATTCAAAGCTGAATTCTACAAGAAATTTAAAGAAGATTTAATGTCAATACTCCTCAAACTCTTTAATGAAATTGAAAGGGAAACAATTCTCCCTCATTCCTGGAGGCAGGTATTACCCTGATACCATAATGAGAGAAAGTCCCAACCAAAAAAAGAGAACTACAGGCCAATCTGCCTAATGAACATAGATGCAAAAATCCTCAATAAGATACTAGCAAACAGGGCTGGTGAGATGGCTCAGTGGCGTAAAAGCCTGCCTCACAAGCACAAGGTCCTGAGGTTGACTCCCAGTACCCACATAACAACAACAACAACAAAAAGATACTAACAAACAGAATGCAGCAAATTATGAAGAAGATTATACACCATAAAAAAGTGGGATTCCTCCCAGGAATGCAGGGATAGTTCAATGAATACAAATCAATAAATGTAATGCAGCATATCAACAGAGCCAAAGATAAAAATCACATGATCATTTCAATAGATGAAGAAAAAGCATTTGACAAAGCCCAACACTCATTCATGATAAAAACCCTACAGAAAATTGGAATAGATGGTCTTTACCTCAATATGATAATAGCCATCAATGACAAACCAACAGCCAACATCATACTAAAGGGACAAAAACTGAAAGCTTTCACTCTAAAATCAGGAACAAGACAAGGATGTCCACTGTCACCACTCATATTCAATATAGTTCCAGAAACATCAGCCAGAGCAATTAGACAAGATAAAGAAATAAAAGGAATAAGGCTAGGAAAGGAAGAAGTTAAATTATCATTATTTGCAGATGACATGTTACTCTACATAGAAGACCCCAAAAACTCCACCAAAGGATGTCTAGATTTAATAACCAAATTCAATAGTGTAGCTGGATACAAAGTCAACACTCAAAAATCAATAGCATTCCTGTACACAAACAACAAACTCACAGAGAGACAAATTAGGGAAACAACACACTTCACAATAGCATCCAGAAAAATGAAATGCATAGGAATCAGTCTAACAAAGGAATTAAATGATCTATATATTGAAAATTACAGTACTCTGAAAAAAGTGATCGAAGAGGATAGCAGAAAATGGAAAGATGTCCCTTGCTCATATAGAGGAAGAACCAACATAGTGAAAATGGCCATACTCCCAAAACTGTTATACAGATTTAATGTAATCCTGATCAAAGTACAATTAGCATATCTCACAGATCTAGAGAACACATTCCTAAACTTCGTTTGGAAATAGAAGAGACCTAGAATAGCAAAGGCAATCCTGGGCAACAAAGGCAAGACAGTAGGCATCACAATCCCTGACTTGAAATTATACTACAAAGCTACTGTGATAATATCAGCGTGGTACTGAAAAAGAAACAGACCTGAGGATCAGTGGAACAGATTAGAAGATGCAGACACAACTCCAAACACACTCAGCCACCTTATCTTTGACAAAGGGGCAAACATGTTCCGTGTAAGAAAGATAGCCTCTTTAATAAATGGCACTGCAAAAACATTCTCTACATGCCAAAGACTAAAACTAGACCCCTGTCTATGACCATGGACTAAACTAAAGTCAGAATGGATCAAAGATCTAAATATTAAAACAGAAACACTAAATCTACTGGAAGAGAAAGTAGGTAGAAATCTTGAAGGCATAGGTGTAAGCAGAGACTTCATGAACAAAACGCAGTCTGCACAGGAAGTACTTCAAAGAATCAACAACTGGGATCTCATCTTATTAAAAAGCTTCTGCACATCAAAAGAAATCAACAGAATGAAAAGACAACCCAGAGTGGGAAAAAATTTTAGCCATCTGTCCCTCAGACAAAGGACTTATATCTAGAACATATAAAGAATGGAAAAAAATCAGGCCCCCAACTTCAAAGACCCAATCCAAAAATGGACTTCTGAGATGAACATGCACTTCTCAGATGAAGAAATACAAATGGCAAATAAATATATGAAAAAATGTTCAACATCATTGGTTATTTGAGAGATGCAAATTAAAACAACACTAAGATTCCATCTCACTCCAGAATGAATGGCTATCTGTAGAGAGCCATGAAGGACCCAGCTTCTGAGCATGCACTACCCCTGCCCGCGCCAATCCCGTGCCAGTTAGCAGTCCCTCCCACTTCCCCCCAAAGATATATAAGCCATGGCACTTCCTCAATAAACTCTCTCTCTCGCTCTCACCTTCAAGCTGCGTGTGTGTTTTTCTTCATCCCCATACTGTCTCTCAGGCTACGTGTTCCTGCCCCTGGGAGCTCTGCTGGTCGGAGCCTCCGCGGGTCATGACAGCTATCATCAAGAAATCAACCAATAACAAATGCTGGAGGAGCTGTGTGGAAAAAGAACCCTTCTCCACTGTTGGTGGGAGTGCAGACTGGTGCAACCACTGTGGAAATCAGTGTGGAGATTCCTCAAAAAGCTAGGATTAGAGGTCCTATTTGACTCACCTATTCCCCTTCTAGGTATCTTCCCAGAAGAATTAAAAACATCATACCACAGTGATATATGTGCACCCATGTTTATAGCAGCACAATTTGTAACAGCTAAATCTTGGAAACAACCCAAATGCCCATCAACCGAGGAATGGATAAAAAAGGTGGTATTTTTATACAATGGAGTACTACTCAGCTATAAAGATGGATATACTTGAGGCTTGTGTAGGTAAATGAATGCTGCTAGAGACCGTACTCATAAGTGAAATAAATCAGACACGCATGTGTAAACATTGTATTGCCTCCCTTGTGTAAGAAACTGAAAGATTAAATAAGATCCAAAATGTACAATAGATGTTGTGAAAGGGGAAGAAACTGCTCAAAAGGAAAGAACAACTGGGATGGGGGAAAGGAGAAAAGAAGGAAGGGAAAAGAAAAGAAAAAAATATATATTTACACAATATAGCTAAGGTAATTATACCACTAATTTCTATTAGTTCATTAAAAGAATGATTTGTGCTTGTATTGTTTGATCAATTTTTCATGCCTATATCTTGTAATCTGAGCAACTACTTTGAAGATAATAATACACAATATGTTAACCATTGTTAGTCTCCTATTATCTTGTTTTGAAATTCTATATGATTGTTTTTATTGATTTTTCTCTTTAAAATAAAAATTACTTCAATCATAATGACTTAGTAGGTTGAACAAAATGGATGAAAAAAGTTATGGAAATATTGACACAATATTGACACAAATAACACAAATAACAAACTCACTGCAAGAGAAATTAAGGAAAATTAAGGAAATTACACCTTTCACAATCGCATCAAAAAAGTGAAATAGGAATCAGTCTAACAAAGGACATAAAAGACATTTACATTAAAAACTATGGTACTCTGAAAAAAGTGATCAAAGAGGATATCAGAAAAATGGAAATATATCCCTTGTTCTTGGGTAGGAAGCAGCAATATAGTGAAAATGGCCATGTTTCCAAAATTACTATACAGATTTAATGCAATCTCAATCAACATGCCAGCAGCATACCTCACAGAATTAGAAAAAACAATCCTAAAATTTATTTGGAACCAGAAGTGACTTAGAATAACAAGAGCAATTCTGGGCAACAAAATTAAGACAGGGGGCATCACAACCCTGACTTGAAATTACTGTATACTACAAAGCTACTATGATAAAAACAGAATGGTACTGGCCAACCTCCCCCGCAAAAAAAAACTAAAACAAAAAACACAAAACCAGACCAGAGGAATGACAAAACAGATTAGAAGATACAGAAACAACTGCAAATACAGTCAGCCACCTTATCTTTGACAAAGGGCCAAACACATTCACTGGAAGAAAGATAGCCTCTTTAATAAATGGTGCTGGAAAAACTACCTTTCCACATGTTGAAGATTAAACCTAGACCCATATCTCTCACCATACACTAAACTAAAATAGAAATGGATCAAAGACCTAAATATTAAAACAGAAACCCCAAATCTATAGAAAGACAGAATAGGTAGAACTTTTGAAGATCTAAGTATAGGCAAAGACTTTATAAACAAAACCCCAATTGCACAGGAAATAATACAAAGTATCAACAAATGGGATCTCATCTTATTAAAAAGCTTTGCACAGCAAAAGAAATCATCAACAGAGTGAAAAGACAACCCACAGAGTGGGAAAAATTTTTGCCAGCTGTTCCTTTGACAAAGGGCTACATCTAGAATATATAAAGAACTAAAAATATCATACCCCCAGATTTAAAGACCCAATCCAAAAAATGATCATCTGAAATGAATAGGCACTTTTCAGATGAAGAAGTACAAATGGAAATAATTACATGAAAAAAAATTTTAACATCGCTGGTCATTTGAGAGATGCAAATTAAAACAACACTGAGATTCCATCTCACTCCAGAAAGAATGGCTATCATCAAGAAATCAACCAATAACAAATTCTGGAGGGGCTGTGGAGCAAAAGGAACCCTTCTCCACTGTTGGTGGGAGTGTAGACTGGTAAAACCACTGTGGAATCAGTGTGGAGACTCCTCAAAAAAATTAAAACTAGAGGTTCCTTTTCATATCTTCCCAAAATAATTAAAAGAATCATACCACTATATATGTGCACCCATGTTTATAGCAGCACAGTTTGTAACAGCTACATTTTGGAAACAGCCCAAATGCTCATCAACCAATGGATAAAGAAGATGTGGTATTTTTATGGAGTATTAAAAAGTTTATCCTTTTAAAGAAGGATAAACTTGAGGCATTTATTGGTAAATGGATGCACCTTGAGACCATATTCTGAAGTGAAATAAATAGGACACACGTGTTTAAATATTGCATTGTTTCTCTGGTGTGAGAAACCAAAAGTGTAAATAAGGACCAAAATGTATACTAGATCTTGGGAAATGGGAAGAAAATGTTCAAATAGAAAGGGGAACATGGGAGGGGAAGGGGGAAAAGAAAGAAGGAAAAAAAGAAAAAGAGAATAGAACAAAAAAATGGAAACAAAGGTTTTGTAAATAAGGAAAGGAAGAGGGGTTGAAGGGAGAGGAGGGGATAGGAAGAAAAAGAATCAAGATATATTAGGTACAGGTACAAATTCCTTATGATGAATGTGATCACTATGTATATGTAAAATGTACCAATAAAAATTTCTAACAAGATGTACTGTACCAACTCTGCGGAAGAAATGTAAATATTATATACCACAAACATGCAATAATAAAGAATGAATAAATAAAGAAAAAAATAAAAGTTTAAAAAAGAAGACATTTACTTCAAACACAATGACCTAGGTAGGGTGAATAAAATGGATGAAAAAAGTTGTATTATGCAAATATTAATCAGAAAATAAAAGCAGGAGTACATATATTAGTATAGGATAAAGTATATTTCAGTGTAAAGAAAGTTGCTAAAGGCAAGAAGGACATTACCTAACGATAAATGGGTCACTGCACCAAGAAGACAGCAATCCTGAAAGTGTGCACTGAACATAAGTGCTTCAAAATTCATGAAACAAAAACTGACAGAAATAAAAGAAGAAATAGACAAATCCATGAGTATAGTTACATCCTACTATTACCAGCCACATAAGTTCATTTGCTTACTACTGACCAGATCAAAGGAGGCCGTACATTTTGGTAAAAAGGATTTATTCAAAGCTAGCTGTAAAGAGATGGAAGCGCCAATTTGCCTTAAATCAGCGTCTGCGCAGTACAGGTGTGGAGGGGTCTTTCGTGATAAGGGACCGAGGGAGGGAGCGCAGCGAGACAGTGCAGATCTCCACACCTGCTTTATCACTTCTGGCCGTGTTCATTGTCCCCCGTCCTGTGGAGAGCAGCGCAGGCTCCTGGCCTCCTGGGCGCATCCTCTGCATGTTCCATCACAGGGTGTTGGCTACGTGCTCAGGAGGAGCTTGGTTGGAAAAGTTGCTTATGTCTAAAAGAAAAAAAATCTGACTTTAAAAGTTCCATTTTGCAGTGCTGGTTACAGTTCCCCGCTTGTGGGGAGACTCTGGCCAAAAGAGTGTTTGAAGTAAATGCAAAAAAGGAAGGGTCTTTCTGGACAAGCGTTCAGGATTCCTGGAATATGTGGTTAGAGTTTCGAGCAGAATCTGCAGGACAGATTAAAAGTGGGTTGCTCTCAGAGATGTTTTTTTGGCCATCATGTCCCTCTGCCCTGGTAAGATTACTACACAGGTTGACCTGTGTCACCTAGCTAACCATCCCATTCCAGCCCTGTCCCCTGACCAAAACTCCTGTGCATTACCTCACAAGTGCTTTTCTTCTACATCTTTGTTCTCATGTCCTTGATATACAAATAAATAAACAGAGGTCTCAGCTTGCTGCTCTTTCCCTGCAGCTCTCTTAGGCTGAAGTAGCAGCCCTCTGGGTCTTCTCAGGGACTGAACTGAAGTCCTGTCTCTGAGCAATCTTTTTCACCCTTTCTGCAGCTATGGTGGCGCACTGTGACAACCCTCACTTTATTGTAGCCATCAGTCGAGGGCCTTGATGCGCCTCATCATCTGCCTGGCCTCTCATGTTGGATTGGGGCACGGATTCCATTAAAGCTGGCTAGAGCACAAGCAAAAGAAAGCCAGATGCTTAAGTCTGGAAAAGTATCCCTAAAACTTGTGCAGCCAAATAGAAAAGAAAGCTAAATTCAGGAGATAGCTAACCATTACACCTGCTAGAAAGGCTTTTTTGCTTTTATACAATTATGCATATAAGAACCCTCTTTTGTAACTTCTGCATCTCTATTTATTTTGGTAGGGTTGACACACAGGTGATTCTTCAGTGCTTACAAATTTCCCCCCTTTCTGACTGCATTTTTTTCTTCTGAAGGCATTGCCAATTAGACATCTACAGCATTGTCCCGTGGGGCCAAGGTAGCTTTCTCTGGTAATGGTCACTCAGAACATGTCCTGCATTAGAAGGGAAGTGACAGTTGATTGGAGTCAGCGTCAAAAAAACCTTTCTTGCCATATTGGAGCAATATCAGAGATCTAGAAAGAGTGACTCTTAGGCTGAGTTTATCCAGAATCTATTGTCAAATTTAATCTTATCTATTTTGCAGTCAGCATCCTAAAACATTAAACCTGTGACAAGAAATAGTTACAAAGATTCTAAACAGACACAAAACAAGCCAAAAAGAACAAAGCGAATCCAGTCTGTATAGTAGACTTGAACTAATAAACATAGTGACCAAGGTAATTAAAGTCAGTAGTTCTATGAAGCAAGCTTAGTTCTCCCAGAAGGTATATAAATATATATATATAAATACTTATATATATAAATATATAAGAGGGTAAATATAATGTGTCAATATAAAAACCAAGAATAATAGTTTGTTAACACCTTTAGGAATTTTTAGATACACATACAGAACTGTAAACAATTTTGAATACAGTGTGTAAAAATTAATATCTGTTTTACCTAATAAGAACATGAATTTTTCAGCAAGACAGTGTCTTATTGACCAAGAGGAATATGTCTTTCATCAGTTGTGTGACTATAAGTGATACATAAGTAGAAATTTAACAAAACAATTTAGTGATTTTTGGAGCACATTAAGACAACCCCCATGACTAACAGTATTATACTAGAACAATTATATTTTAAAAATAGAAAAATCACATAATGGTAGTTTATGTAGCCAGATATAACCAGAATTGTAAAACAAAACTTTAAGCAGATATCTAAGTAAATATGAACTTCCTAAGACTTAATTTTTAAAATATTTAATCTTAACAAGACAGTAAGGAACACAAATTATTATGACAAATTTAAAACCGTTTTTTAAAAAGTTTTGTTGTAAATTTTGTTAAGACCAGATCAATATCTTAAGCCTTATTGTTTTAAAACAAATATTAACATTATCCCTGTGTATAACATTTTTAATTAAAAACTTTTTAGAACAGTGTCTCTAATTAGAAATGTTTTACTCAAGTTATATTGTTAACATATATGATCAACTTACAACAAAAACAAAACTTTTACATTATTTCAAAACTATGCCATCCCACATATAGGTTACTGATAGTTAAAAAAATCATGTTATTATTCATATTTGTGTCCCAAACCATAAGTGTCATATATAAATGAAAGCTCTGTATAGCTAGAAAAGAACACATAACATACTTGAGGTGGGGAAATCCCAAATACTTTTTGTTTCTAGACCTTATAAGGCTTTTTTTTTTTTTTAATAAAACCAAGGGACTTTTAAAAAATGTATTTTAAGTACCTAATTTAACTAAAGAGTAGATAGTAAGTAATAGAAGTTTACTGCAGAGAAGCAAGCAAGCCTTTTTTTTAAATCCCTTAAAACTATTAGCATTAGGTCATATAAACAAACCCTTGAACAGAACAAGTAAGTCATAGCTATTAGCCCTTTACAGCAAAAGTTTTTTTTAAACAGACTGTTACTAGATTTTAAATGAGGTGTGCTTACAAATTATTAACTTAAAGTGATGAACAGACACAACTTTCAATCACTTGGAGACATGTTATTTAAATTCATTTTTAACTTGACCTATACTTTGACAAGTCTTTATTTTTAGATAGTTTTTGTCCTTCTAATATACTTAGAAACTTATTAAAGGATCAGATGTCTTCTGATCTTATTTCAGTGTTAGACATATATCAATAATCTATAAATACTTTGACTTAAATATGTTACCACTTATAAATTTTAAGAAGCAAAGAATATATGAATTATACTTCGCAAATGTCTTTAATATTTTAACTTAATTATAAATAATTCAGTTGTTTACTTACATATTTATTTAATTTAATTTTTAATAATTACCTTTGCATTGTCCACAAATTACAACATCTGGCAAACATAAATTCATGCTCCAGAGTAACTTGTTTTTGGCTGAGAAAAAAATCCTTTCATAATACACGTGCTACAACACAATGCTATTTGAAAATCTTTGAAAGGTTTTCTGGGGCTTTTGAACTTGAATATTTAATTGACACCAGTGAATTGTTTTTTAGCCAAATATTCATGTCACCACAAGTAAACCATCATTGATAATAAAGATGCCCATAAGTGAATCTACTTGAAGACTATAAAAATAACTAGCCATGGACATTTACAATGGCAAAGCTCAGAAGATCTAGAAAGATCTACAGGGGCTGGTGAGATGGCTCAGTGGCATAAGCGCCTGCCTGGCAAGCGTGAGGTCCTGAGTTCAACTCCTGGAAGCCACATACGGGAAAAAAAAAAAGGCCAGTGATATTGCTCAGTGGCACAGGCACCTGCTGGCACTCGAAGTTCTGAGGTCAAGCCCCGGTACCCACAAAAAAAAAAAAAAAAAAAAGATGTACAGACTACAGTGGTCAATACTGGCCCTGTAATAGCACTGCAAAATAGAAATTTAAAAGTTAGGCCTTTTTTCTTAAAGATAAGCAATTTCTCCAAGCTTTCTCCTGCTGAGCACAAAGCCAACATCCCCTCCTCTCCTCCGCCCAGATGAAGTGACAGAATATGCAGAAACCCAGGGACCCCAGGAGGCAGGAGCCTGATTTCCTTCCCACAGAAAGGGGACAAGGAGCTGACCGGGGCTGGAAGTGACAAAGCAGGCATAAGATCTGCATTATCCCTCTGTGCCCCTCCCCCTGTTCCTTCTATAAAAGGCCCTTGCCCACCTGCACCTGGGGAGTTGGTGATTTGAGGCAAATGGGCCTCTCCACCTCCTCAGAGCTAGCTTTGAATAAATCCTTTTTCTATTTACACAAATACATGGCCTCCTTTGATTTGGACAGCAACAAGCAAGTGAATCTGACCATACTGATATAGGGGAAAGAAACTCCAGACCTGCCTGATGTCCAGTACAAGTTCGAGTTCTCTAAAACAGAAGAATGAATTCTAGGAATGGAGGTTAAGGGCAGCATATATTTACTGGGGAAAGAAAGTTGTCTGAGAGAGAGACCAAATTGTCCAGAGTGGGTTGCCAAGGACCCTGCTTTTCCAAGGGATTTTTATAGAGCAAAACCACAAGGTGAGGTGGGTCCAAGGTGGGGAAAAATGGGAAATTACAAGGTCGGCATGAGGTGGGGCAAAACTATGGTTAACCAATAAGATTTGATAACCAATTTGTTGGGCATAATTGCTGAGGTAATATTGATTAAATAGGGATCAAATGGAGAAGCAAGTCACGTAGCATGCAGACAGGAAAGAAAACGGGCCTTTCCTGGAGGGGGTGAGTCAGGGGCTCTTCCTGGCTTTCCCACAGTGATCGATACCTACTTAGAACATTAATCACTGTTGTTCATCCTTAGGGGAAGTGTGTGGGTGCATTCGTTTATCTTCATGTTGAGGTCTGGCCCTCAGTGGAGTGTCGGTGTCTCCCCCACTGTTGCAGTGTAGCACGTGTTCTGCACTGGCTTCTTTGCGGGCCAAGCCCTGGCTGGCTGCCTACAGTATTTCTGCCTAACTTAGCCCTCTATAACCATGTGAGCCTCAGTGGTTGGTAACAGTTCCACATTAGTGCCTCTTAGCTTATCCTTCCAGAGTTGAGGAAGTTATTACACATATAAATGTGAGCTCAACTCTTTCAAGAAATTATGAAGAAGCACAGCATGGCTGGGCAAGGTTTACTCAGACAAAAGTTAATGTACAAGACAAAGTGGTCTATTCCTTCTTTTAGATTTAGTATGAAAATTTCCAGAGGAAAAGCCATTTCTGTTATAACCCATAACAACTTTAACAGATGTCTACTAAAATATGTACTGCCTCTTAGACCCTTTTCTGCTTATACTAGAAGCAGCCTTCATACTGACTATTGTTACAGAATGTTTTCAGAGAAGCAAAACAATTTGAACCTTTAAATAAAAGAATAATCAGCTAGTGCTATATTAATTTGTCATAGTATATCAATGTTTAACTGACTCTGATTCCCAAGAGTCATTATGATTCTAACAAACTCAAAAAATTTAATTACACTTTCTTTATGTTCCTCAGTCTTTCTTATAACCTTTGTGAAACTGAACTTTTTCCGAAAGTCCAACACCTAAAATATAATTCTGATCAGTTAACATAGGCAAAATGTATGCCAACAGTGTTTCGGGCACCTTTGTTACATCTTTAAAGACATTTCTTTAAGTCACAAAGATTAAATGGCATTTGGGTTTATGTATTCTTAATTTCTTGAGTACTCTTATTCCTAAATTAATCTGGTACCCTGTAAACAACGTATAAACCCAAGTATACATTTATGTATAAAACAAAGACTTAAAATTATCATTTACCAGCTTTTAGAAAGTTACGCCGTAGCAGAAAATGCTCATCCCCCCCACCAGCCAGTCTGTTAGTTGCCCAGGTTACATTTCCTGTTAGAAGTTCCTGTTCCTTCTGCCTCCTAGAAATGGCTGGTCACTGTGATGCATAGCTGGTCGCTATGATGCATATTGTAAGAACCAACCAATAACTGCTAAATACTCTGCTTCTGTACTTCCTGCTTTCTTATCCCTTATAAGTCCTCCAAACCACCAAGGGTCAGGGCCTGATACTTTGGGAATCATACTGATCAGTGCCCGTCGACCTAAAATAAATCTGCCTCCAAATCCTGGGAGTCGATTCGGTGTTTCTGCTCGCCATTGCAACACTATTGGCATGATTTTCCTTTTTACAGTTTAAGCAACACTCAGTCTTAAATTTCCTGTCTGAAAGTAGGATCCTGGTTGTAGAAAAGTGAGAAATATGTATCTCAAAGGAGGTTGCTTGCCCACTGAGTTCAAATTTCCTGAAACTTTTTCTTGCCTTAACTTATGATAGGTCTTAGTCAATTTAAAAGCTCCCAGGTTGGGCCAGTGAGATAGCTCAGTGGCATAAGCGCCTGCCTGGCAAGTGTGAGGTCCTGAGTTCAACTCCTGTACCCACCTAAAGGGAAAAAAAGGGCTGGTGATATTGCTTAGTGGCACAAGCGCCTGCTAGCAAACATAAGGTCCTGAGTTCAACTCCTGGTATCCACATTAAAAAAAAAAAAGCTCCCAGGTTGTAAGACATTTTCTATTGTGCTAGAATTTAGATATATTGGTACTGGTCAAAGGTTTACATATCTTATTTTGGCTTCATTTCTCAAGGCCTCTTGTATGAAAAAAAAAGAGAAATCAGTTTATGAATAATACTGCCATTGAGAAAAACACAAAGGCAAAACAACTGTAGTCATTTCTTCATTTTTCTAGTTTAGGAATAGGGGTGGCAGGAGACAAAAATCAATTTCCAGCAAACAGAAGTTTTGACAAATATTTTGAAACACAACTGGTTTAAAATGAACCAAAGATTGTTAGCTAAAATAAGGAAAAAGTATAAACACCAATAAGAAACTCACCAACTTTAGCCAAGTAGCTACATCATCAATGGCACAAAAGGATCTTGCTAATACCTGTCACTCATCCAGAAAAGGGCGAAGAAAGCAGCTATGGATGTTACTCCAATGAATCTTCTTAAAGACAGTTTCATGAAATCAGTGCAATTTGATGTAGAAGAAATATAACTTCCAACCTGTTAGATTTCAGATGTACCTAGATTGTGTCCCCTGAAATTGAAGAATGAATTCCAAAGGACCAGGGGGGTTAAGAATAGAAAAGGTTTATTGAGAGATAGCTCCTGAGAGACAGGAGGGGTCCCAGAAGTGGGTTGCCACAGAGGTCATTTCTCTAAGAATGTTTTATAGAGCAAAATCACAAGGTGGGTACAAAATGACGTTAGTACAACATGGGTCTAACTATAATCAATCTATATGATTACAAGTATAACTGCATAGCTAATACTGGTCAAATAGGGGAGCAGGTCACAGAGCAAGGGTACATGGAAAGAACAGAGGCATTTTTGGAAGGGATGGGTCCGGATGCTCTGGTCACACACCTGGGTGATTGATGCTTATCTAAACTTCCTGGACCAGTGGTGCTAATTATAATATAATTCCAAGTTACTGTTTATCCTTTAGAGAGGCACATAGATCTGGCTGTGAAGCCTGGTCTTCTTCAGATGGGCCTCCAGCCAAAATTCTGATCTCTTTATTTTTTCTGCTGATTTCCCTGAGAGCCCAGTCCCTCTCTGACTGTATATTAATTTCTACCTAACTTAGCTGCCTATAATAGTTGTAGTGATACAGGCCATGTTGTATCATCATAAAATTTCCTTTTTAAAAGTCACAGGTAACTAGAACTTCTCTAGGGAGCTACAAAATAGCACAAATACCTTCATTCCTGAGCAAATCACAACAGAGTCCTCAAACACACCCCAGTGTCCCTATCCTCCTAAAATCCCTTAATCCAAACATTGAATTCTATATTGGCTCACACAGGAACCTCAGAATGGTTTAAAACCCCAAATGGCTTACACAAAACCCCAAATATAATTAAAGAAAGGACAAGACCCAGTGCCTCTTTATGGTGGATTTAAACCTCTTACTGAATACTGCCTTAGGAGGTATTGTACTGTCCCAAAATGGGAGGCTTTCTGGCCAAACTGAGTGCTCCATCAGATCTTAAATGGGGGAAAGTTTTCCTGCCTTACATTCATATGATGGAAAGGACACAGGTCAGGAAACCCTCTCATAATAGAATATTGGCTGAAACCTGCCCAGTTAGTATGCAGCTTCTAGAAGCTATTGAAGCCTGCTGCCTATCCTAGAATAAAGGTTGTTATAAGAGCAAAAGGAAACCAAATCAGATGAAGGAAAATGAAAGCAAACCCAAACAAGTAAGTACTCCAAAACAAAAACAAATGCCTAGAAAATTTTCTACCTCTGAATGTCCTCTCACACCAGCCAATGCCTCAAAATGACTGGCCTAAATGGCTACAAGTGGTGAAGGAACTTGACTCACTGCAAATGGCACTGCCAACTAGTCAGTGCCCCAAAATGGCCCTCAGTAAGTACAAAATGGCCCCAAAGTATAAAGGTTCTTACTTTAACCAAATGGTACTGTCAACCTAAGAAAGTCCAAATAGTGGAGAAGTAGATCCCCGGAATGCACTTTTTAGTGAGAAGCCAGGCAGAGCCAGCAGCTCCCCAAACAGTCTTTTTCCTTTTACCAACAAAAGCATTTATAGGCAGCTGATGACATGGACAGGAAATGAGAAAGATTCCTGGGTTCAGAAGTGTCCCCCGCAGCTGCTGGAATGTCCTTGGAGACCTGACCATGGGTACAGCCAGCCAGGAGCAGTCAGTCCTTTTTCCCAAGTGCCTGCTTGGATGCATAACTCTGAGGAGGACTCACCTCCTGGCTGCCCAGGCCAAAACTTACTGGGCACTTAGGTTCGTAGCCTCAGCTTTGTCTGCCTGCCGCTGACCAAATCAAGAGAGGCCATATAGTTTATTAAAAAGGATTTATTCAAAGTTAGCTCCAAGGAGATGGACTGGCCCATTTGCCTCAAACCACCATCTCCTCTTATACAAGTGGGGAAGGGTCTTTTATAGTAAGGAGCTGAGAAGATAGGGAACACAGAGACAATGCAGATCTCTACTCTTGCTTTATCATGCTCAGCAATCTTCAGCTCATTCTCCTCTTTCTAGTGGAAAGGAAACCAGGTTCTCACCTGTGGGCTGACATCTACATATGCTGGTCTTTCACCTCTTTGGGGCTAAGGCTAGGCGGGAGTGTTGGCTACTATGTGCCCAACAAAAGAAATTTTAGAAAAATTGCTTATCACTAAAAGAAAAAGTCTAAATTTTAAAGTTTCATTTTGCAGTGCCGGTTACACCTACTTTTAGCAATAGACAGAACTACTAGGTAGAGAATAAGCAAAGCTATAAATGAACTAAACAACTGGATTTGATGCTTGATATTTGTAGAATGCTCTGCCCCAAAACAGCAGAACACACATTCTTTCCAAGGGCCAGTAGAATGCACCCACAGGTAGACTATCCTGAATCATAAAACAAACCTCATCAAAATATTTATTATGATGAAAACTTATGGAATATATTATTTGATGATACCAGAATCAAACTAGAAAAACTCCAAACTTGAAAATTAAAGAGCTTCTGGGAAAATGGCAGTAAACAGCAATAAATTAACCTCTCCAAGACCCAGAATCTAGACACTGGAAAATAACATAGACACATACCCTGGTATGGAATTGCCTTTGCTGCATGTAATGCTTCTGCCAAAACTACCATCTGTGGACTCACAGAATGCCTTATCCACCATCATGGAATTCCACACAGCAGTGCCTCTGGCCAAGGAGCACATTTTACAGCCAGAGAAGTGAGGCAATGGGCTCATGCTCATGGAATTCACTGGTCTTACCATGTTCCTCACCATCCAGAAGCAGCTGGATGGATAGAACAGTGGGATGGTCTTTTGAAGACACAGTTACAATGCCAGCTAGGTGGCAATAGCTTGCAGGGCTGGGGCAAGGTTCTTCAGACGGCTGCATATGCTTTGAATCAGCATCCACTATATGGTACTGTGTCTCCCATAGCCAGGACTCATGGGTCCAGGAATGACGGGGTGGAAGTAGGAATGGTACCACTCACCATTACCCGCAGTGATCCACTAGCAAAATTTTTGCTTCCTGTCTCTACAACCTTATGTTCTGCTGGCTTAGAAGTCTTAGTTCCAGAAGGGGGAAGGTTTGTACCAGGAAGCACAACAATGACACCACTGAACTGGAAGCTAAGACTTCCCCCTGGTGGTTTTGGTCTCCTCATGCCTCTGAGGAAACAAGCTAAAAAGGGAGTCACAGTGTTGTCAGGGGTGATTGACCCAGACTACCGAGGGGAAATTGGACTACTACTGTACAATGGAGGAGAGGAAGAATACACGTGGAGTGCAGGAGATCCCTTAGGGTGCCTCTTAGTATTACCATGCCCTGTTATTAAAGTCAGTGGGAAACTACAACCTAATATAGGCAGAATGACAAATGGCCCAGAGCCTTCAGGAATGAAGGTGTGGGTCACTCCACCAGGGAAATAACCAAGACCTGCTGAGGTGCTTGCTGAAGGCCAAGGGAGTACAGAATGGGTAGTGGAAGAAGGTAGTTCTAAATACCAGCGATAACTCTGTGATCAGCTACAGAAAAGAGGATTGTAATTGTACTGTTTCTCCCCCAATATGGTTCTATTGTAATAAAATGTTGGTAGAATTAATACTGGTTCTTATGAATTGTTAAAGCTGTGTTATAATGTTCAAGTTGTGAAATGATATGAATAAGCATCCCCCAAGGAAAACTTACCTTCTGTTCTGGTGAGGGAATTAGTGCCTTTCCATTTGTATGCAGGATAATTATAACATGTTAGGCATAACTATAAGCATGTCTTTGTATATGGAGGCCGATTTAAAGAATTGTGTCTGGTTGCCAAGTTTACAAGGGGTGGATAGTTATGGTTGATTCATTGTGTCAACTTGAGAAGTTTAGATGTTTAACTAAGTAACTCAGCAGAGGGCCAGGGTCCTCAATTTGTAAATATTCTGAGCCTGTGCAAGAGGAGGGCATGGAAAAGGTGTGAGTGCTACACCCACCCTTGTGGGAGTAGCCTGCATACAATAAAAGGAAAATGAGGAATAATTGATTGCTTGTTCTTCAGAGGAGCTCTGGTCTTCACCTTCAGCTTGGAGGTTGTCTCTGGCTTCTAGGCAGACTGTTCAGCTTCTGTAACGAATCTAGAGTAGATCCAGATTAAAATATAGAAGAGTTTAGGAAAATGATACAAACGATAAATTCCCAACATAGGAAAGGACTGGATTCCATAAAACAGATTCAAACAGATCTACAGGAGATTAAAATTTCTATTGAAAGTATATGCAGCAGGATCAACCAATGTGAAGTTACAATGTCAGCTCCAGAACACAGGTTTGCAGTCGGTATCATCAAATGAAAGGCCTCTTAAAAATAGCAAGGGACCACAAAATATCCAATTGTTAGATGATACAAAGAAGAATAACATAAGATTAACTGGAATCAATGCAAAATCAGAAGATAGAACAAAGGACATTAAAAACCTTTTCACAAAAGTAATAGCAGAAAACTTCCCAAACACGGAAAAAGAATTTTACATACAGATAAATGAGGCATATAGAACTCCAATTTTCCATTATCAGAAAAAACTACAACAGACATACAATAATCAAGATTCCAGAAATTCAACACAAGAAGAAAATAGTAAAAAAGCTGTTAGAAAAAAGAAACAAACCACCTGTAAAGAAAAACAGCAGACTTCTCAACACAAACCATTAAGACAAAGAAAACTTGGAGTGAATTATTGCAAGCCCTAAAAGAAAACAATCTCCAACCCAAAATGATGTATGCTGCAAAGGTATCTTTCAAAATTGATGAAGATATAAGATATTTCCATGATAAAGAACAAATGAAGAAATTCATGACCACCAAACAGGCACTCCAAAAAGTTCTGAAGAATATTCTAGAAAGAGACAACAAAGACAAAAATTAGATGAATTCCAATAGAATAAACCCAACAGGCAAGGCAAATAATCAAAAGGGAAAGAAAGGGAACCAAATATGGGAAAATAATATGACAAGGATAAGTCAATGCCTATCAGTTAAAACCATCAATATGAATGGTCTCAATTCACCAATCAAAAGAAAAAGACTTGCAGAATGGATCAAGAAACAAGATCCAACAATATGTTGCATACAAGAAACACATTTAGTGGAAAAATAAATTTATAGACTGAAAATCAAAGGATGGATACTCCATGTGACAGGAACCCAGAAAAAAAAGCAGGAGTAGCTATTCTATTTACAGACAAAATGGATTTCAAGCCAAGATTGATCAGAAGAGACAATCACTATATACTTGTTAAGAGAACAATCCAAGAGGAAGAGATAACAATTATAAATAAATATGCACCGAATACTGGTGCACCCAACTATATAAAACAAACACTAATGGGTCTGAAAAATCAGATAAGCACTAATACAATTGTAATGGGGGACCTCAGTACTACACTGTCACAAATAGATCAACTAAACAAAATATCAACAAAGAAATATCAGAGCTGGCCAAGCTTTTGACCAAATGTACTTAGTAGATGTCTACAGTGTGTTCCACCCAACAGCAACAGAATATACATTCTTTTCAGCTACACATGGGTCTTTCTCCAAAATAGACCACATACTACCCTTAGAATATGCTTGAGTTCAATGCAAAGTAATTGAAATTACCCCATGCATATTTTCAGATCATATGGCAAAGAAATTGGAAATCAATGGCAAAAACCCCATAAAAACCATATAAACACATGGAAATTAAATAACACCCTCCTGAACAACCAGTGGGTCACAGGTGAAATTAAAGAAGAAATAATTTCTACAATTAGCCAATAGTACCAATAAGGCATACCAGAACTTATGGGATGCAGTGAAAGCAATCTTAGGAGAGAAATTTACAGCAGTGAATTCCCACAGCAGAAAAACAGAATGAGCTCAAATAAATAATCTAATGTTGAACTTCAAGCTTCTAGAAGAAGAGCAAGTTAAACAAACCCAAAGTGCATACAAGGGAGGAAATTATAAAGATCAGAGCAGAAATTAATGCAACTGAGACTAAGAAAATAATACAAAGAATCAATGAATGGAAGAGTTGGTTCTTTGAAAGATTAAATAAAATAGACAAACCCTTGGCCAACTTTATTAAAAGAAGGAAAGAAAAGATTCAACTCTTTTGAATGCGTGAATGAAAAGGGTGAAATCACAACAGATCCTGCAGAAATGCAGAAGTTCATAAATACCTATTTTGAGAACTTGTACTCTAATAAGATGGAAAACTCAGAAGAATTGGACAGATTCCTAGATACATATGAATTACCAAAGCTGAATGAAGAATATGTATACATTTTAAATAACCCAATATCAGTCAATGAATTGAAAAGTAATTTTTTTTTTTTTTTTTTTTGTGGGTACCGGGGGGTCGACCTCAGGACCTCGCGCGCCAACAGGCGCCCGTGCCGCTGAGCGATATCACCGGCCCCTTTTCCGTATGTGGGATCCGGGAGTCGAACTCGGGCCCTCGCACTTGCAAGGCAGGCGCTTACGCCACTGAGCCATCTCACCGGCCCTTGAAAAGTAATTTTAAAACTACCAGCAAAGAAAGACTCAGGTCTTGATGGATTCACTGCTGAATTCTAAAAGAACTTTAGAGGTCTAATGCCACCACTCTGCAAACTCTTTAATGAAGTTGAAAGGGAAGCAAATACTCCCAAACTCATTCCCGGAAGCAAGCATTACCCTGACACCAAAACCAAAAATGATACAACCAAAATAAGAGAACTACAGGCCAATGCCCCTAGTGAACATAAATGCAAAAATCCTCAGTAAGATACTGGCAAACAGAATACAGCAAATCATCAAGATTATACACCATGACCAAGTAGGATTCAACCCAGGGATGCAGGGATGGTTCAACATATGCAAATCAATAAATGTAATATATTACATTAACAGAACCAAGGCCAAAAAAACCACATGATCGTCTCAATATATGCATAAAGAGCATGTGATGAAGTCCAACACGCATTCATGATGAAACACTACAGAAAATTGGAGTAGATGGTCTTTATCTCAATCTGGTAAAAACCATCTATGACAAAGGAACAGCCAACATCATACTAAATGTTCAAAAACAGAAAGCTTTCACTCTAAAATCAGGAGCAAGACAAGGATGGTCACTATCACTACTGCTGTTCTATATAGTTCTGTAAACATTAGTGAGAGAAATTAGACAAGAGAAAGAAATAAAAGGAAAAAGTATAGGAAAGGAAGAAGTTGAATTATCACTATTTGCCAATGACATTATACTCTACGTAGAAGACCCCACGGGCTCCACTGTGGGGAGCCATAAATGACGCAGCTTCACGTCTGAGCATGTGCCCCCCCCGCCCATCCTGATCCTACGTCACCCATTAGACCCTCCCACCGTTTCCCTCAAAGAGATATAAGCCCTGGCACTTCCGCAATAAACTCTCTCGCTCGACTTCCCTGATCTGTGTGTGTGTGTGTGTCTTCTTTCTCATCCCCATACCGTCGCCCGGGTTCGCGTTCCTGCCCCTGGGAGGCCCCGCTGGTCGGAGTCTTCTTGGGCCACAACACAACATTTGGCGCCCAACGTGGGGCCCGGGAAAGATGGATCCTATGAGGGATCACCCTGTAGGGCGATAAATGCCAACGATTGACCGGTCTTTAGTTTCATTTTCATGAGATTCCTTTCTCAGTGATCTGTACGCCAACTCCTTTCTTCGCGTCTGAATCACGGTAAGCATACAGGGTGCAAAATGGGACAAAACCTCTCCGAGCACGAACTTTTTACTCAAGGGGTCTCTGAAGCGCTCAGAGTGAGGGGAATAAAAGTCACCCCGTGGCAATTGACTGATTACTTTTCCTTTATAAATAAGGTTTGTCCATGGTTCCCCTTGGAGGGCACCATTAACATCAGGGTCTGGGACCGCGTGGGTGACGCCCTCCAAGATTATTATCGGGTTTTCGGGCCAGAAAAGGTTCCCGTCACAGCCTTCGCTTATTGGACCCTAATTTCAGAACTATTACGGACACAGCCCAATAACCTTCAACCATCACAGGCTCCGGCTCAGCCACTGGGTCAACCGGTTGCCCCCCAATTACTGCTACCCCTATCCCTAGCCCTCCACCCTCTGTAGTTCTCCAGATGCCAGAAGAAAAAGATGGCCGTTGCTCTCCTACTTCCCCTGTACCCACTTCCACCTTCTTTAACGATAGTCACCCGCCGTCTTATGAAACAGACCTCCGCCCGCCATCTTGTCCTGGGTCTCCACCGTTCGATGGCCTGTCATCATGTCCTAAGCCCACGCAGCCTCCTGCACTTTACCCCCCTCTTCCTGACCCCCCGCCTTTCTCCTTACCTCCACAAATACCGCTGCCCTCTGCCCCCCCACCTCCCCTTGTTGCGCCCGCCTTTTCAGTTAACTTCCCCTCCCTTCACCCTGCACCTACTGCCACACCCATGCAAGATCAATTTCTCAGTTCGCTTCTGGAGCGCATCTCCCTACTTGAACGTAAGGCTCAACAGGATCGTCTTAATTATAAGTTATCTCTTTCTCAGCCCTCTCCCAAGTTACATGCATACCCCATCACAGAGGTACAACAGGCCCCTCCGCCCCAGCGCGCCAGGGTTCCCTTCCCTTTAAATTCCCTCAAAGAACTCAAAATGGCAGTCACCCAATATGGCCCCACCGCTACCTTCACCCTTGCGGTCCACGACAGCCTTTCCCAGGGATGGGTCACCCCAAATGAACATAAGGAGTTGGCAAGGGCTGCTCTCTCTGGGGGTGATTTTCTACTCTGGAAGTCTAATTTTCTAGATCAATGTGAAATAATCTCCAAACAAAACCAAGAGAGACAGCCCCCCAACCCAGTTACCTTTGCCATGTTATCCGGAACGGGTGATTTTTGCACTGATGAACAACAAATGGGCCTTAACCCTCAGGCATTTGCCCAAATCTCCCTGGCCACAAGTAGAGCCTGGCGCAAGCTTCCATCAAAGGGAGAGGGTCCTACCTCTCTTACCAAAATTCGGCAGGGTCCTACTGAACCCTTCTCCGACTTTATTGGCAGGCTCACCGAGGCTGCAGATCGCATTTTCGGAGAACATGAAAATAACAATTCTCTCATAAGACAACTCGCCTTCGAAAATGCTAATCCCACTTGTCAAGACATTATCAGACCCCACCGCCATACGGGTTCCATTGAACAGCTCATCCGTTTATGCGCAGATTTTGGTCCCTCCTACCAACAAGGAATAATGTTTGCCTCAGCACTCGAGGATACCCTACACAAAGTCCTATCTATACAAACAACTGGTTCACACAACCAAAAACACCCCCCCTACATATTGGCTATGTCAAAAGACTGGATTATCTACACAAATATCTATTAAGGTAATCCGAGAAAAACAAGATCTATGTGTCACTGTTGCTATGCTCCCACACATCACCTTTCACCCAGCAAAATATCCCCTCACCCTCGATCCTGACCCCAGAGATCGACCCCTAACTTTATCCCACCTTCGCAAAAAACGTGAGGTCTTCACCACCACCACTCTTCTCGTTCTCGGAACCGCATCAGGAATCACCCTTGGGTCCATGGCTTTGGCCCTTGGACAAACCCAATATAATAGCATCTTATAGGCCGTTGACCAAGACCTAAAAAATGTTGAAACCTCTATTCGTGCCCTACAAACATCACTAACCTCCCTGTCTGAAGTTGTTCTCCAAAACAGGCGCAGCTTGGATCTTCTTTTCCTCAAGGAAGGTGACCTTTGTGCGGCCCTCAAAGAAGAATGCTGTTTCTATACTGACTCCTCTGGCGTGGTCTTACATGCTATGGATAAATTAAATGATGCCCTAAAAAAGAGAGAAATAGCCAGAACACAAGCCTTATTCCCCAACACTTGGTTCTCCACTGTGCTCCCCTACCTTGCCCCCCTTTTTGGCCCCCTTATAGTTGTGGTCCTCGCCTTGACCTTTGGTCCCTGCCTATTCAAGAGACTCATTGCCGCCGTAAAAACAGATGCTGATGAGTACAAACAAGCCGAACCATATGATGATATTCAGGCCCCAGCATATAAGAATGTCGGCCAATGACGGGTAAGATGGAGTCACAAGTCACTAACACTCTCAGGACCACCTAAGACAGAGCACCACTCTTTGCTGGGACGCTGGCGATGCTAGTGGTTAGCTCAATGATGGGTAAGGCCTGAAAAATCAAATGCGTAAAAACAAAAAGACTTGCAGTAACCTCCACAACCTAAGACAGGCCACATTCAGGGTCATACAAACATTCATGGTCGGCAATATTCTCATTTGGAGAAAAAGGAGCATATGTGGGGAGCCATAAATGACCCAGCTTCACGTCTGAGCATGTGCCCCCCCCGCCCATCCTGATCCTACGTCACCCATTAGACCCTCCCACCGTTTCCCTCAAAGAGATATAAGCCCTGGCACTTCCGCAATAAACTCTCTTGCTCGACTTCCCTGATCTCTGTGTGTGTGTGTGTGTGTGTGTGTGTGTGTGTCTTCTTTCTCATCCCCATACCATCGCCCGGGTTCACGTTCCTGCCCCTGGGAGGCTCCGCTGGTCGGAGTCTTCTTGGGCCACAACACAACACTCCACCAAAAGAGTCCTAGACTTAATAACCAAATTCAGTACTGTAGCAAGACACAAGATCAATATTCAAAAATCAGTAGCATTCCTCTATGCAGATAACAAACTCACTCAGAAAGAAATGAGGAAAATACAACTTTTACAATAGCATCAAGAAAAATACTTAGGAATCCATTTATTAAAGAAGTTGAAAACTATAATACTGAGCAAAAATAGATCAAAGAGGATAACAGAAAAGGGAAAGATATCCTTTATACTTGGAGGAAAAAGGGAAGAAATGGAGTAGGTATAAAAAGAATGGAAAGAAAATAACAGAAACAAAGTTTTATAAAGGAGAGGGGAAGAAAGATTGAAGGGAAGGGAGGGGAAATGGGAAAAAGGAATTAAGATATATTAAGTACAGGTACAAATATTACATGCCCTATTGATGAATGTGATCATTATGTATGTCCAAAGTGTCTCAATAAAATTAATTTAAAAAATTAAACAATGCACTCCTAAATCATCTAGAAATCACTGGAATAACAGTAGAAATCAACAGAAAGGCAAGAGTTAACACCATTATAGATGACAAAGTTAAATAGAATTTAATATGCAATCAGAGATGGATTGGGCCCTCAAGGAAGTCAGCACAATAAATGAAGACATCAGAACTGTGGCTGGAGGTGAATCTGAAGAGAGCCTGGCCTCAGGATAGAGATGCAAGAGCCAGGCCTGTGAGGTAAACAGCAACTTGAGATTATACTGTAATTAGCATCACCTGGTCCAGTGGGCTCAGGTAAGCATCAGATGCATGGGTGGGTGACTGGAGCATCTGGACCCATACTTCCATGCCTTTCCAAGAATTTCTTTAATCCTTCCATATACCCTTGCCACCTGACTCATTTCCCTATTGGATCAATATTACCTAATCAGCTGTATTTTTAATCCCATAGGTTATTGTAGTTTGGCCCATATTATACCCACACTGTGATTTTCCTGTATCAATTACCCCTGATAAAAGGCCTCAGTGGCCGCCCACTTGAGACCCCTCCTGGAAATCCAGGAGCTATTCTTCTCCTTATTCCCAATAAAACTTTCATAACTTTCTCCTTTGGTTCACTTCATTCCTTCTTGTAGTGAAACCATGAACTCAGTGCATTTGACATCTAACAGGTTGGGAGTTATATTTTTCCTATATCCAAACTCCAAACACTTGGAAATTAAGCAAAACTCTAGGAGAAAAATTCTGAAAGACACATCTGTTAAAAGACTGTGACCAAAATATACAAAGAACTCTTAAAACTTGGTGTGTGTTAGTCATATTTTCATTGCTATAAAAAAATACTTGAGATAATCAACTTTAAAAAGAGTAAAGATTTATTTTTGCTCATATTTTGCAAGTTTCAGTCCATGATCATTTGTCCCTGTTGCTTTGGGGTTGTGCTGAGGGAGCATGTTATGTCAGGGAGCGCATGGCGGAGTAGCCCACTCACCTCATGACAGTTGGGAAGCAAAGAGGAAAGAACAGGAGTCAGGGTCCCTGTATTCCTTCCAGGTGACTTCCACATTACTGGAGGAGTTTCCAAAGAGGCCCCCATGGTGTACCATCTCCTCCCAATTGTGCCATAGGATGAGGACCAAGACTTTGACATATGGACCTTGGAGGACACTTAGTCAAATTGTAGCAATAAGAAAACAAATCATCTAATTTAAAAATAGGGGAAAATGTGAACAGTCACCTCACCAAAGAGGACACATAGATGGAAAAATATATATATGAAAACAGGCTAGATATCATTTGTCATTAGAGAACTGCAAGCAAAAGCAATAATTAAATACTACAATACATTTATTATAATGGCTAAAATTCAAAAAACTGACAACACCAACTGCTCTGTAAGGATAATGAGCATGGACAAGCAATTCTCAGTCATTGCTGGTGGGAATGCAAAACTCTGCGAGATAATTTGATAGTTTCTTTCAAAGCTAAACACTATCTTTTTATATTGTAGGTTGAATTTTCCCCCACAAATTGTGCTGAAGTCCCAGTACCTGTGAATGTGACCTTATTTGGAAATAAGATCTTTGAAGATGTAGCCAAGTTAACGTGAGGTCATACTGGATTAGGTTGTGCCCCAAATCCTATGACTATTGTCTTTATAATAAAAAGGAGACATAGAGAGACACAGACCCACAGAGAAGGAAAACCACATTGTGAAGATGGAGGCAAAAATTGGAATAATGAACTTATAAATCAAGGAATTATGGGTAGGAATGGAAAAGGAAGGATTCTTTCCCATGGTCTTCAGAGGGAGCATGATCTTGCTGACAAGTGTTTTCAACTCTCTAGTCTCCAGAATTATGACAGAATAAATTTCTATTATTTTAAGCCACCCAGTCCCTGGTAAATTATTACAGCAGCACTAGCAAAGGCATACACCCCACCATCTAGTTATTGCGCTGCTAGGTGCTTACCCAACTGGTTGTGAAGACCTGAGTCTTTTTATCAGCAAGACATCACTTAAATGTTTCCCAGAGCGATGCTGAGCTGTCTACAGCTGACCTCATGTCTGTCCAGAAGCAAAACCAAGGAATAAGCAGAGACATCTGGGAGGAAGGGTGCTCTCCAGTGTACAATCTCAGCACTGCGTAAAGCTCCTTACACTACTGGGATTCAGTCAACCTGGGAAATCACTGTAGCCCTCAGAATCGTGTACAAATCATCCAGACTTCTCTATTTTTTTTTTATGGGGGTACTGGGAGTTGAACTCAGGACCTCACACTTGCCGGCAGGCACTTATGCCACTGAGCTATCTCAACAGCCCAGACTTCTCTATTTTTTTTTTTTGTGGGTACCGGGGGTCGACCTCAGGACCTCGTGCACCAGCAGGTGCCCGTGCCGCTGAGCAATATCACCGGCCCCTTTTCTGTATGTGGGATCCAGGAGTCGAACTCGGGCCCTCGTGCTTGCTGGGCAGGCGCTTAAGCCGCTGAGCCATCTCACCAGCCCCAGACTTCTCTATTTTTGACTAAAGAAATATTTCAGGGTTCTTTTCAAAAGTCAATGTATAAAAGTGTATATATATATATTTTTTTCCTCCATTGAATTAGCAAAATTTACTAGAGAGTAAAACATTGGATTCACATGCCTCATCTTTTTATGGTGATAATTAAAAAGTCATAGATATGTTTCCATTTTCTGAAACATATAAAATGATCTTATTTCCAAAAACTTAAATCATTTTATGATATGGCTAAATTTTTAGGGAGGTATATTTCTTTTCCAGATTGATTGTCTATATTAGTAGTGAAGAATAAATAAATCTCATCTTGTGAAATTCTGACATCTTAAAATCTGTATAAAGAAAGTCATTATTTGGAGATTCTTTGTTTTATACATAAATTGCTTTAAAAATCAAACTTTCCTAGCAATTAAAAATTTTGTATATGTAAAAATTCTCAATACTACACACAATCACGCAGGTTGTATAAAATAAAACAGATCTGGTCTGATACCTCACTTTATGGAATCTTCCCATGAAACATCAATTAATATTCACATCAATATTATAATGTCATCTAACAGATTAAAATAAATGAATGTGCATTTTGAGTAATGGAAGTGTCAGGAAGAGGAAAGAACAAAATCCAGTGAGCTTAAAATTGTGTCATAAGGGAGGAAAAAAGATGGCAGATGAGTAAGAAGCACGCAGAGAAACTCTCTAAAAGTTGCCATTGGACTACGGGAATATAGTGACCGGGAGAGCACAGGAGGGGGGCAGATGCCCCCTGGGACCCAGAAAAGTTATGAAGCGCAGCTTGGGACCCCCGGCACCAGTGAAGGGTACTTTTCAACAAAGAAGGAGCGGACCGCGTGCACCTTCTACCATCCCAGGAATCACGGCGCTACAGAGGCTCAAAGCTGCGGACACACGGTGACAGCTGGCGCCCAGGGAGCCCCCACGGAGGATCGCGAGACAGCGGCATGGCAGGGGAGCGGCGGAGAATGGCGCTGGCCGGCGGTGAGTGAGTGTCTCTCAGCCACAGCTGTCCCGCACCAGAGAGCGACTGGCCGGGCGCCATTGTGGGGGGTGCGGCGAAAATCAGAGCGGCTCGAAAACAGCTCTGGGAACTTGTGCTCCAGACAGGGCAGCGCGGCGCCTCTCAGCCCCATGAAAGTGCGCTGAGGGTGGCGGGTGAACGAGACTGGTCTCTCAGCCACACCTGTCCCGCACCAGAGAGCGACAGGCCCGGCGCCATTGTGGGGGGGGGCGTGGCAAAAATCAGAGCGGCGCGAAAGCAGTGCGCTGACAGCGGTGGGCGAAGGAGACCGGGCTCCGCCTGAAAGTCCACGCTCTGCTCACCGCCCGCCAGAGGGCGCTCCTGACTCGCTGGGACGGACCTGCACGGAACAGGACTCTGTCACCACACGGTGCCTGCCTACAGCAGAGTCAACACCTGCAACTGATTCTCTTTATTTTTTTATGTGGTTTTTTTTTTTTCTCTTTCATTAGTTTTTTGTTCTGGTGTTTTTATTTTTATTTTATTTTTATTTTTTTCTTTTGTGGGGTTTTATTTCTGTTTTATCTGTTTGCTTTGTTGTTTTTGTCTTCATTTTTGTTTCTGTTTGTCTATTTGCTCTTTCCTTCATTATTCTCTCTGGCTTTTATATGAGTGTAAACAGTGCCTCTAACCTCTTTGTGATTGTGGTTGTGATCTGTTCTTCCTTTTATCCTTTCCTTCTCTTTTTCCCACCAGTCCTCTGCACCAGTGTCCCAATGTTAGTGGGATCCCTCTTGGTCCTCTAACCTTACATCTAATTCCCTCCTCTTCTCACAATACTCTATTTCCTCCTTAACTCATTTTAAATTTAAACTCCTGAGGGGAAAAATTGACATACTAAGGACTTGTATACTGCATATAATTTTTCTGGTGTGTTTTAGATTTTGTTACATAACCACAACTCTACTTTACACATTTAAAAGTGGTAAATAACTGGTTAGCTCAGTCTGTCATTTTCTAGGCTGTGTTTGATGCTTCAGTTACCATTATAGCCAAATGTAAAATAATTGTTCTAAACAGTTTTCCTTCCTGATATTTCATGATTGATACTGACTAAGGGACACAGAAAATACAGTGGCACAGTACCAAAGAATCAAGGACTGGGCCAAACAGGTAGCAACTTCTCACATCCAACGAATTGAAGAGGTAGGATCTGGCAGAAAGCTCAAAACCCAACAGCAAGCTCCACTTGGAAGATACTGCAGAGAAGAAGTCATCTTCTAAGGATCTTGGACACTAGCAATAAAGTAACCTATCATAGGTAATTTACAAATATCACCCCAGGAATTAAAGAAAGAAAAAATGAGATGACACTTAAACAAGATGCAACCCCACACATCCAATTCACGAAAGGCAAACCTAGGGGGCAACGAGGTGGGACAATTCAAAAGCCACCCACCTGGCCTATCTGAAGGGGTAACAACAAAACAATTGAATGAGGCTCTGGAAAAAATTAAAACAGAAATAATTTCACAGATAACTGCAGAGATAATGTCCACAATGAAGACCATGCTTAAGGACACTATAGCTGATACAGACAAAAAAATAGATGAGCTTAAGAAAACTGTAGAAACCATGAATGCTCAGCATAGGAAAGAAATGGAATCCATAAAGCAGATTCAAGCAGATATCCAAGAGATAAAAAATTCCATTGAAAGTATTTGTAGCAGATTAAGCCAATGTGAGAACAGGATATCAGATATAGAAGACAGGCTTGCAATTAGTGATCATGAAAAGAAAGAATTCTTAAAAACAGCAAGGGACCATGAAAAATCAATTCAGCAGCTGCTAGATGACTCAAAGATAAACAACTTAAGAATAATTGGAATAAATGAAAAAGCAGGAGATAGCATAAATGACATTAAAACCTTGTTCAAAGACATTATCAGGGAGAACTTTCCTGGAAGAGAAAAAGAATTTGACCCCCCAATAAGTGAAGCTTTTAGAACACCAACTAGACATGATCAAAAAAAAAACTTCAGCCAGACATATCATAGTCAAGATCCCAGAAATTCAACAGAAGGGCAGAATCTTAAAAGCTGTTAGGGAGAATAGACAAATCACCTATGAAGGAAAACCCATCAGAATCACAGCTGACTTTTCAGCACAAACCCTCAGTTCAAGAAGAGCTTGGAATGACGTATTTCAAGCTCTAAAGGAAAATAATTTTCAACCCAGATTGATGTACCCCGCAAAACTATCTTTCAAAATTGATGGAGAAATAAAATACTTTCATGACAAAGAACATCTAAGAAAATTTATGACCACCAAACCAGCACTCCAAAATGTTCTGAAAGACATTCTAGAAAGAGATAGGAACCCCAACAGAAGGAATGCACCAGGCAGGGCAGATAATTAAATAGCAGGAAAGGGGAAAAACAAAGAGTGGGAACCAACAACAGGAAAATATCATGACAAGTATAAGTCAATACATATCAGTTTTAACCATCAATGTTAACGGTCTCAATTCACCAATCAAAAGGCACAGACTGGCAAAATGGATCAAGAAGCAAGATCCAACAATATGCTGTATACAAGAAACACATTTAATTCAGAAAGAAATTCATAGACTGAAAGTCAAAGGATGGAAAACAATACTCCATGCCACAGGAACCCAGAAAAAAGCAGGGGTAGCTATTCTTTTTGCAGACAAAGTGAATTTCAAGCCAAGAATGATTCAGAGAGATAAAGACGGTCATTACATCCTTGTAAAGGGAACAATCCAAGAGGAAGAGATAACGATCATAAATATATATGCGTCAAATACCAATGCACCCAACTATATAAAACAAGTACTAAAGGACATGAAAAATCAAATAAGCACTAATACAATTATATTGGGAGATCTCAATACTCCACTGTCACAAAAAGACAGATCAACTAGACAGAAAATCAATAATGAAATAATAGAACTGAACCAAACTTTTGAACAAATGGACTTAGTAGATGTCTACAGAGTGATCCACCCCACAACATCAGAATACACTTTCTTCTCAGCTGCACATGGGATGTTCTCCAAAATAGACCACATACTAGCTCATAAAAGCTGCTTAAGTAAATGCAAAGGAATTGAAATTATCCCATGCATATTATCAGACCATAGTGCAATGAAATTGGAAATCAATGGCAAAAGAAATCACAAAAACTCCCTAAACACATGGAAATTAAACAGCACCCTCCTGAACAACCAATGGGTCACAGATGAAATTAAAGAAGAAATTAGACAATTTCTACAACTGAATGATAATGACAGTACAACATACCGGAACTTATGGGATACAATGAAAGCAGTCCTAAGAGGGAAATTTATAGCATTAAATACTTATATTAGGAAAATAGAGCAAGCGCAAATAAACAACTTAATGGCGAATCTCGAACTTCTAGAAAAAGAAGAGCAGGTTAAGCCAAAAGCCCGTACAAGGGAGGAAATTACAAAGATCAGAGAAGAAATTAATGTATTGGAGACTAAAAAAACAATACAAAGAATCAATGAAGCAAAAAGTTGGTTCTTTGAAAGAATAAATAAGATTGACAAACCCTTATCCAACCTCATCAAAAAAAGAAAAGACTCAAATCCATGCAATTGAAAATGAAAAGGATGATATCACGACAGACCCTGCAGAGATCCAGAAGATCATCTATACCTATTTTAAAAATCTATATTCTACTAAGATGGAAAATGCAGAAGAAATGGACAGATTCCTAAATTCATATGAATTACCAAAGCTGAATCAAGAAGATTTAAAAATCCTAAATAAACCAATATCTACCAATGAAATTGAAGATGTAATTAAAAACCTCCCAACAAAGAAAAGCCCTGGCCCTGATGGATTCACTGCCGAATTCTACAAGAAATTTAGAGAAGACCTAATGCCACTACTTCTCAAACTCTTTAATGAAATTGAAAGAGAAGCAATACTCCCAAATTCATTCCTGGAAGCAAGCATTACCCTGATACCAAAACCAGAGAAGGACCCAACTAAGAAAGAGAACTACAGGCCAATCTCCCTAATGAACATAGATGCAAAAATCCTTAATAAGATACTGGCAAACAGAATCCAACAGTCATCAAGAAGATTATACACCATGACCAAGTTGGATTCATCCCTGGGATGCAGGGATGGTTCAACATACATAAATCAATAAATGTAATACACCATATTAACAGAACCAAAGACAAAAATCACATGATCATCTCAATAGATGCAGAAAAAGCTTTTGACAAAGTTCAGCACCTTTTCATGATAAAAACCCTACAGAAAATTGGAATAGAGGGTCTTTATCTCAACCTGGTAAAAGCTATCTATGACAAACCAACAGCCAATATTATACTAAATGGCCAAAAACTGAAAGCCTTCCCTCTAAAATCAGGAACAAGACAAGGATGTCCACTGTCCCCACTCTTATTCAACATAATTCTGGAAACTTTAGCCAGAGCAATTAGACAAGAGAAAGAAATAAAGGGAATAATGATTGGAAAGGAAGAAGTTAAATTATCACTCTTTGCAGATGACATGATACTCTACACAGAAGACCCCAAAAACTCCACTAAAAAACTGCTAGGTTTAATAAGCAAATTCAGTAGTGTAGCTGGATACAAAGTCAATACTCAAAAGTCAATAGCCTTCCTGTACACAAATAACAAACTTACTGAAAGAGAAATTAGGGAAACAATACCTTTCACAAAACATCCAAAAAAATGAAATACCTAGGAATCAACCTCACAAAGGATGTAAAAGACCTATACACTGAAAACTACAGTACTCTGAAAAAGGAGATTGAAGAGGATATCAGAAAATGGAAAGATATCCCTTGCTCCTGGATAGGAAGAACCAATATAGTGAAAATGGCCATACTTCCAAAATTGTTATACAGATTTAATGCAATTCCAATCAAAATTCCAACAGCATATCTCACAGAATTAGAGAAAACAATCCTAAAATTCATTTGGAATCAGAAGAGACCTAGAATAACAAAGGCAATTCTGGGCAACAAAGGCAAGGCAGGGGGCATCACAATCCCTGACTTGAAATTATACTATAAAGCTACTGTGATAAGAACAGTGTGGTACTGGTGAAAAAACAGACCTGAAGATCAATGGAACAGATTAGAAGATGCTGAAACAACCCCAGACATACTAAGCCACCTTATCTTTGACAAAGGTGCCAAACACATTCAGTGGAAGAAAGATAGCCTCTTTAATAAATGGTGCTGGAAAAACTGGCTCTACACATGCCGAAGATTAAAACTAGACCCATATCTTTCACCATGCACTAAACTAAATTCAAAATGGATCAGAGATCTAAATATTAAAACAGAAACATTAAATCTGCTAGAAGGTAGGATAGGTAAATCCCTTGAAGACATTGGTGTAGGCAAAGACTTTATGAATAAAAACTCAACCGCACGGGAACTATCCCAAAGAATCAATAACTGGGATCTCATCTTATTAAAAAGCTTTTGCACAGCAAGAGAAACCACCAACAGAGTGAAAAGGCAACCCACAACGTGGGAAAAAATGTTTGCCAGCTGTTCCTCAGACAAAGGATTACTATCGAGAACATATAAAGAACTCAAAAAAATCAGACCTCCCAAATTTAAAGACCCACTCCAAAAATGGGCATCTGAGATGAATACACATTTCTCAGATGAAGAAATACTAATGGCAAATAAATAGACAAAAAAATGTGCAACATCACTAGTCATTCGAGAGATGCAAATTAAAACAACACTGAGATACCATCTCACCCCAGAAAGAATGGCTACTATAAAGAAATCAACTAATAACAAATGCTGGAGGGGCTGTGGGGAAAAAGGAACCCTTCTTCACTGTTGGTGGGAGTGTCGACTGGTACAGCCACTGTGGAAGTCAGTGTGGAGATTCCTCAAAAAACTAGGGTTGGAGGTCCCATTTGACCCAGCTATTCCCCTTCTGGGCATCTTCCCAGAAGAGTTAAAAACATCGTACCACAGCGATGTATGTGCACCCATGTTTATACCAGCACAATTTGTAATAGCCAGATCTTGGAAACAACCCAAATGCCCATCAACTGAGGAATGGATAAGAAAGATGTAGTATTTTTATACAATGGAGTACTATTCAGCCATAAAGAAGGATAAACTGGAGACTTTTATAGGTAAATGGATGCAACTCGAGAAAGTACTCATAAGTGAAATAAACCAGATGCACATGTGTAAGCATCGTATTGTCTCTCTAGTATGAAAAACTGAAAGAGTAAATAAGATCCAAAATGTACAATAGACATGGTGAATCAAAAAGAAACTGGTCAATAAGAAAGAGAGACTGGAATGGGGAAAAGAAAGAAGGGAAAGGGAAAAAATTGTATATATATATATAAATGGTTAAGATAGATACACTACCAGTTTTACTTAGTTCATTGAAGAGTAAGGTTTGAGCCAATAATGTTTGGATAATTGAATGCCAATGTCTGATATACTGAAGAACTAACTTAAAGATAATAATACGTAATGCATTGACCATTGTTACCCTCATATTATGTTGTTTTGAAAATTTGTTCTTTTTTTGATTTGTTTTGTTTTTTCTTCTCTTTAAAATAAAAAAAAATTGTGTCATAAGACACTTTTATAACTGTGTGTGTTGTTTACAGATCTCGAAAACCTCTTGCTTTCCCATATTCATCAAGGTCCTGAGGCAATAACATTAAATCAAGTCATGAGCTTTGTACAGTATGTGTATAAGAGAATGGCATATGGGTTAACTACTTGAAAAATGCATCTTCATGTAAATACCACTGGTAAGTTATTATTAATTCATATTTCTGTGTTTGTATAAAGTTTGCACGTTGGTTTTTATGTAAAAGCAATGGCTAAGTTTTACATTCCCCACGGCATCTAGCAAGCACACAATAAATGCTTATAATTCATGGGCATAAGAGCAGAACTTTCTCGTTCAGTTTCCTATGTCTCAAAATCATTCTTTGTCCATCCCTTAGTGTAGTGGCTTCCCTTGAGTTGGGTGCTTTCATGCATTGTTGCATCTTCGTCACTGCTTACACTTAGGACCAGAGCCTTATTTTGCTCTACAAGGCATACCTGTCCTTTGGCTTCCTGGTATGTCGCATGCACCTCCTGTTACTGCTACCATTGCCTTCTGCTCTCCACCTCCATGTGCCCTCATAAGTATGGGATAATAAGAACATTAGAGGAATAAACACAATTTATTTGCCTTTTCCCTTCTTTGTCAGCATGGATAATAAAATGAACCTGAACTCTCATCCAAGACTGACTAAACCACTAAAAACCAAAGGGATAACATGAGAGTGAACAAATCCACCCCGGAGAGGTGTGTTTCCAATGTGGAACAGTATGGAACCAAGTGTGAATATCCAGAGGCAGTGCCTCCAGGAACATAAACACAGCAGTGGAAGGTGGAGAAAGGGTTACAGGATTGAAGAATTGTTGTAGAAGCTTCCTGAGGCCAAAAAATATTCCCAGAGGTTCTTTGTTTGAAGAAAGGACTCTGTTCTCTCTAATGTTTTTTTTTTTTTTTTTTTGTGGGTACCGGGGGGTCGACCTCAGGACCTCATGCGCCAGCAGGCGCCCGTGCCGCTGAGTGATATCACCGGCCCCTTTTTCGTATGTGGGTTCCGGGAGTCGAACTCGGGCCCTCGCGCTTGCAAGGCAGGCGCTTAAGCCGCTGAGCCATCTCACCGGCCCATCTCTAATGTTTTTTTTTTTTGTTTTTTGTTTTTTTTATTTTAAAGAGAAGAAAAAACAAAACAAATCAAAAGAAGAACAAATTTTCAAACAAACATAATAGGAGGGTAACAATGGTTAATACATTACGTATTACTATCTTTAAGTTAGTTATTCAGGACACCAGACATTAGCATTCAATTGTCCAAACATTATTGGCACAAACCTTACTCTTCAATGAACTAAGTAAAAATGGTAGTGTATCTATCTTAACCATCTTATATATATATATATACAATTTTTTTCCCTTTCCCTTCTTTCTTTTCCCTATTCCAGTCTCTCTTTCCTTTTGACCAGTTTCTTTTTGATTCACCATGTCTATTGTACATTTTGGATCTTATTTACTCTTTCAGTTTCTCATACTAGAGAGATAATACGATGCTTACACATGTGCTTCTGGTTTATTTCACTTATGAGTATTTTCTCGAGTTGCATCCATTTACCTATAAAAGTCTCCAGTTTATCCTTCTTTATGGCTGAATAGTACTCCATTGTGTAAAAATACCACATCTTTCTTATCCATTCCTCAGTTGATGGGCATTTGGGTTGTTTCCAAGATCTGGCTATTACAAATTGTGCTGCTATAAACATGGGTGCACATATATCGCTGTGGTACGATGTTTTTAATTCTTCTGGGAAGATGCCCAGAAGGGGAATAGCTGGGTCAAATGGGACCTCCAACCCTAGTTTTCTGAGGAATCTCCACACTGACTTCCACAGTGGCTGTACCATTCGACACTCCCACCAACAGTGAAGAAGGGTTCCTTTTTCCCCACAGCCCCTCCAGCATTTGTTATTAGTTGATTTCTTAATAGTAGCCATTCTTTCTGGGGTGAGATGGTATCTCAGTGTTGTTTTAATTTGCATCTCTCGAATGACTAGTGATGTTGCACATTTTTTTGTCTATTTATTTGCCATTAGTATTTCTTCATCTGAGAAATGTGTATTCATCTCAGATGCCCATTTTTGGAGTGGGTCTTTAAATTTGGAAGGTCTGATTTTTTTGAGTTCTTTATATGTTCTCGATAGTAATCCTTTGTCTGAGGAACAGCTGGCAAACATTTTTTCCCACATTGTGGGTTGTCTCTTCACTCTGTTGGTGGTTTCTCTTGCTGTGCAAAAGCTTTTTAATAAGATGAGATCCCAGTTATTGATTCTTTGGGATAGTTCCCGTGCGGTTGAGTTTTTATTCATAAAGTCTTTGCCTACACCAATGTCTCCAAGGGTTTTACCTATCCTACCTTCCAGCAGATTTAATGTTTCTGTTTTAATATTTAGATCTCTGATCCATTTTGAATTTAGTTTAGTGCATGGTGAAAGATATGGATCTAGTTTTAATCTTCGGCATGTGTAGAGCCAGTTTTTCCAGCACCATTTATTAAAGAGGCTATCTTTCTTCCAGCGAATGTGTTTGGCACCTTTGTCAAAGATAAGGTGGCTTAGTATGTCTGGGGTTGTTTCAGCATCTTCTAATCTGTTCCATTGATCTTCAGGTCTGTTTTTTTGCCAGTACCACACTGTTTTTATCACAGTAGCTTTATAGTATAATTTCAAGTCGGGGATAGTGATGCCCCCTGCCTTGCCTTTGTTGCCCAGAATTGCCTTTGCTATTCTAGGTCTCTTCTGATTCCAAATGAATTTTAGGATTGTTTTCTCTAATTCTGTGAGATATGCTGTTGGAATTTTGATTGGAATTGCATTAAATCTGTATAACAATTTTGGAAGTATGGCCATTTTCACTATATTGGTTCTTCCTATCCAGGAGCAAGGGATATCTTTCCATTTTCTGATATCCTCTTCAATCTCCTTTTTCAGAGTACTGTTGTTTTCAGTATAGAGGTCTTTTACATCCTTCGTGAGGTTGATTCCTAGGTATTTCATTTTTTTGGATGTTATTGTGAAAGGTATTGTTTCCCTAATTTCTCTTTCAGTAAGTTTGTTATTTGTGTACAGGAAGGCTATTGACTTTTGAGTATTGACTTTGTATCCAGCTACACTACTGAATTTGGTTATTAAATCTAGCAGTTTTTTAGTGGAGTTTTTGGGGTCTTCTGTGTAGAGTATCATGTCATCTGCAAATAATGATAATTTAACTTCTTCCTTTCCAATCATTATTCCTTTTATTTCTTTCTCTTGTCTAATCGCTCTGGCTAAAGTTTCCAGAACTATGTTGAATAAGAGTGGGGACAGTGGACATCCTTGTCTTGTTCCTGATTTTAGAGGGAAGGCTTTCAGTTTTTGGCCATTTAGTATAATATTGGCTGTTGGTTTGTCATAGATAGCTTTTACCAGATTGAGATAAAGACCCTCTATTCCAATTTTCTGTAGGGTTTTTATCATGAAAAGGTGCTGGACTTTGTCAAAAGCTTTTTCTGCATCTATTGAGATGATCATGTGATTTTTGTCTTTGGTTCTGTTAATATGCTGTATTACATTTATTGATTTACGTATGTTGAACCATCCCTGCATCCCTGGGATGAATCCAACTTGGTCATGGTGTATAATCTTCTTGATGATTTGTTGGATTCTGTTTGCCAGTATCTTATTAAGGATTTTTGCATCTATGTTCATTAGGGAGATTGGCCTGTAGTTCTCTTTCTTAGTTGGGTCCTTCTCTGGTTTTGGTATCAGGGTAATGCTTGCTTCCAGGAATGAATTTGGGAGTATTGCTTCCCTTTCAATTTCATTGAAAAGTTTGAGAAGTAGGGGCGTTAGGTCTTCTCTAAATTTTTTGTAGAATTCGGCAGTGAATCCATCAGGGCCTGGGCTTTTCTTTGTTGGGAGGTTTTTAATTACATCTTCAATTTCATTGGCTGATATTGGTTTATTTAGGATTTTTAAATCTTCTTGATTCAGCTTTGGTAATTCATACGAATCTAGGAATCTGTCCATTTCTTCTGCATTTTCCATCTTAGTAGAATATAAATTTTCAAAATAGGTATAGATGATCTTCTGGATTTCTGCAGGGTCTGTCGTGATATCACCCTTTTCATTTTCAATTGCATGGATTTGAGTCTTGTCTTTTCTTTTTTTAATAAGGTTGGATAAGGGTTTGTCAATCTTATTTATTCTTTCAAAGAACCAACTTTTTGCTTCATTGATTCTTTGTATTGTTTTTTTATTCTCCAATACGTTAATTTCTGCTCTGATCTTTATAATTTCCTCCCTTGTACGGGCTTTTGGCTTAACCTGCTCTTCTTTTTCTAGAAGCTCGAGGTTCACCCTTAAGTTGTTTATTTGCGCTTGCTCTATTTTCCTGATATAAGTGTTTAATGCTATAAATTTCCCTCTTAGGACTGCTTTCATTGTATCCCATAAGTTCCGGTATGTTGTACTGTCATTATCATTCAGTTGTAGAAAGTGACTAATTTCTTCTTTAATTTCATCTGTGACCCATTGGTTGTTCAGGAGGATGCTGTTTAATTTCCATGTGTTTAGGGAGTTTTTGTGGGATCTTTTGCCATTGATTTCCAATTTCATTGCACTATGGTCTGATAATATGCATGGGATAATTTCAATTCCTTTGCATTTACTTAAGCAGGTTTTATGAGCTAGTATGTGGTCTATTTTGGAGAACGTCCCATGTGCAGCTGAGAAAAATGTGTATTCTGATGTTGTGGGATGGAACACTCTGTAGACATCTACTAAGTCCATTTGTTCAAAAGTTTGGTTCAGTTCTACTATTTCATTATTGATTTTCTGTCCAGTTGATCTATCTTTTTGTGACAGTGGAGTATTGAGATCTCCCAATATAATTGTATTAGTGCTTATTTGATTTTTCATGTCCTTTAGTACTTGTTTTATATAGCTGGGTGCATTGGTATTTGACGCATATATATTTATGATCGTTATCTCTTCCTCTTGGATTGTTCCCTTTACAAGGATGTAATGACCGTCTTTATCTCTCTGAATCCTTCTTGGCTTGAAGTTCACTTTGTCTGCAAAAAGAATAGCTACCCCTGCTTTTTTCTGGGTTCCTGTGGCATGGAGTATTGTTTTCCATCCTTTGACTTTCAGTCTATGAATTTCTTTCTGAATTAAATGTGTTTCTTGTATACAGCATATTGTTGGATCTTGCTTCTTGATCCATTTCGCCAGTCTGTGCCTTTTGATTGGTGAATTGAGACCGTTAACATTGATGGTTAAAACTGATATGTATTGACTTGTCATGATATTTTCCTGTTGTTGGTTCCCACTCTTTGTTTTTCCGCTTTCCGGCTATTTAATTATTTGCCCTGCCTGGTGGATTCCTTCTGTTGGGGTTCCTATCTCTTTCTAGAATGTCCTTCAGAACGTTTTGGAGTGCTGGTTTGGTGGTCATAAATTTTCTCAGATGTTCTTTGTCATGAAAGTATTTTATTTCTCCATCAATTTTGAAAGATAGTTTTGCAGGGTACATCAATCTGGGCTGAAAATTATTTTCCTTTAGAGCTTGCAATACATCATTCCAAGCTCTTCTTGAATTGAGGGTTTGTGCTGAAAAGTCAGCTGTGATTCTGATAGGTTTTCCTTCATAGGTGATTTGTCTCTTCTCCCTAACAGCTTTTAAGATTCTGCCCTTCTGTTGAATTTCTGGGATCTTGACTATAATATGTCTGGCTGAAGTTTTTTTTTTGATCATGTCTAGTTGGTGTTCTAAAAGCTTCACTTATAGGGGTGTCAAATTCCTTTTCTCTTCCAGGAAAGTTCTCCCTGATTATGTCTTTGAACAAGGTTTTAATGTCATTGATGCTATCTCCTGCTTTTTCCTTTATTCCAATTATTCTTAAGTTGTTTATCTTTGAGTCATCTAGCAGCTGCTGAATTGATTTTTCATGGTCCCTTGCTATTTTTAAGAATTTTTCCATTTCATGATCACTAATTGCAAGCCTGTCTTCTATATCTGAGATCCTGTCCTCGCATTGGCTTATTCTGCTACAAATACTTTCAATGGAATTTTTTATCTCTTGGATATCTGCTTGAATCTGCCTTATAGATTCCATTTCTTTCCTATGCTGAGCATTCATGGTTTCTATAGTTTTCTTAAGTTCATCTATTTTTTTGTCTGTATCAGCTATAGTGTCCTTAAGCATGGTCTTCATTGTAGACATTATCTCTGCAGTTATCTGTGAGATTATTTCTGTTTTAATTTTTTCCAGAACCTCATTCAGTTGCTTTGTTGTTACCACTTCAGATAGGCCAGGTGGGTGGCTTTCGGATTGTCCCACCTTGTTGCTCCCTAGGTTTGCCTTTGGTGAATTGGATGTGTGGGGTTGCATCTTGTTTAAGTGTCGTCTCATTTTTTCTTTCTTTAATTCCTGGGGTGATGTTTGCAAATTACCTATAGTAGGTTACTTTATTGCTAGTGTTTAAGATCTTTAGAAGATGACTACTTCTCTGCAGTATCTTCCAAGTGGAGCTTGCTTTTAGGTTTTGAGCTTTCTGCCAGATCCTACCTCTTCAATTCGTTGGGTATGCGAAGTTGCTACCTGTTTGGCCCAGTCCTTGATTCTTTGGTACTGTGCCACTGTATTTTCTGTGTCCCTTAGTCAATCTCAATCATGAAATATCAGGAAGGAAAGATGTTTAGAACAATTATTTCACATTTGGCTATAATGTTAACTAAAGCATCAAACACAGCGTAAAAAATGACAGACTGAGCTAACCAGTTATTTACCACTTTTAGCTGTATAGAGTTGCGGTTATATAACAAAATCTAAAACACACCAGAAAAATTATATGCAGTATACAAGTCCTATGTATGTCAATTTTTCCTTGAGGAGTTTAAATTTAAGATGAGTTAAGGAGGAAATAGAGTATTGGGAGAAGAGGAAGGAATTAGATGTAAGGTTAGAGGACCAAGAGGGATCCCACTAAAATTGGGACACTAGTGCAGAGGACAGGTGGTAAAAAGAGAAGGAAGGGATAAAAGGAAGAACAGATCACAACCACAATCACAAAGAAGTTAGAGGCGCTGTTTACACTCATATAAAAAACCAGAGAGAATAATGAAGGAAAGAGCAAATACACATACAGAAAGAAAAACGAAGATAAAAACAATAAAACAGACAGATCAAAAAATAAAACCCCACCAAAAAACCAAACAAAACAAAAGAAAAACAAAAAAACCCTTCGCCAGAACAAAAAACGAATCAGTGAGAAAAAAAAATAATAATAAAAAATAAAAATAAAAATAAAAATAAAAATAAAAAATAAAAATAAAAATAAAAAATATAAAAAGAATCAGTTCCAGGTGTTGACTCTGTTGTAGGCAGGTACCTTGTGACAGAGTCCTGTTCTGTGCAGGTCCCTCCCAGTAAGCCAGGAGCGCCCTCTGGCGGGCGGTGAGCAGAGGCGCGTACTTTCAGGCAGAGACCAGTCTAGCTCGCCTCCGCTCTCGCCGCCCTTTCACGGTCCCTGGGCCTGAGAGGCTCAGCGTGCTGTCGGGAGCGCGGGTTCCCTGCACTGGTTCCCGCCGCTCTGGTTTTTCGCCACGCCCCCCACAATGGCGCCCGGCCGGTCGCTCTCTGGCGCGGGACAGGTGTGGCTGAGAGTCCAGTCTCGTTCGCCTGCTGACCTCAGCACACTTTCGTGGGCTCAATTGAGAGGCCCCGTGCTGCCCTGTCCGGAGCACAAGTTCCCAGAGCAGTTTCCGAGCCGCTCTGAGTTTCGCCACACCCCCCACAATGGCGCCCGGCCGGTCGCTCTCTGGCGCGGGGCAGCTGTGGCTGAGAGACACTCACCGCCGGTCAGCGCCGTTCTCCGCCGCTCCCCTGCCCCGCCGCTGTCTCAGGATCCTCCGTGGGGGCTCCCTGGGCGCCAGCTGCCACCGTGGGTCCGTAGAATTGAGCCTCTGCCGGCGCTCCAACTCCCGGGATATTAGAAGGTGCACGCGCGCGGTCTGCTCCTTCTTTCCTTCTTCTTTGTTGGAAGTCACCCGTCACTGGTGCCGGGGGTCCCAGATTGCGCTTCAGAACTTTTCTGGGTTTCGGGGAGGCATCTCCCCCCCTCCTGCGCTTTCTGGGTCGCTATATTCCCGTGTTCCAATGGTAACTTTTAGAGAGAGTTTTGCTGCCTGCTTCTTACTCATCCGCCATCTTGAGGTCCTCCGTTTCTAATGTTTTTATATGTAGTGTCTCCATTGTGGATGTGGACCTGCTTTTAAAACAGCATAACTTTCTATCCATTATTCTTCAGGATAATTCTTACCTGTGGATATGGCCAAGAATTTATAAAAACTAAGAGAGACCAATTAACCTGCTCATCTGGACCCTGAGTATCTTTCTTCTATTTGGATTTCATCAGCCAAGTAACAGTATCTTAAAATTGGCAATGCGGCTGCACTTCTGTTGGACATGTTCTACAGAAAGTAGCATGAGTTCAAAAATGACATCTAGAGGTGACTGTAAATGTATCTTTTCTTTGAATGTACTGGGTACTTGTTGCTGTGTTTTAGAAATACCCAAGGAGGTTGGAAAATATAACTAGCAATAGCTTTTATTGAATTCTTTATCATGATAACTGAAGGGTTACTATTATATTCATTTGATAGATGTATATTTTTAATATAGTAAATATTTATTAAGTTTACTAAATGCTGGTATCAATGATACCCAGAGGAATAAAGCATAATTCTTGCTGACTGGTGCATGTTGGCAAAGATGACCCCGTAACACCCACTATCTGTGTGGAGAGCTGATGGGGATGCATTCGGGGAGTTGTGAGATCCCGGAGGAAGGGTCACTCACCGTCCACAGAGGGCTTGGAGATGAAGCAGCGTCAGCCAGCCCCCCTTGGAGCAGACACATGCAGAGGAAATTCCAGGCAGGCGTACCATCTCAACTGGCCTGAGAACTATGTGTAACTCGACATTTCAGGAGATAAAGTGGGTAGCAGACATGACGAGAAGCAGAGAGTAGAAAGACTACAGCCACAATAAGAGGCCTATGTAGCCAGGCTAAAGAATCTGGGCCTGGGGACACCATGGGTAAATACATTGGTTCAAGAGTGATTACATAAAAATTTTTACCCAGTTCTGTTTGACTCCGAAGTTCATGCTGTTTACACTAAATCATATTTACTTCGCAGACATTCTTGAAAACTATTTGCCAAAGATGTAAATAAACCACATTAGAAGTGGAAAAAGAACACTACTAAATTGGAAAACATTTAAAAACATTATTTGGGGAAAGCCAGTAGTATAAGATTATTATCAGTATTCTCTGAAGAACTTTGAATCTGTTGACCCGTCATTTTTATCTCCCATAATCATCCATACTATCCACTCTTTTTCCTTAATACCATCAATAAGATAGCAAATGACTGTTGTCTAATGTTGGGCTTTCAGATGGTGATTACTGCACAACAGATCTGTTCTTTGCGCGTCTAGACATGGCCTGCAGCAGCTGCCTGGCAGATGTGAGTCTGAGTCCAGATGGCCTCAGGGGCATCTCTGCTCGATGCTGCTGCTAGGCGTGATGGGGCAGAGGTCTCTGCCTGTCCTGGCGTTGGAGATCAACATCCCCTTGGGGTGGTAGGGGAGGCCTACTTGCTAAGGGTGACTCTGCTGCCCCTAAACCATTAACATTTCCCAAAAAGGAACAAGGGACCAGGGACCATGCCCTCTGCCTTGTGCACAATCCTGCTGCCCCAGAACATCTGGGAAGCTCCTCTCAATGGTCCCACGCTGCATCTAATGTGAACCGTGTTTGGGCTTTTAACCAGGTCATTCAAATATAAAGTCAGATATAATCACTTGGTGCAGAGCAGGAAGCAGAGAGCATTTTTTTTTTTTTTTGTGGGTCCCGGGGGTCGACCTCAGGACCTCGCGCGTCAGCAGGCGCCCGTGTTGCTGAGCGATATCACCGGCCCCTTTTTCGTATGTGGGTTCCGGGAGTCGAACTCGGGCCCTCGCGCTTGCCGGGCAGGTGCTTACGCCACTGGCCATCTCACCGGCCCCCAGAGAGCATTTTATATTCAAGAATAAACTGTCTGAGCAGTAAATGTCTCCAGGGTGAGTTCTATAACAAGATAGGAGAGAAACATAGGACATCTAAGGAAACTCCAGAAGGAGAGAAAAGGGGAAAAAAGGAAAGCCTGAGGGAAAAAAATGAAAGAGCATTACATTTACATAGATTCAGAAAAATACTGAGCAAAATGGCATTGGTGGTGTTGCATGCTAATTAGTGCATCCCTTACAGCAGGAATGGCACAAGGAAACTAGTTTTTGGAGAAAAGTTCATTTGAAAAACTTCATTCCACTTTCTTTCTTTTTTTTTTTTGTGGGTACTGGGGGTCAAACTCAGGACCTCACGCTTGCCAGGCAGGCGCTTATGCCACTGAGCTATCTCACCGGCCCTCCACTTTCTTTTTAAAAATTAAATTGAACGCGCTAATTCTTATTTTAAGAACAGGGAATATATTCAATAAGAACGGTGTGCTTTCTTGAAGTTTGTATCTGTCACAGGAGAGTGAGGGGCAGGCTAAGTACACGGTCCACTCTGGGCTTGAGAATGGGTGGTGGATGCTGTCAGGAGAGGCGAACAGGAGCGGCTTCAATAATCTGCAATAGCAAATTTCTTCAGCATGCAGTAGGAACAAATGTATTATTCCTTATACCTTTATATATAAACATAAACGTTTCATTACTTTTGAAAAGAGAATCAGATTCAGCTAATATTTAGGGAAAGGAGAAAGGAAGCAAGAAAGAGTTCAGAGGGGTAAAGAGTGAGAAGAGAAGAAATAGAAGAAATTAGGCAGAGGAGAGAACAGGTGGGGAAGGGATGGTTTTGGACCAAGAGGTCTCACTGGACTGTTTGCTAGGGCTGTGGGCCCTATCAATTATTTCTCTGATTGAACGGTTATCTAACCATTTCCCACCAACCACGGGGTTCAAACAGCTGCCCCTGGCATTCTGATATCTAAAACCAGCCACAAAACAGCTTCACCAGTTTAAAACAGTTCTTCCGAAGGAAAGAAAAAAGAAGAAATGGATGACAACTGCAGCTCCCTCAAGAAGAAAAGAAAAATCAACGAGCACATATGTATGAATGAACCTAAAACTGCTCTACAGTACTCCCCTTTGGGGACAGAAGCAGAGGCTTCAGCCAAGTTCAAAATGAAGCCATCCGGAATTCAGCGACCATCTGTGAAAACCCACACCAGAGTCTCCGTCCAGAGGACCCAAGCTCCAGCAGGAGCTACAACATAAGGGTTTTTACACAAGAAAAATAAAATGAATGAAATCTGTCCAAAAAAAAAAAAACATCATGCATCTGCAGACCCCTGCTCTGCCATCGCTGTGTGATTTACTACACAGGCAAGCTGTCCACACAGTTAATCTTCCTCTCGTGCATCTGGTATTTATAATCAGAAACAGATGGTGAGAGCTCCTAGGGAAGCCCTTCATATATTGGGGATTTGAAATATTCCTTTCCTACTTCTTTAAAAGTTAAAAGTGCAACTGAGTTCAGGGAACCGTGTGACAATAGAGGGGGAAATTTCATTCACACTGAGTAACTTTCTTCACAGCCTAAAGTAATCAAGGTCAGAGAGGTGAAAATAAAAGGCACTGAATCGAACAGCTCAAAGGGCTCTGAAAATCTAGCCGGTTTCCCTCAGTTTCCGCATGTGGCGAGTAGCTTTCCCAAGGAATCCGAGTCACAGGCAGGGCCTGAAGCAAAGTGTCTGGGTGGTGCAGGCGGAGTTTCCAAGAGTGGTATGACGTCATCACAGGTGGGCTGGTCACCTGGAGAGCGGACCGCTGTAAACCGTGTCTGCTGCTCATGCTTTGTCTCGCCCCTGAGCTTGTGAGCCTTTCTACCTCCTGCCGGGTTACAGCAGAGCACAAGGCCCTGCCAGCAGCCGCACTGTACCTGAGGACTTCCCGGCCTCTAGAGCTGTGAGCTAGACAAACTTTTCTTTAGAAATTACCCAAGCTTTGGTGTTCTATTATCCCAACAGAAAATGGACTAAAACAGAAGCATACCTGGAATCATTCAGATTCTGAGAGCGGCATCAGCACTGCATTTGACTGGGCTGGGAAGTGAGGCCTGGCAGGCACCGCCACACGCTGGAGACATGAACATTCCTGGTGTTCATTCCAGAGATGCAAATCTGGGTCCCAGCAGACCCAGGCCTTCGTAGTATGCTGGTTTGGGTTCTTTGTTGTTTGGTTGATTTTTCTGAGACAGGGTTTCACTATGTCACTCAGGCTGGCCTAAAACTCATGGCAATCCTCCTGCCTCAGCCTCCCAAGTGCTGGGATTACAGGCGTGTGCTACCATGCCTGGCCTGCCATATATAATAAAAATAAGTATAGTTAAAGGATAATTTAATTAGTAAATTTGCAGTTAACCTGATGAACTACTTTTTCATTTAATTCACCAGAGCTGGCAATTTTGTGAATGAATTCATTTGCTCCTAATACATTTTGATATACTGAAACCACAAAACATCTTGAACTTTGTAAAGAGAGTGTGGCACAGGAGAATGAGTCCTTGATATGAACTCCAGAGAAATGGAGCAGGGCCAGCTTCTGCCATATGTGGGCCTGATCAGTTCCTTCACTTCCTTCCATCTTAGTGTCCTGTTCTGTGTAAAGGGGACGCTGATTCCTCTTGTATGAGACCCAGCGGTGTGATTATAACATGGCGTACTACACACGAGTGTATGCTGTTTGTGGCATTGTTTTTAAAGTGGTGCATGTATTTTAGTTTTCTTGAAAAGTAATGGTTTCCATAAAAAGAACTGAGAAAGCTTTTTCTCCTCAGAACTAGAAAATATCAAGAAGTTTCCTTTTTCCCAACTCTCCTTTACTTTATTTCTATTTGCACTAGACCTTCCCTTGGAGTATCTTGCTAGTCATAGTCAAATAGGACGTTTCCCATCATTAGAGATCAACATTGCCTGCTAGCGGATCCCACAGAGGTGAAGATGTCTGAGATGGAGATGACCAAGGGGTCTTGCCACAACTGCAAGTGCTGGCTTAGAACAGACAGGAGTGGCCGTAACGTGACTGGATACTACCAGGGTGGCATTAAGCTTATTTTTTCTTATGAGTTTCACAGACTTATACAATAGTATGGTAAAATAGACTTAGTTAATTTTAAGGTAGCAATTTTTTCTGCTATTTAATGTCAGTTGCTGCCTGTCCACCTGGTCCACCTGTGGTCTGTCTTCCTTAAAATGGCAGCCTTTGTGCTGCCTGTAGCCAGCAAAGGGGGATGGTGGCCGTGAGGGTGAGTTTTCACTGGATTGGTTTTGGAATCTGCCCCAAGGACTGTGGAGCACGCTTCTGGGTGTGTCTGAGTGGGTCATGGAGGCACGGGCTTGGGGTCTACTTCTTGTCTCTCACCCTTTTCTTCTTCTCTGCTTCCCAGCTCCCGCAAATGAAGCAGCTTTGCTTTACCACACTCCTTCGCCATGATGTTTCTACCTTGGATCCTGGCAAACGTGATACCATGAGCGAAATTATACCTCTCCTCCTTTAAACTGTGGATGTCTGGTATTGTGTCCAGCAGTGGGAAAGTTGACTAATACAGGAAGCTTACTGCAGAGCCATCCCCGTGCCCCTAGGACTAGTCTGTACCCTGGAGCCAGGTGGCTGGTGTCACAAGCCTGTCCCCTAAGAAGCAGCCAGCCCCTCTACTGTCCATATGCATGTCCTATCTGCAGGACACCACTGTGCCCTAGCAAGTTTCACCTCAGGCTTTAGCTAATGCAGCTCGTGGGGTCCATCTGTGTCGGTGTAGACCGTGAATGAACCTGAAACCCAGCGAATCAGCGGCAGCCTGGAACAGCCAGTGGCAGCGTCTGCAGAGAGTGCAGATGGCTGGTCTCCAGCCATGGCTACACACACACCACATTTTTATAAAATCTTATTTGAGACTTATTGTCACTTTTCTTCTACGACGTGGACAGTATGTCCAATTTTGTTTGAGGTTTTCAATGTCAGTTATTCATGTTCTTCTCAGATAGTAACTTCATAGTTTTATTTTGAGAGTGAAAAATAATAGATGCTCCTTATAAGAAAACAATTCATATACTTGGGGTAAGATTTATGACAAACTGTTCAGGTCCCCCCCCAAAATATGGACAAGTACTAAGATTAAAGATCATATGAAGTTCATTAACACATTACATAGTGTTAACAAAAATTAAAATGGTATAATTTTCAAAGAAAAAATTATTTTACTCTAAGTGCATGTTCATAGTAATATCATCCTCCAGAAAGATGATTAGTTTGTGTAGTGTAGCAAATTAACATAGAAAAAGCAGTAAGCATCTTCTGACTAAAATCAGTGGTTTAGTTTAAGATACAAAGCTGGTTCTCACTTTTAAGATATAAAAGTAATTATTTCCAGAAGTCTTAAGATAAAAAATTTTAAGATGTAAAAGTGGTAATGTCTCCATCTAAAGTAAGGTTGCCAGATAAAATACAAGATGCCCAGTTACATTTAAATTTCATATAAATAATGGGCTATTTTTTTGTATAAGTAAAAACCTCAAAGTTAATTGGGCTTCCTATATTTTTATTTATTATATATGCAACTATAATCTAAGGGGTAACTCCTGTTTCCAAACATAGCTATTGAATAAATTCTAAAATATGTATGATAGTCTGTTAATTTGGAGAATAATTCAATACAATTCTAGGTCCTGTCGGGGTGGGGTTTCTCAGCACGTCACTACTAACATTTTGGTCTGGACACTTCTTTGCTGTGGGGACTGTGCACTGTCCAGTGCTTAGCAGTATCCCGTCCCATACCCACCAGATGGAACAGCATCTCCCAGTTACGACAGCACAGAGGTCTCCCTCCATTGCTAAATGTCTCCTGGGGAGGTGGTAAGAGAAAGAGTGTGTGTGTGTGTGTGTGTGTAATGAAGGGGCAGCCATTGGTTGAGCACACTATACTGAGGGAATAAACTTATGTGTAAGTGCATATATGTATTTTAATAGAAAACTACCCTGACCAGGTCTTGCAGAAAGAAGGGGGGAACCACAATTTATGTAGTCTTCTTGTTGAAGTATCTTGGGAAAGACACCAATGAAGGGTTAATGGCAAATGGAGAGGAACTGCGGGCGTGTGTTGAATTGTTTCGTGGTCTGAGGCTCAGTTATGGAAGATTCTATTTGCTCCAGTGACTCTGAGAGAAAAGGCCAGAGAAAGTACGCCTGACAGGCTCAGGTTCCCAGCACAGCCTCGTCCAGCATTTGAAGGAACAGTAAGTACGAAGTCAGTTGATTTCTGGAAAAGGAGTGTTTTATTTGGATAACAATAACTGAAATTCCAACCCAGACCACCTAGCTACATAATTGTGTGTGTGTCTGAGAAAACAAATGGCCAAGAGATGAATTGAGAACCAGAGAAAAAGAGCTGTTTACTGTTTGATTTTTACAAATTAATTTGACAGGACTTTTGTAAAGGTGTTTTTCTATTTTCCCCCAAGCAAACATATGAACTTAGTTTGCTGTTTAATCTGGAAAATAGTGTAGTTACACATATTATGGAGAAATGTTAAAAGAATTAACCTTTCAAATTTTTGTGGCTCTCAAAACTTTTCTTTGGTTGTATGGTGAGAGTCACTAATCATTCCTGCCTCTCAGGAATTTTTAGCATAATCCCACTTTCCACTCAAATTCTACATGATTGCCAGACTGAGATGAAAAATCGAATTTACTTCCAGAAAAGAGAGACTCAAAAGAACAGTGGTTCCCACAGGATTCCAAAAAAAAATATATGAGCTTCATATCCTACCTTTATTAATTCATATTCTATGAGAATAATGCAAAATCTTTTCTTTTAATGGAGTCATTTTAACTAAATTTGGGGAACAAATAGCCAAACTATATTGCTTTTCTTTCTTTTTCTTTTTAAAATGACATCAAGGTAACTCTTCTCTAAGGACAAAGCCAGTCAGTTCTGGTCCACAGTTCTTTTTCAGACAAACATGTACACAGGGCTTAAAGATGCAGCAAAGACCCATTGTTTTTAGGATTAATTCCAGAAGCTTTATGTTATCTACAATACCCTGAATGATCTGATTGGAGCAGATCATAGTTTTCTGAATTCCTAGGGAATAGGTTAAGCTACTCTACCATAGAGATCCTAAAGTAGAGGGCCCTGAATAAGGTGAGAATTGATTATTCTTTTGCTTAAGAGGTTGGAAGTGTGCAGATGGTCAGTGGTCCAGGATTTTGTGGGGAGCTCGATTTACAAAGCCATGCAGTGATGCTTCCTTTCTTGTTGCTCCTCCACGCTATAAGGCATTATCCTCATCTCCATGGTCAAAACTTCTTCACCATCACCCTCACTGTGTCCCAACACACAGAGAGGTGGGCGGAGAAGTGGGCAGATAGCTTTTTTTGCAAGCAGTATTTTAGGGTGGTTTCTCTAGGAAACACACCCTGAAACAGAGATAAGTGTGCAGGAAGCTCATTATTAGGGAATGCTCCTTGGATCAACATCTGTGGGGAAGAAAGGAAGAAAGAAAAATGGGGAAAGTCACAGCTTAGATCCAGATGCTCCCCAAAGCCTCATATGAGGATTTTCAGAGGTGACTGGATCTAGGCTCTGTGCTGCTGGGATTAACTGTGTGATGCTGAGATGAAATGTGATACTGGATTAAGGGCGTGTGACTACTAAATTCGTGCACTGATTGATTTGGCCTAGTTCTGGGTGCGGATAAAGGGAAGGCCCACCCTGAGTGTGGGTTGCGCCGCCCAAAGGGCAGGTAGCCTGGAGGGGATAAAAGGGAGAGGCAGGCTGCTCTGCTGCTCTGTCACTCGCTGGCTGCTGCTTGTTTCTGCCTGCCCTGCTTTGCCATACAGCGCTCTGCCTGGGAGCCAGCCAACTGTGGACTGAAACTTTGACACACTGTGCGCCAAGTGAGCCTTTCCTGCTTTCACTGTAGGTGCTGGGTGTTTGGTCTCGGCAATGAGAAAAATAGCTAAGACAGGGAAGACGGAAAAGTTAGGCTGCAGAACAGCCACAGCAGCATCTCCACTCAGCTGACACAGAGCAGTGGCGCTGAGATGGCCCTTCAGAAATGCAGTGTGAGGTTGAGCCTTTTTACCCCTGAGCAGTTTTTGGCTATGAGTTGCTCTAGAGAGGGGAAAGTGGATATGGGGAGCAGTCACAAGAGGGGAAGAAAAGCACTCTTTGAGTTTGTTTAGTTTATTGACTATTTCATGTTAAAAACAATTTCATTGAGAGAATCCCCCCCAAAAAACAAAGACAGAGAGATAAAAACAGGGCAAGAACAACTAAGAGGTTTCCCCCTATCTGGTGATATCCTTCGAGTAAAAGTAATTACACTGAATTACTGTTGTAATCAGTTGTTCTTCCTTCTGTAACAATACTGAGAAGATCTGGGGTAATAACCTCACCACAGACCAACACCAAGGGACTGGGGACTGAGCCAGAAAGATACCAACATCCCACTCTTAATTAATTGAGAAGATAGGATCTTGGGACAGACACAAACCAAGAATCTCCCCCACACAGAAGACATCCCTGATGTCTTTTCTAGACTTTTCTAGAGAGGTCTTGATACTAGTGATATAGCTACCTACTTAAAAAACTTGCAAGGATCATCAGAGGAAACAAAATTTAAAAATTTTTGAAATAGAAAATGACAAGACGAAGGAGGAAAACGCAACCTCAGAACTCCAGCCCAACTAAAACAAGTCCAGGAGACATCGACATAGAAGAAATTGGAAGACACACACCTGAAATTTCTGAAATGATAGCAACCAAAGTAAGAAACAAATCCATGAGGCCATAGAGGAAATCAGATCAGAAATAATCTCTCAGGTAAAAAAAGAAATATCAAAGTTTACAAAGGAATTGCTCAGCAAATCTAGTGTAGAGATAGATTAAAAACATAGATGATGATAGGAAGAGGATGGAAACCATGAATGACCAATATAGGAAAGAAACAGAATGCATGAAATGGATTCAAACAGATAACCAAGAAATTAAAAATTCCACTGAAAGCTGGCAAAACTGCTTGAACAAAAATGAAGACAGACTTTCAGGCCTTGACAATGGACCAGGAAATAACAATTCAACAGCTGCAAGACAACACAAAGGAAAAAAATAAGAATAACTGGTGTCAATGAAAAAGCAGGAGTCATCACAAATGACAAAAAAACAATTTGCAGAAGTAATAGCAGAAAATTTCCCAAACATGGGAAAAGAATCTGACATACAGCTAAGTGAGGCATATAGAACTCCAATTATCCATAATAATATAAATCTACACCCAGACATATAATAATCAAGATCCCAGAAATTCAGAACAAGAACAGAATATTAAAAGCTGTTAGAGAAAAGAAACAGATCGCCTATAAGGGAAAGCCCATCAGAATCATGGCAGACTTCTCAGCACAAACCCTCAAGTAAAGAAGAGCTTGGAGTGAAGTATTTCAAGTCCTGAAAGAAAACAACTTCCAACCCAGATTGATGTACACTGCAAAACTCTCTTTAAAAATTAATGGAGAAATAAGATTCTCCCATCACAAAGAATAACTGAAGAAATTCATGACCATCAAACCAACCCTACAAAGAGTACTGAAAGATATTCTAGACAGAGATAAAAATGACCCCAATTCCAAGAACAACAGAAAGAAACCACCAAGCAGGGCAAGCAATTAAACAGAGGGGAAAAGTAGGGAACCAACAGCAGGAAAATAACATGATAAAGATAAGCCAATACATATGAGTTATAACCATCAATGTAAATGGCCTCAATTCACCAATCAAAATAAACAGATTGGCAGAATGGATAAAGAAACAAGATCCAACAATATACTGTATACAAGAAACACATTTAACTCAAAAGAAATTCATAGACTGAAAATAAAAGGATGGAAAACAATACTCCATGCAACAGGAACCCAGAAAAAACAGGGGTAGCTATTCTGTTTGAAGACAATGTGAACTTCAAACCAAGAATACCAAAAGAGATAAAGAAGGCCACTACATACTTGTTAGGGGAAAAATTCAAGAGGAAGAGATAACTATCATAAATATATATGCACCAAATACAGGAGCATCCAACTAAATAAGACAAATATCAATAGACATGAAAAATCAAGTAAGTAATTGTAATGAGGGACTTTAATACCCTATTGTCACAAAGAGATAGATCAACTAGACAAAAAATCAGCAAAGAAATAACAAAACTGAACCAAACCTGAGAACAAATATACTTAATAGATGTTTACAGAGTGTTCCACCCAACAACATCAGAATATACATTTTTCACAGCTGCACATGGGACATGCTCTAAAATAGACCATATATTAGCCCACAGAACATGCTTAAGTAAGTGCAAATAAATTGAAATTATCCCATGCATATTATCTGACCATAGGGCAATGAAATAAGAAATTAATGGCAAGAGAAACTGCTAAAATCCCATAAACAAATGGAAATTAAATAACACCCTCCTGAACAACCAATGGATCACAGATGAAATTAAAGAAGAAATTAAACAATATCTACAATCAAATGAAAAGGCAAGTACAACTTACTGGAATCTATGAGATGCAATGAAAACAGTCCTTAGAGGGAAATTTAGAGTGGTGAAATCTCACATCAGGAAAACAGAATGAGCACAAAAAAAACAACCTAATGTTACACCACAAGCTTCTAGAAAAAGAAGAGCAAGTCAAACCTGTAGCCCAAATGAAGACGGAAATTATAAAGTTCAGAATAGAAATTAACACAATTGAGACTAAGAAAATAAAACAAAGAATTAGTGAATCAAAGAGTTGTTTCTTTGAAAGAATGAACAAAATTGATAAACCCCTAGCCAACCTTATCAAAAAAAGGAAAGAAAAAATTCAAAGTCATGCAATGAGGAATGAAAAGGGTGAAATCACTATGGATCCTGTGGATATTCAGAAGATCATCAATACCTACTTCAAAAATCTTTACTCACATAAGATGGAAAAAAAGGAAGAAATGGACAGATTCTTAGAAATGTATGAATTACCAAAGCTGAATCAAGAAGATACAAAAATTCTGAATAACCAAATATCAGTTAATGAAATTGAAAATGTAATTAAAAACTTACCAACAAAGAAAAGTCTAGGTCCTGCTGGATTCACAGCTGAGTTCTACAACACATTTAGAGAAGATTTAACACCAACAATCATCAAAATCTTTAATGAAATTGAGAGGTAAGCAATTCTCCCTAACTCATTCCTGGAGGCAAGTATTACCCCAATGCCAAAAGCAGAGAAAGACGCAACCAAAAAAGAGAACTACAGGCCAATATCCCTAATGAACATAGATGCAAAAATCCTCAGTAAGATACTAGCAAACAGAATGCAGCAAATCATCAAGAAGATTATACACCATGACAAAGTGGGATTCCTCCCAGGAATGCAGGGATGGTTCAACATATGCAAATCAAAAAATGTAATGCACCATATCAACAGAGCCAAAGACAAAAATCACATGATCATCTCAATAGATGCAGAAAAAGGTTTTTACAAAGTCCAACACTCATTCATGATAAAAAAAAAAAACCTTACAGAAAATCGGAATAGATGGTCTTTACCTCAATCTGATAAAAGCTATCTAAGACAAACCAACAGCCAACATCATACTAAAGGGACAAAAACTGAAAGCTTTCACTCTAACATCAGGAACAAGACAAGGATGTCCACTATCACCACTCCTATTCAGTACAGTTCCAGAAACATCAGCCAGAGCAATTGACAAGATAAAGAAATAGAAGGAATAAGGCTAGGAAAGGAAGAAGTTAAATTATCATTATTTGCAGATGACATGTTACTCTACATAGAAGACCCCAAAAACTCCACCAAAAGGCTTCTAGATTTAATAACCAAATTCAGTAGCATAGCTGGATACAAAGTCAACACTCAAAAATCCATAGCATTCCTGTACACAAACAACAAACTCACTGAGAGAGAAATTAGGGAAACCACACCCTTCACAATAGCATCCAAAAAAAATGAAATACTTAGGAATCAGCATAACAAAGGAAGTAAAAGATCTATACATTGAAAATTACAGTACTCTGAAAAAGGAAAGATATCCCTTGCTCATGGATAGGAGGAACCAACATAGTGAAAATGGCCACACTCCCAAAACTGTTATGCAGATTTTATGTCGTCATCCTGATCAAAATACCATTAGCATACCTCACAGATCTATAGAAAACATTACTAAAATTCATTTGGAAACAGAAGAGACCTAGAATAGCAAAGGCAACACTGGGCAACAAAGGCAAGGCAGGAGGCATCACAATCCCTGACTTGAAATTATGCTACAAAGCTACTGTGATAAAATCAGCATGATACTGGCAAAAAAACAGACCTGAGGACCAATGGAACAAATTAGAAGATGCAGACACAACTCCAAACACTCTCAGCCACCTTCTCTTTGACAAAGAGGCCAAAAATGTTCATGTAAGAAAGATAGCCTCTTTAATAAATGGCGCTGGAAAAACTAGCTTTCCACATGCTGAAGACTAAAACTAGACTCATGTCTATCACCATGGACTAAACTAAAGTCAAAATGGATCAGTGATCTAAATATTAAAGAAGAAACACTAAATCTACTGGAAGAGAAAGGAGGTAGAAATCTTGAAGACATAGGGGTAAGCAGAGACTTTATGAAAAAAACCCAGACTGCACAGGAAATACTTCAAAGAATCAACAACTGGGATCTCATCTTATTAAAAAGTTTTTGCACATTAAAAGAAATCACCAACATAGGGAAAAGAAAACCCACAGATTGGGAAAAAATTTTAGCCAACTGTCCCTGAGACAAAAGACTTCTATCTAGAACATATAATGAATTGAAAAAAATTAGGTCCCCCAAATTCAAAGACCCAATCCAAAAATGGGCATCTGAGTTGAATACACAATTCTCGGATGAAGAAATACAAATGGCAAATAAATATATGAAAAATGTTCAACATCATTGGTCATTCAAGAAATGCAAATTAAAACAACACTGAGATTCCATCTCACCCCAGAAAGAATGGCTATCATCAAGAAATCAGCCAATAACAAATGCTGGTGGGGCTGTGGGAGAAAAGGAACACTTTTCCATTGTTGGTGGAAGTGTGGACTGGTACAACCACTGTGGAAATCAGTATGGAGATTCCTCAAAAAGCTGGGATTAGAGGTCCTATTTGACTCAGCTATTCCTCTTCTGAGTATCTTCCCAGAAGAATTAAAAACATTATACCACAGTGATATATGCACACCCATTTATAGCAGCACGATTTGTAATAGCTAAATCTTGGAAACAACACAAATGCCCATCGACCGAGGAACAGATAAAAAAGATGTTGTATTTTTGTACAATGGAGTATTACTCAGCTATAAAGAAGGATAAACTCAAGGCTTTTATTGGTAAATGGATGCAACTTGACACCGCACTCATAAGTGAAATAAATCAGACTCGAATGTATAAACATCATATTGTCTCCCTAGTGTAAGAAACTGAAAGAGTAAATAAGATCCAAAATCTACAATAGATACTGTGAAAGGGGAAGAAACTGCTCAAAAGGAAAGAACAACTGGGATGGGGAAAGGAGAAAAGAAGGAAGGGAAAAGAAAAGAAAAGAAAAAACATATATACGAGACAGGTAAGATAATTATACTATTAATTTCTTTTAGTTCATTGAAAAGAATGGTTTGTGCCTATATTGTTTGAACAATTTTGCACGCTTATATCTTGTAATCTGAGCAACTACTTGGATGATAACAATATGTAATACATTAACTATAGTTAATTTCCTATTATATTGTTATGAAATTCTGTATCACTGTTTTTATTGTTTTTTCTCTTTAAAATAAAAAACCCAAACAAACAAACAAACAAATGAAAAACCAAAATGAGCAGGGCTGACCCCCCAAAGTTCTGCAGGAGGCTTCCTAGGTTACTTCTAGCCTGCTCCCCCGAATCACATGATAATTTTCTAAAACACGCTACATATCTAACTCTCTTAATGTGGAGTACCAAATGAGAGTTATTAAAAAGAGTTATTATAGGGCCGGTGAGATGGCTCAGTGGCATAAGCGCCTGCCTGGCAAGCACGAGGTCCTGAGTTTGACTCCAGTACCCACATAAAAAAAAAAGAGTTATATCAGCCTATGATAGCATTAATACAAATCTATCACTTTCTGTTAGTGCTTTTTGAAAGCATAATATGCAAGTATTTATTTTAATTACTCCTATTTGAAGGTCCTCATTTTTAGAGAACAGCAAGGTATTTTATTACCCACTATTTCCATTCCTTAAAGGCTTCCACACATTTCAGCAAGTTCATGTTATTCTCATGATTGGGTTGTTTTGGAATTGCTCTCAGTGTGTCTGCAGATTCATCATCAATCTGCCTCATTGACGCCTTGTATCTTTCTGTAATACTGAAGCCAGTGGCACACTGTAGCCTGCATAACTACATGGATGCCAGTCAGCTTCTCCCCCGTGGTTGGAGCCTTGCGTCAGGCATGACGGCCACCGGCAGTTTTGCAGTCCAAATATATGTTCACTCTCATGAGTTAAGGCCTTACAGGGTTGCAGCAAGGAAAAACTAGTGATTTCTGAACTGTAGTAGTTGCCGAAAATGGAATAGGCACTGGAAGAATTTTTGTGGAGCTTCTTCACTTTGCCTTCAAGTGTGAGGTACAGAAATCCTTGCTATACCTGACCGCCTGTGAGAGAGGCCTGTCTGGAGTCCCAGTAGTCTCTTGGGTAAAGATCGATCATTGTGGGCCGGTGAGATGGCTCAGCGGCGTAAGCGCCTGCCTTGCAAGCGCGAGGGCCCGAGTTCAACTCCCGGAACCCACATACGAAAAAGGGGCCGGTGATATCGCTCAGTGGCACGGGTGCCTGTTGGCGCGTGAGGTCCTGAGGTCGTCCCCCTGGTACCCACAAAAAAAAAAAAAAAAAAAAAAAAAAAAAAAAGATCGATCATTGTTATTCCCAGGGCATAGAAGGTATTTTCAGGTTTCTTCTTTAAGAAATTCAGGAAGTGTCTTGCATGTATTTGTAGATTTGCGTGATCACTGACTCTAAAGGAACATCTAGGTGCAGAAACAGAAACTGGTCCTAGGAGTTTTACTGTCAGGCCACAGAAAAATGCTTCCCAGTAGTCCCTGAGCCATTTATATACTCTTCGCTGTGAATGCCAGGGTTCCCCTGGCTTCCGATTGACTGTATAAGAATCTTGCGCTTCTCTGGAGAGAGTGTCTTCCTGTAGGGATCACTGAAAAGCTCTTTGAAGTCCTGGGGAGCCTCACGGGGGCGGGGGTGATCTAGTCTGTGAATGCAAGATGATGGCTCTAAAGAGATTTCCTGTTAGCCTTCCGGTTAGAAGGCTTTGTGCATCGAACACTGCTCCCTAGCATCTGATTTCTCACACTGTGGTACAAGCATAGGTTCTTTGAGATGAGAGCTGTTTTGAGGGTCTGTTCAGAGTGCGGTACTACTTGCATAAAATATATCTCAGCCACTGAAGTTGATAATCTCACAGCCATGTCTCCCTGGGGAGGACGGCAGACGCTTAATCGAGAGTAAAGGCTCCCGGTGAGAGGAGCCTTGCATTCCCAGCGTGCCCTCATGTCGTTTCCATCCTTCCACTGAATGGGTCAAACACATGCTCCGTCACAAGGGTTTATAAAGGAGGAAGGCTGCCATTGGTGTTTTATCCCACATGCATCTGTGTGTCCAGAAAGTGTTTTGGGGGTGCCTTCACCCTGCAGGGCTCCATGTCACTGCCCAGTGGCCTTGGCCTTGCTTACGTGGGTGTGCACTGTGCCTGGTGCCCCAGCCCTTTCTATTAGTGTTACTTGGATTTTTGACATTAGAAAGGAAGGAGACAAAGAATTGTTCAAGTACCTAATATCCCTCTTTCTAAACACTGCAGCCACATTGGTTTCTGTCACTTACTTGAGCAGCAACTGGAAATCATTAGGAGAAGAAGAAGAAGAAGAAAAAAAAAAAAAGCCAGCCACCATCTATAGGCTGAGCTTAAGGAACTCCGTAGCTGATGAGAAGACCTGGTAATAAAACTGACCAGTAGTGATGCTAGATTAGATACCATGGTGCTAACTGAACAAGTCATCACCTCTTTCGTGCAGTTTGAATGAAAGGCAGGAGAGGCTATTGTTCAGTAACAGGAAAGACATAATGAAGCTGTAGAAACCAAAACAAATATGGGGAAACACAAAATATCCAACTTTTGAATACCAATGGGCTCCTAGAAGTGTTTTGGTCTTTTCTAAAGAGGTAAATTTTAACCAGAGGTTGAAGCTACAATGCTTATTAAGCCTCAGGGCTTCTCACTGCACTGCTCCAAAAGCTATGAATTTCTGGGCTCCCTTTTGCCCCGGCTTCCAGATCCCCAGTATTCTGATTTATATCTAGATGTCCCCCCAAAGCCTTATGTGCTCATCAGTGGGGGTTTTGAAGGTGGCTGGATTAGGGTGTGTGAACGAGGATTAAAGGTGCTATGCTGGGATTAAGGGTGTGATGCAGGGATTAAGAGTGCCCTACTTGGGTTTGGGTGGCACCACATAAAAGAGGGATAGGCTGGAAAGGATAAAAGGGAGAGGCTCCTGCTGCTGCTTGCTGCGCTGCCTCCTACACGCTTGGCCATGAACTGTTTCTTCAGCTTTCACTGATCTGATCTGAGGTTAAATCCCAGCTTGCCTCTCACCAGCTGTGTGGTGTGGAAGAGGCATCTATCCTCTCTAAGCCTTCATCTCATTTGTAAAACAGGGGCATAATATTAGTACCCGCTTCACACGGCTGTTGTGAGAATTAAACAATGTAAAATTAGGCCTTGGCTGAAGCCTAGAATGCAGTACGCACTGAGAAATGATGGCTGTTGTCATCGTCACCCCAAAATAACTTCCTCGGAGGAAACTGACTTTAAGGTAAGAAGAAAGAAGTCAATTTGATCCAGTAAAAAAAACCTCAGAAAGACACATTCCAGATGCAGCCGAGAGGCCAGATCTTAGCTTTGTGTTCCTGTCCAGATTCCCTACATGGCTGAGTCCTATAGAGAGGTGGAATTTAGGTAAATTGTGGGAAAAGCTATCTTCAGAGCAGCAGAATGGTGCTGTGCCAGTACAGCAGGGCCCTCGGAAACATGCGCAGCCTCAGGCTGATGAGAGGGAGATCAAGGATCTCTGAGGCCCAGCAAAAGGGGGGCTCGAGACCACGGATGTGGTGTTGCCCCGTGGCCAGGTGAGAAGTGGAGGAAATTATCTGAGACCACACAAGGTACGGACGTTCTGGAAGCGAAGGATGCAGAGAGGAGACCAAACCAGGCCAGGTTGAGGAAAATACTCAGGGAACTCTGGAGTCCGTGCCTATTACCCGGGGTAAGAGCTCCATTCTTACCCTGCACGCCAGTGAGGCGGTGGAAGGAAGGAGCATGCTGTGGCTTATCATCTACACATCCCCCAAAGCCTCGTGCAGTCACGGGTGGGGCTCTTCAGAGGCGCTGGACCTGGAGTGAGTGAGGCTGGGATCGAGGCTGTGTGATTGTTAAATCAGTCCACTGACCGGTTTGGCATAGCTCTGGGTGCGGGTGATGGGCGGCCAGCCTGGGTGTGGTGCTGCCCACTTTATTTTACCACCACCAGATCGAGACAGAGGCAAGGGCTCCCTAATGTTCCCTCCCAGTTAGAGTGTAGCAGCTCTCACAGACTTGGAACTCAGCATCTGGTAATCTTTTAGTAGAAACTTTACATTTTTTGAAATACTTAACATTCAGAACTCGACCTTAGAACATTATCCAAATTTAGATAAGAGATGCAGCAAGAAAAAGGTGTTACTGTATCATACTTTGCCTTTTGGCATTAAAATAAAAATTCAAATAGGAGATGAGGAAAGTGTTAGTTTCTTTAGTACTGAGTTGGTGGCAGCAGGAGCTAAGTAGGAGTTGACCATCTCAGGTACAGGCATCTGCTAAGTCCAAGTACCCAGGTATCAGATTTGGCCAGTGTGAGGAGACCATGCCCTCTGGAATTTGCACAGCTGGTCACAGAAGGAGACCGTCTATAAAGGGCTGTGATCCCTGGGGTTGAAGCATGCCTCATCGATGTGGGGGACAAAGTAGCCAATGCTCTTAGGATATGTGATAGGAGGGGAGGGCCCATATTCTGGAGCCCATTCCTATGCCTTCTAGAACATTTCCCCTTCTGGTAAGGAATGTTCTGATTATAATGTGTTTCACTGGGATAACACCATCTTCATTGCAATGGCAAACAGAAACACCAAAACGACACCCAGGATTTGGAGGCAGATTTATTTACATCGATGGGCGCTGTTCGGAATCATTCCCAAAATATCAGGCCCTGATCTCTGGCAGTCTAGAGCTTATATGGGATAAGGAAGCAGGAAGTACAGGGAGGCAGAATGGGTTGTCAGTTGGGGATTGGTTTATATACTGTGTATCATAGTGACCAGCTACGCATTACAGTGACCAGCCGTTTCTAAGAAACAAAAGTAACAGGAACTGTAACCGGAACTATTACCTGGGCAACTAACAGACTGAAGTATACTGCCTGAGGGGCATCTTCTGCTACATCATCATTAGTAAATAATTGGTGGTTGTCAATGCTTGTGGAGAACTCTGGAGAGGTGAGTTGTCACAGGAAGACTGGAAGTCTGGCTCCCGAGGAAAGTGCTGCTTTCCAAGGTAAAAGCACCAGAGACCAAAGTCAGGGCTTCACCTCTAGAGAGTAGAAAGTCTTTTCTTTCTTTTTCTTTTTTCTTTTCTCTCTCTCTCTTTTTTTTTTTTTTTTTTTTTACCGGGGATCAAACTCAGTGCCAGGCAGGCACTGTGCTGCTGTGCTATATCCCCATTCTCTAGAAAGTCTTTTCTTGCCAGAGCCTGAGAAGCACTGTCACTGAAAGGCAAGGTCTGTTTTCCAAGGTGGACATTAGCATCAACCAGGAAGTACATTCTTAGACAGATGGCAAGGAGGCCCATTTAACAGGAAGCTACTTTTCAAGAAACAAAAGGTATGTTCTAAGAGGTTTGCTTATAATTAGCAGGTACATCCAATTTTTTACAGTGTGGTCCTGTCTTTTGGACCAGAAGGGCTGTGGTTGGGGCCAGAAGAACCTTCCCTGGACAGTTCCCACATGTCCACCGCCAAACATGGCCCTGCTGACCCTTCCCCTAACACCCATTTGCAAACTTCATGACTGGTCGAGTCCCTTTCTGATTGATACCATCTTTCCTTAAATGCATCAATATTTTTAATCAGGGTGGGTTAAAGTCAAGTCTATGCATCTATAAGATGTGGTCACATACTGTTTGGGCTCATTTTGTGTGCTTAGTTGGCAAAGGGCTATTTCCTTCATAGCCTAATTCTTGGGATTACTCTATTGCTGCCTTCTTCCCATGTAACACCTACACTGTAGTCTTCAAATGTCATTTTGTTTTATTTAATCTCACTTTTATTTTTTATGTTCTTTTGAATGTCTCTGCTGATTTTTTGAGTGGGATTGCTCCAAGAAAGGATCTTATTTTTAGATTAAGTTGAACCAAGTAAGATGAAATCTCATAACAAATTCAACTGTTTCATTATATCAAAGGATATTACAATTTATATTTGGGGAAAAAAAGTGTTCATAAAGGATGAACAAAGGATAAATATATGTTAGCATGTTTACAATTACTAGTAGCCTTAGAAATGTTGGCAATGTAGTAAGTTTTTGTTTTTTTTCATAATTTTTTTGTTCTTCTTTTCCCTCCCCTCCTCATCCCCTCCTGTTCCCCTGTCTCCTCCCCTCTTTCTCTCTCCTTCTTCTTTTAACAATATTGGGGATTGAAATCGGAAACATTGGGTTACATTTGCAGCCTGGGCTACTTAGTGACTTAGCAAGACCCTGTTTCAAAGGAAAAACAAACAAACAAACAAAATCTATGTATACACATATATAGAGAGAGGGCCAGAGAGAGAGAGACAGAGAGACAGAGAGTCAGAGAGATAGAATGACAGAGAGAGACAGAGTATTGCTAATTCACTAAAGTGTCAAGTGTGGCCTCCAATTTGTGATCCTTCTGCCTCATTGTTCCAAGTAGCTGGGATTACAAGCTCAGGTTAGATTACTTCCTGCCATTATGCAGGTTAGATTTTGCTTCCTCTGTCAGTGGTTTGCACCATTAACAGCTGCTAAAAACCCCAAGTATAGACAAATGACTCGGAATTCCAGCAATGGATAAACAGATTCAAAGCGGGTGGGTTAATGCGCACCACACTCCCTGTGCTCTCATTGATGAAGAGACAAAAGAGTGAAAGAGATAGTTGCTAATTCCCACATTTCAATCTTCTGTGTGCTTTAATCATTTTATATTTGTGCATTGATCCATTCAATTATACATTTATTTATTCTCACCTAGTTTGTTCTGTAGTGCATTTAAGACATATAACAAGAACAAAAAATAAAAAGCCAATCAGGAAAAACAAAAATAGATGTTAGATGACGGAGGTGGGAGAGAGCCGTTAGAAAGAGACACTGGACGCTAGTGCCAATGTTAAGGTTCAAGTGGAGGCCAGTGTTTGGTTTAGGCTTCCTAGTGGCAAAAGCAAAAATGAAAATATAATAGACACAAAATTACCTGTTTACTCATGAAGAAAATCTCTCAAAATGAACAAAACTTTTTCTTTGCACCTGGAACTGACAGAAA